>JARQOD010000008.1:162497130-162567106 GCA_033576555.1 Oophaga sylvatica | reverse complement strand
TCCCCTCCCCGGGGGGCTTGGTCTCCTCTCTGTTCCTCTGGAGCCACTGTTGTTTGTTCATTTGCCTCTTCCAGTTTTTTTTTCTGTGACTGCGGCTGAGTTTTGTTACACCAGAGAACTAATTTAGGTGGTAGAGGTCGTGTGATCTCAGGTGTTTTTGCAATTAGTAGCGTTGGCTTTTTTAGGGTTTTTTTGCAATCCAGTAGATTCCAACCTCTCTGGTGTATTGCCGTTTTTGCCTGCTCTCCTCAGCTACCAAAACACAACAGTATCACCGGCCAAAACTGAAAATTGTATGGTACTCACAGAAGGGAAAAATCGTTGTCAGAGATTTTTTTTTTCCTCTGTTTGTTGCATTTTTTTTCCTTCTTTTTTTCTGGGTGCTGAGGAGGATTTTTTTTTCTCTCAATGGAGTTTGCACAGTTGTCTGGCCGTGTGGATCAGCTTGCCACTGAAGTTCGGAGTATTGCTACCTATCTTGCAGGGTTGCCGGTTGTGGAACCTAGGATCCCCATGCCAGATTTGTTTTTGGGGGATCGAGCTAAATTTCTGAATTTCAAAAATAACTGTAAGTTGTTTTTTGCCTTAAAACCTAAGTCCTCAGGGAACGCAGCACAGCAGGTTCAAATTGTCATCTCTCTCCTGCGCGGCGATCCTCAGGATTGGGCTTTTTCCCTGACACCTGGGGACCCTGTTTTAAGTAATGTTGATGCATTTTTTCTGGCTCTGGGGTTATTGTACGATGAACCTAATGTCACTGATCAGGCTGAAAAAACCTTGTTGGCATTAAATCAGGGGCTTGAGGACGCTGAGTTATACTGTCAGAAATTCCGAAAGTGGGCAGTTCTGACCAAATGGAATGATGATGCTTTGGCAGCCCTTTTTCGGAAGGGTCTGTCAGAGAATGTAAAAGATGTTATGGTGGGTTTCCCTGCTCCCTCTGGTCTCAATGATTCTATGTCATTGGCGATTCAAATTGACAGACGTTTACGTGAGCGTAGAGGTATGCGTGAGATAGTGTTGCCTTGTGAACCAGCTTCTGAACCCATGCAGTGTGATGGAGTGGCTTCTGGGGCACAGCGTCATGAGTTTCGAAAACACAATGGTTTATGTTTCTACTGTGGTGATGCCTCTCATGCTATTTCAGTCTGCCCTAAGCGGGGAAGACGTTTTGCACGCTCAGTTGTCTTGGGTAGTGTTCAGACTAAATTTCTGTTGACTGTTACCCTGATTTGCTCCCTGTCCACATTTTCTGCTCAGGCTTTTGTTGATTCGGGAGCAGCTATTAATCTGATGGATTTTGATTTTGCTAAACGTTGTGGGTTTCCCTTGATACTCCTGCGGAAGTCTATTCCCCTACTGGGGATTGATTCTACCACTTTCGCTGAGAATAAACCCCAGTTCTCTACTCAGGTGATAATGAGGGTTGAACCTGATCATCAGGAGAGTTGCAAATTTTTGGTGCTGTATAATCTGCATGACATTATTGTACTAGGTTTCCCTTGGTTACAGTCTCATAATCCTGTTTTGGATTGGAAATCTGTGTCTGTAACCAGTTGGGGCTGCCAATGTGTTAATGCCAACACTCCTGTTTTTTCTGCCTCTCCCCAGGCTCAAGATGTGCCTGACTTTTTGACTGATTTTTCTGATGTGTTTAGCGAAAGTAAATCTGCATCCTTGCCTCCCCATAGGAGCTATGACTGCGCTATTGAATTAGTGCCTAGTAGTAAATTCCCTAAAGGTCGCCTTTTTAACTTGTCTGTACCTGAACATGACGCTATGCGGTCTTATATCAAGGAGTCATTGGAGAAGGGTCATATCAGACCATCCTCTTCACCCTTGGGTGGCGGTTTTTTCTTTTGTGGCCAAAAAGGATGGTTCATTAAGGCCGTGTTAGGGTCTGCGGAACGCACCAAATATAAGATGTGGAGAGGTGCGTTCGCAGCCCGGGGTCCACCGTGCAGGCGGAGCCTGCTGCTAGTAAAATGGCGCAAGAAGCAAACTCTGTTATCCCGCAGAGTCACCAAAATAAACGCCGTAACGCGCTGTGGCAATATGTGCGAACTCTGTTAATCCACAGAGCCGCTAGAAGGAGTGCCGCAGCGCTATATGGCGATGTGTGCGAACTCACTTAACACAACTGAGTCGCAAAATAAACACGCTAGGGCGCTGTCTAGCGTTGAAAGCGAACCCTGTTACGTCACAGAGCCACTGAGACAAACTTCTGTGTCCTGTCAGGCACCCAGGTACACAGTGAACAGCTAAGCGAACATAGAATGTGATCATGCGCTAATGTCCTCGCGGGAGTCACCCGCAATCTATGGCGTCTGAACGCCAGGCCCTGAATACGGCAATCAAACTCCTCACCGGTTATGCCGGCAATCTAGGGCATCTAGGACACCGACCCTGACCAGCTAGCATACCAAACTCCTCACCGATTAAGTCGGTATTCTAGGGGCTTATTATAGCCGGGCCCTAACCACACACACGCATGACCACACTGGCGCTAAGCATATGATTGATATTAGCGCATGGCGGCCCAGCCATGCCACCCTTTTATAGCAACAGCTACAGGACCTGCCAGAAACAAGGACCAATGAGAAACTGTTCCAAACACATGTAGTTTCATGACCTTGCTGGCGGACCAATAGGAGCTGCTGCAGTACCTGAACATGTGACCCCTGATCTCCAATGAGAGATCTTACCCTGGGCATGCTCAGAAGGGGAAACGCAGGACTTCGTCCCAAAGACGTCTGCTCCGGTACTGGCTATAATAGCAGATCCAGGAGAGGCAGCAGCAAGTCTCTGCACAGTACTGGAATGGGCAAGACGCTGGGACCGACGTCTCTGCTGAGCAGGCTCCACTGCGGCCGGAGATGAATGGGGGACCGCAGCAGGACTGGTTCGAGACTCCCCTTGTGCAGCAGTGGGAACTCGAACCATAACATTACCCCCCCTTCTTTGGGCCTCGCTGCACTCAAAGGCAGCGATGAGCTGCGGAGCGTGAACATGCTCTGCAGGCTCCCAGGACCTATCCTCAGGCCCATAACCCCTCCAATCCACCAAATAAAATTTTTTTGCCTCGTACCACCTTGCACCCAACAATGGCGTTCACCTCATGATCGTCGGTAGATGAACCCGACGTCCCGGCAGATGACTCGGAAAACCGGGAAATGGCCACGGGTTTCAGGAGGGACACATGAAAGGTGTCAGTGATACCAAGGCGAGGCGGAAGGGCTAGGCGGTAAACCACCGGGTTCACCTGCTCAAGAACTTTAAAGGGGCCCAAAAAAGCGAGGTGCCAACTTGGTGGACTCTACACGTAGCCTGATGTTTCGGGCAGAAAGCCACACTAGGTCACCCGGAGCAAATGTAGGAGCGGGGCGCCAATGGGCATCGGCCGAAGACCTCATCCTCTCTTTGGAGGCCTGAATGGCATCCTGGGTGCGGTCCCAAATGTCCCGTGCCTCCACAGCCCAGTCTGCCACCCTGGAATCGGCGGAAAACACGGGCATGGGCACTGGTACCCACGGATGCTGACCGTAGTTCAGGAGGAATGGGGTCTGTCCGGTGGAGTCAGCCACAGCATTATTTAGAGCGAACTCAGCCCACGGTAGCAAGGATGCCCAGTCATCCTGCCTGGCAGAGACAAAATGTCGCAAGTATGTGACCAAGGTCTGGTTGGCCCTCTCTACCAACCCATTCTTCTCGGGATGGTATGCAGAGGAGAGATTCAACTCAATGCTGAGTAAACGACACAGCTCTCTCCAGAACCGAGACGCAAACTGGGGACCTCGATCACTGACAATTTTGTCTGGCATACCGTGTAGGCGGAAAATATGCCTAATGAATAATGCTGCCAAGGCCCGTGCAGACGGTAACCGTGGTAACTGCACTAAGTGCACCATTTTGGAGAGGTGGTCGGTTATCACCCAGATGATGGTGCAGCCCTGAGACTTGGGTAAGCCCACCACAAAATCCATCCCGACTATCTCCCAAGGCCTGTCTGCCACCGGTAAAGGGAAAAGTAACCCAGCTGGCCGTTGTCGAGGGGACTTATTCTTGGCGCAGGAGACGCACGCCTGAACGTATACCCTGATGTCACGGGCCATCTGCGGCCACCAGTATGTCCTCGCCAGCAACTCAGAAGTCCTTTTTGTCCCAAAATGTCCACCCACCCTGGACAAATGTGCCCAAGAGAGTACTTCCGGTCGCAAATTGGTGGGCACAAAAGTCTTGCCCGGAGGCACAGACTCAAGCGAAACCGGAGCCACCGTTCTTAGGCTTTCTGTGGGGACAATAAGCCGAGGCTCCTGCTCCACCTCCTCAGAGGACACCACGGAGCGGGATAGAGCGTCTGCGCGAATGTTCTTCTCACCGGAGAGGAAATGGAGGGTGAAATGGAACCGGGAGAAAAACAAGGACCATCTGGCCTGACGGGAATTTAGCCGCTGAGCTGTCTGCAAATACACCAAGTTCTTGTGGTCCTTAAATACTTGGAAGGGGAAGTGAGCCCCCTCCAGAAGATGTCTCCACTCGGAGAAGGCCAACTTCATAGCCAGTAACTCCCTGTCCCCGATGGAATAATTCCTCTCTGCTGGTGTAAAGGTCTTGGAAAAGAAGAAGCAGGGATGCTTCCGACCCTGGGCATCCTTTTGAAAAAGGACTGCTCCAGCACCAACAGAAGAGGCATCCACCTCTAAGATAAACGGTTTATCGACATCGGGGTGATGTAAGATGGGAGCACTGGTGAAATGCGACTTGATGGAGCAGAACGCCTTGGTGACCTCCTCTGACCACAACTTGGGATTAGCTCCCTTCTTGGTGAGGGCTACCAAGGGAGCTACCAAAGTAGAGAAGTGGGGAATGAATTGGCGATAGTAGTTAATGAACCCCATAAAGCGCTGCACCGCCTTAAGGGAGTGGGGTTCTTGCCAATCCATCACAGCCTGTAGTTTGGTAGGATCCATAGCCAATCCCTGGGTGGAGATGATATAGCCCAGGAAAGGTAGAGACTCCTGCTCAAACATGCACTTCTCCAACTTCGCATATAGGGAATTTGCTCGCAAGAGGTCGAAGACCTTGCAGACATCTCTCCGGTGGGAGGCCATATCTGGAGAAAAGATGAGAATGTCATCCAGATAGACTACCACCGAGGTGGTCAACATATCCCGGAAGATGTCGTTCACAAAGTCTTGGAAGACAGCTGGGGCATTACAGAGCGCAAAGTGCATTACCAGATATTCATAATGCCCATCCCTGGTGTTAAATGCCGTCTTCCATTCATCCCCCTCACGGATGCGAATCAGGTTATACGCACCCCGCAGGTCTAGCTTAGTAAATACCCTTGCTCCCCGAAGCCTGTCAAAGAGATCAGAGATTAGCGGCAAAGGATACTTATTTTTCACGGTAATAGCTTTGAGACCCCTATAATCAATGCACGGACGTAATTCTCCATTCTTCTTCTGCACAAAGAAGAACACCGCTCCCGCTGGTGACACCGACTTCCTAATGAATCCCCTTGCCAAGTTCTCCTGAATATATTGGGACATGGCCTCTGTCTCAGGAAGAGAGAGGGGATAAACCCTTCCGCTAGGAGGCTCAGCTCCAGGCAAGAGGTCGATAGGACAGTCATAGGGGCGATGAGGCGGAAGAGTCTCCGCTGCCTTCTTCGAGAAAACGTCGGCATAAGACCAATAGACCTTGGGAAGAGGAGAGAGGTCTATGGGTATCTCAGTGGTGTTGACCTGCACGCTGTCCCTAATGCATCTGCCTTTACATAAATTACCCCAACCCAGAATTCTCCCTGAAGACCACTCAATATGGGGAGAGTGGTGGTGGAGCCAGGGTAATCCCAACAAAACCTCATCTATAACCTCAGGGAGGATAAAAAATGATATATTCTCCTGATGGGAAGGAGACATAGACAAGGAGAGTGGGACAGACTGATGGGTGATTTGTGAGGGCAGAATTGCTCCGTTCAACACCCGTACCGATACTGGTTCAGCCAGCAACACCAAAGGAATGGTGTGGCGAGAACCAAAGGAGGATGACATAAAATTCCCCTCTGCCCCAGAATCCACACACAGCTTGACGGGTAGGGTGGTAGAACCGTGGGTAATTATCCCCTTGAGGAGCACTTTAGGGGCAAAACTCATGGCGTCCAGTGACCCTGTTCCTACGGTTACTGGGCGCGACCGTTTATTCAGCCGCTGTGGACATCGGTTGGCAAAATGTCCCTGCTGCTGGCAAATATAACAAATCGGGGATGGACGAGTGACCCGAGATTTAGATCCTGCAGGAGCAACCTCCTGAAGGTCGGGCGCCTGAACAGGCGACTCCAGAGGGGTGGCGAAGGTAGGAGCCAACCGGACACTCTGCCTACACTGGGCACGTTCCAGCCTCCGCTCGTGGTAAACGGAGGTCGACGTGGGTGGAAATAGCGATAAGCTTCTCCAGTGTGGCAGGAATCTCCCTGGTAGCCAAGGCGTCTTTCACATGACCCGCCAGTCCTCTCCAGAACACGGGAATGAGGACTTTATCTGGCCACTCTAATTCCGAGGCCAGAGTCCGAAATTGGACAGCAAAATGGCTGACCAAAGCCGAACCCTGGGTACTTGCCAGCAGTTTGAGCGCCGTATCGTGGGTGACCTGAGGTCCTAGAAAAACCTTTTTCAGAGCCTCCAGAAAACCAGAAGCGCTCTGCACCACACGGTCGTCGCGCTCCCACAGTGGCGTTGCCCACTCCAACACTCTGCCCGACAGAAGAGCTATCACAAAGCCCACTTGTGCCCGATCCGTGGGGAAACGTGCAGCCAGAAGCTCGAGGTGTATGGAGCACTGACTTACGAATCCCACGACATTGCTTGCTGTCACCCGCAAACTTGTCTGGAAGCGGGAGGTGGGACAATGTAGGGACAGAGGTGGCAGAGGACAAACTGGCTGCAGCTACGCTAGCAGCTTGAACAGCGACTGCGGTAACATCCACAGCTGAGGTTGTGCGCTCAAGAGCCGCCAACCTACCCTCCAGATGCTGGATGTACAGCTGTAAACGCTGTTCATTCGCCATTTTACTAGCCAGACCCTGGCGCTAATATTATGTTAGGGTCTGCGGAACGCACCAAATATAAGATGTGGAGAGGTGCGTTCGCAGCCCGGGATCCACCGTGCAGGCGGAGCCTGCTGCTAGTAAAATGGTGCAAGAAGCGAACTCTGTTATCCCGCAGAGTCGCCAAAATAAACGCCGTAGCGCGCTGTGGCAATATGTGCGAACTCTGTTAATCCACAGAGCCGCTAGAAGAAGTGCCGCAGCGCTATATGGCGTGTGTGGCAATTCACTTAACACAACTGAGTCGCAAAATAAACACGCTAGGGCGTTGTCTAGCGTTGAAAGCGAACCCTGTTACGTCACAGAGCCACTGAGACAAACTTCTGTGTCCTGTCAGGCACCCAGGTACACAGTGAACAGCTAAGCGAAAATAGAACGTGATCATGCGCTAATGTCCTCGCGCGAGTCACCCGCAATCTATGGCTTCTGAACGCCAGGCCCTGAATACGGCAATCAAACTCCTCACCGGTTATGCCGGCAATCTAGGGCATCTAGGACACCGACCCTGACCAGCTAGCATACCAAACTCCTCACCGATTAAGTCTGTATTATAGGGGCTTATTTCAGCCGGGCCCTAACCACACACACGCATGACCACACTGGCGCTAAGCATATAATGATTGATATTAGCGCATGACGGCCCAGCCATGCCACCCTTTTATAGCAACAGCTACAGGACCTGCCAGAAACAAGGACCAATGAGAAACTGTTCCAAACACATGTAGTTTCATGACCTTGCTGGCGGACCAATAGGAGCTGCTGCAGTACCTGAACATGTGACCCCTGATCTCCAATGAGAGATCTTACCCTGGGCATGCTCAGAAGGGGAAACGCAGGACTTCGTCCCAAAGACGTCTGCTCCAGTACTGGCTATAATAGCAGATCCAGGAGAGGCAGCAACAAGTCTCTGCACAGTACTGGAATGGGCAAGACGCTGGGACCGATGTCTCTGCTGAGCAGGCTCCACTGCGGCCGGAGATGAATGGGGGACCGCAGCGGGACTGGTTCGAGACTCCCCTTGTGCAGCAGTGGGAACTCGAACCCTAACAGGCCGTGTATTGATTATCGTCTCTTGAACAATATCACTGTGAAATATCAATATACGTTACCCTTGATTTCTGACCTGTTGTCCAGATGAAAAGTGCTACTTGGTTTACCAAGCTTGACCTCAGGGGGGCGTATAACCTTATTTGCATTAAGCACGGGGATGAATGGAAGACGGCGTTTAATACCCAGAGGGGAAATTTTGAGTACCTAGTGATGCCCTTTGGGCTCACTAATGCTCCTTCCGTCTTCCAGTCCTTCATGAATGACATTTTCAGGGATTTTGTGGATAAATTTCTGATTGTTTATTTGGATGATATCTTGATTTTTTCCAATGACTGGGACTCTCATGTGAAACATGTTCAGACTGTGTTCCAGATTGAGAGAGAATGCTCTGTATGTGAAGGGATCAAAGTGTCTTTTTGGCGTACAGAGGATCTCATTTCTGGGATTCATTTTGTCTCCATCTGTTATTGAAATGGACCCGGTCAAGGTTCAGGCCATCTGTGATTGGGTCAAACCTACTTCATTAAAGGCTCTTCAGAGATTCTTGGGTTTTGCCAATTTTTATCGTAAATTTATTGTTAAACCATTGACTGATTTGACCATAAAGGGTTCTGATGTGGTGAATTGGCCTCCTGAGGCAGTCTCTGCGTTTCAGGAACTTAAACAGAGATTCACTTCTGCTCCTGTTCTATGGCAGCCTGATGTTTCTCTGCCATTTCAGGTGGAGGTTGATGCCTCTGAAATTGGGGCAGGTGCCGTTTTGTCCCAAAGAGATCCTGAGACCTCTAAAAGTAACCCTTGTGCTTTTTTCTCTTGAAAATTTTCTCCAACTGAACGTAATTATGACGTGGGTAATCGGGAGTTATTGGCCATGAAGTGGGCCTTTGAAGAGTGGAGACATTGGCTGGAGGGAGTCAAACATCAGGTGGTGGTCCTCACGGACAATAAGAATCTGGTTTATCTGGAATCAGCCAAGCAGCTTAATCGTAGACAGGCCAGGTGGGCCTTGTTTTTCACACGTTTTAATTTTGTGGTTTCCTTTCTTCCTGGCACTAAGAATGTTAAGGCGGATGCCATCTCGAGGAGTTTCCTTGCGGACTCTCCTGAGTTATCTGATCCTGCTGTTATTTTGAAAGGGGGTGTAGTTCTTTCCGCCATCTCGCCCAATTTGAGACTGACTCTGGAGGGGTGTCAGGAGGATAAACCCAAGCGCTACCCTGTTGGGAAATTGTTTGTCCCAGACCAGTGGAAGAAGAGTGTGTTGTCTGAGATTCATTGTTCCGCGTTGGCCGGTCATCCCGGAATTTTTGGTACCAGAGACTTGGTGAGTCGGTCCTTTTGGTGGCCTACTTTGTCTCGTGACGTCAGGGAGTTTGTGCAGTCCTGTGGGACTTGCTCTCGCTCCAAGCCTTGCTCTCGCTCTAGTGGTTTGTTGATGCCATTGCCTGTGCCCAAGAGACCATGGACCCATATCTCTATGGATTTTATTTCCGACCTCCCTGTTTCTCAGAGAATGACCGTTATCTGGGTGATTTGTGATAGGTTTTCCAAGATGATACATCTTGTGCCTTTACCTAAGTTGCCTTCCTCCTCCGATTTGGTGCCTTTGTTCCTTCAGCACGTGGTTCGGTTACACGGCATTCCTGAGAACATTGTGTCTGACAGAGGAGTCCAGTTTGTTTTCCAGATTTTGGAGGCCTTTTTGTTCTAAACTTGGTGTTCAATTGTCTTTTTCCTCTGCTTTTCATCCTCAGACCAATGGACAAACTGAGAGAACAAACCAGACATTGGAGACTTATCTGAGATGCTTTGTGTCTGCTGATCAAGATGACTGGGTCTCTTTTTTGCCTTTGGCTGAGTTTGCTCTTAATAATAGGGCTAGCTCTGCCACTTTGATTTTTCTGCAATTTTGGGTTTCACCCTCGATTTTCTTCGGGACAGACGGAGGCTTCTGTCTGTCCGGGTGTTGACTCTGTTGTGGAGCGTATGCAGCAGATTTGGGACCAGGTAGTGGAGAGGTTGTCCCTCTCTCAGGAGAAGGCCCAGCGGTTTGCCAACCAGCATAGGACTGATGGTCCTCTGTTTAAAGTGGGGGACTTGGTCTGGTTGTCCTCAAGAAATATCCCTATGAGAGTTGCATCTCCTAAGTTTAAGCCTAGGTTCATTGGACCTTATAAGATCATGGAGATTCTTAATCCTGTTTCCTTTCGTTTACTTCTTCCAGGGACATTTAAGATCCATAACATGTTCCACAAGTCCTTATTGAAGAGGTTTGTCGAGCCAGTGGTTCCTATGGCTGCGCCCCCTGACCCTGTTTTGGTTGAGGGCAATCTGGAGTATGTGGTTGAGAAAATATTGGATTCTCGTTTTTCTAGACGTAAACTCCAGTATTTGGTTAAGTGGAGAGGTTATGGTCAGGAGGACAATTCTTGGGTGTTTGCTTCGGACATCCATGCTAGGAGACTGATCCGTGCGTATCACAGAGCTCATCCTGACTGACCTGGTTGCACAAATGAGGGTTCGGTGTACTGTTATGAATGTTTTGAAAATGAATTCTGAGCAGAAGCTCCCTCTGGTGGTTACAAACAGTACTGAACCATTCAATGAGGATTGGCAATCAGGAATCACGGACTGGCTGGATATAAGGGAGGTTTCCCCCCATCATGGTTGCCGGTGATCAATTGTTCCTGTCTCAACGTTGTTTCCTGGTTCACTTGGAAGCTTGCTGAGTCTTGCCTCTTCTCCTGCTCTCAGATAAGATATTTTCTGTTTTTTGTTTTTGTGCTTGCCATTTGCATATTTCTCTGCATTTCTGTGAGGTTGGCCAGGTTCCCCTCCCCGGGGGGCTTGGTCTCCTCTCGGTTCCTCTGGAGCCACTGTTGTTTGTTCATTTGCCTTTTCCAGTTTTTTTTTCTGTGACTGCGGCTTAGTTTTGTTACACCAGAGAACTAATTTAGGTGGTAGAGGTCGTGTGATCTCAGGTGTTTTTGCAATTAGTAGCGTTGGCTTTTTTTTAGGGTTTTTTTGGATTGCAGTAAATATCCTTCCTATCCTTTTCTGTCAAGGCAGATTGGGCCCCAGCGTTTGCTCATACTATTTTCTGTCTGTGTCTGTATTTCCTCTTGTCTAACCACCATTACATGTTTGGGGGCTTCCTATGTTCTTTGGGGATCTGCTCCTGGGCAGATAGCTTTCCTCTTTCTACCTTTAGGTGTAGTTAGCTTCTCAGGCTGTGACGAGGTCTAGGATCAACGTAGGAACGCTCCACGGCTGTCTTTAGTTGTGGCGGTTAGTCAGGGTACTGCAATCCAGTAGATTCCAACCTCTCTGGTGTATTGCCGTTTTTGCCTGCTCTCCTCAGCTACCAAAACACAACAGTCTCCCCCATGTCCAGCATTCTGCCCATGTCTCACAGTCTGCCCCATGTCCAGCATTCTGCCCCGTGTCTCACAGTCTGCCCCCATGTCCAACTTTCTGCCCCGTGTCTCACAGTCTGCCCCATGTCCAGCATTCTGCTCCCGTGTCTCACAGTCTGCCCCCATGTCCAGCATTCTGCCCCGTGTCTCACAGTCTGCCCCCATGTCCAGCATTCTGCACCATGTCTAACAGTCTGCCCCCATGTCCAACTTTCTGCCCCGTGTCTCACAGTCTGCCCCATGTCCAGCATTCTGCTCCCGTGTCTCACAGTCTGCCCCCATGTCCAGCATTCTGCCCCGTGTCTCACAGTCTGCCCCCATGTCCAGCATTCTGCCCCCGTGTCTCACAGTCTGCCCCGTGTCTCACAGTCTGCCCCCATGTCCAGCATTCTGCCCCATGTCTCACAGTCTGCCCCCATGTCCAGTATTCTGCCCCCGTGTCTCACAGTCTACCCCCATGTCCAGCATTCTGCCCTCGTGTCTCACAGTCTGCCCATGTCCAGCATTCTGCCCCTGTGTCTCACAGTCTGCCCCCATTCCAAAAACATACAGATAGGGAGTCTACAGTAGATTGTGAGCCCCATCGGGGACAGCGACGATAATGTGTGGAAACTGTGAAGCGCTGCGGAATATGTTAGCGCTATATAAAAATAAAGATTATTATTATTATTATTATTATTATGTCCAGCATTCTGCCCCGTGTCTCCAATCATGCCCCGTATCTCCATTCTGACCCCGTGTCCAGCATTTTGCCCCCGTGTCTCACAGTCTGCCCCATGTTCAGCATTCTGCCCAATGTCTCTCAGTCTGCCCCCATGTCCAGCATTCTGCCCCGTGTCTCAGTCTGCCCCCATGTCCAGCATTCTGCCCCCGTGTCTCACTGTCTGCCCCCATGTCCAGCATTCTGCCCCGTGTCTCACAGTCTGCCCCCATTTCCAGCATTCTGCCCCCGTGTCTCACAGTCTGCCCCATGTCCAGCATTCTGCCCCGTGTCTCACAGTCTGCCCCCATGTCCAGCATTCTGCCCCATGTCTCAGTCTGCCCCCATGTCCAGCATTCTACCCCGTGTCTCACAGTCTGCCCCCATGTCCAACATTCTGCCCCATGTCTCACAGTCTTCCCCCTGTCCACATTCTGCACCATGTCTAACAGTCTGCCCCCATGTTCAGCATTCTGCCCCGTGTCTCACAGTCTGCCCCATGTCCAGCATTCTGCCCCCGTGTCTCACAGTCTGCCCCCATGTCCAGCATTCTGCCCCGTGTCTCACAGTCAGCCCCCATGTCCAGCATTCTGCCCCATGTCTCACCGTCTGCCCCCGTGTCTCACAGTCTGCCCCCATGTCCAGCATTCTGCCCCGTGTCTCACAGTCTGCCCCATGTCCAGCATTCTGCCCCGTGTCTCACAGTCTGCCCCATGCCCAGCATTCTGCCCTCGTGTCTCACAGTCTGCCCATGTCCAGCATTCTGCCCCTGTTTAACAGTCTGCCCCCATGTCCAGCATTCTGCCCCGTGTCTCCAATCATGCCCCGTATCTCCATTCTGACCCCGTGTCCAGCATTTTGCCCCGTGTCTCACAGTCTGCCCCATGTTCAGCATTCTGCCCCATGTCCAGCATTCTGCCCCGTGTCTCAGTCTGCCCCATGTCCAGCATTCTGCCTCCGTGTCTCACAGTCTGCCCCCATGTCCAGCATTCTGCCCGTGTCTCACAGTCTGCCCCCATGTCCAGCATTCTGCCCCCGTGTCTCACAGTCTGCCCCATGTCCAGCATTCTGCCCCGTGTCTCACAGTCTGCCCCCATGTCCAGCATTCTGCCTCCGTGTCTCACAGTCTGCCCCATGTCCAGCATTCTGGGCCTGCACGTCAATAGCATTAAACAGCCACAGCGCCGCTAAGGGCCCGGTTTAGGCTGCTGGCTGCCGGTAGGGGCCTGATGAGCAGAAGAGACGGTGTCTGATGCGGGCCCCCTCTGCCCACGGGGCCCCATACGCCAGTCAGGGCAGTAATGCCATGATGGCGGCCCTGTGGTGGGCCCCCCACACCACCGGGCCCTGGGCTACCGCCCAGATTGACCCTCTGATTATCCACCCCTGCTGATAACATGCACAAAAGTTGGCACAAATGGCTTTAAATAGCTACTAAAGGTAACTGTCACGGGTGTGTCGCCACGAAGATCGTCGCGATTACACAACCTGACTTCTCACAGCTGAGTTTTTGGTGCTTGGTGTTTGTCGGCAGTGATGAGGGAGTTAATTCTCCCTCCTCTGTGCTAGACGAGGCCCAGCCTCGCCCAGCTGCAGTTAATGCTGCACTAATGAGATTCCTTCAAATACCTGCCAGTCTGCTAGGGAAGTGTCGGTGAAAGCATTCATGCAGACCACCAGAGCGGATCGTGGTATTGTGAAGTCTGAAGTGAAGAGTACCTGGTGTGGTTTTCTCCCCTCCTCGCTTTATTATTTATCTCCTTACCCGTTGGTGTTCCCTCTGTATTTGTAGAGTGAGTTTTGTATGCAAGGTGGTCTTTTATTTTAACCCTTGTACTGTCTCATTCGTCTTATACTGTGTGTAGGCATTTACCTTCCCGTTCCCTGTGGTGGTGATCAGGGTCCTTCTCAGGACTAGATTACAGAGGGTCAGGGATTCACAGGAGATAGGGTTACGCTGGCGGCCTGGACCTCTGTACCATCAACAGTACCTCCAGGTAGAGGGATTAGTCAGGGCCCCAGCTTAGGGTCAGCATAGACCCCGGACCTCCTGTATACAGTGACAGCGTGACATTTTCACCGACCATACTAAAGATTCTCTCCAGCCACCATGGATCCAGTAGCCAGTCTAGCTCGGCAGTTGCAGAGTTTGTCCATGGAGCTGGCGGACGTTAAGTCCAAGGTTTTGTACCCCCTGGAGCAAGCCGGACCTGAACCTAAAGTAGCTCTCCCTGACAGGTTCACTGGAGGGCGGGACAAATTTTTTGCTTTCCGGGAGGCATGTAAATTGTACTTTCGGCTGCGACCTCGGTCATCGGGGAGTGAAGATCAAAGGGTGGGAATTGTCATCTCGCTCCTATAAGGGGACCCCAATCATGGGCGTTCTCGCTTCCCCCGGGCTCCCCGGCTCTCCAGTCAGTGGATAGTAGAGTTGAGCGATACTTTCCGATATCCAAAAGTATCGGAATCGGAATGGTATCGCCGATACCATTAAAATATCGGCGATACCCGATACCGATACCGGAAATCCAATGTAAGTCTATGGGAACAAAATATCGTAACTAAAAAAACCCCATTCTTTCCTTGTAAACACTAAATATACACACATAGAATACATATATATATATATATACATGTCATTGTGACATATATATACATATATTTATAGTTTATACACTTCTACATAGTAAAATAGCCTCTGATTCAATTGCCGGGTAAAGTCGGCTTTTGTGAAAAGACAGAAGCACCCGACATGAAATGACACTTGGTTTACATAGAGTTAACCATGTCTTTTCATGTAGTTTGATATCTGATTTGCACAAACAATTACATGAGTGGCTGTGTGCAAAATTTCACACCTGTAGGGGTTAATTAAAGGTGTAAATTTGTTGTAAAAAAACCGGACTTTTTTGCTACGAATTTACACCTTTAATTAACCCCTACAGGTGTGAAATTTTGCACACTTACACTCATGTAATTGTTTGTGCAAATCAGATATCAAACTACATGAAAAGACATGGTTAACTCTATGTAAACCAAGTGTCATTTCATGTCGGGTTCTGCATTTTCACAAAAGCCGGCAATTGAATTAGCGGCTATTATACTATGTAGAAGTGTATGAACTATAAATATATATATATATGTGTCACAAACTCAATGACATGTATATATATATATATGAGGTGTAAAATTGCTGAAAAAAAATGCGTGGGCTCCCGCCCTATTTTCGCAACCAGACAGACAAAGCCAGTGAGTGGGGGCAGATAATAATAGCCCAGAGAGGGACCATTATTTTTGGCCCCCCCCCCGGCTACTAACATCTGCCCCCAGACACCCCAGAAAGGGCAAATCTCTAATTAGATTTGCCCTTTCTGGCACTTTGCCCGTCTATTCCCATTGCCCTGTAGCGGTGGCGAATGGGTTAATAAGGGGTTAAAATGACCTTGCAATTGAAAGGTCACTTTAAGCCAGGTTAATAATTGAGAGCTGTCAATTAGACAACTATCAATTATTAATCCTATTGTATGAAAGAAAAATCAAACACACACACTT
The DNA here is from genome assembly GCA_033576555.1 of Oophaga sylvatica. Lineage (NCBI taxonomy): Eukaryota > Metazoa > Chordata > Amphibia > Anura > Dendrobatidae > Oophaga > Oophaga sylvatica. The sequence goes on along the minus strand of JARQOD010000008.1, from coordinate 162,551,280 downwards.
TAATAAAAAAGAAGTTTAATGAAATAATCACACAGTTTTTGACCATATTTTATTTACCTGCTAAAACCATTTCCTGTAATAAAAATAAAATAATAAAGCAAAATTATTCTTACCAATCCGATGCACAGTCAGGTCCCACGGTGTAATCCTTCAGAAAGGGTTAATGTTTACTGCAGGGACCGCAGCTAATGCTGCAGCCTCACAGTAAACCCCCAAATGAATGAGCTCCTCTCCTGGCTGACAGGAGAGGAAGTGGAAAGCTTAATTGATTGCTTTCCACTTTCACTTCAGGTCAGCCAGGGACACCATCAGTGACGTCAGAGGGAACTGATTAACAAAAATAGGGGTTCCCTTCGAAAAAAAATGGCGTGGGGTCCCCCCTATTTTTGTTAACCAGCCAGATGAAGCAGACCGCTGAGGCCTGGATTTTCAGGCTGTTAAGGAGCCAAGATCCATGGACCTTGCCAGCCTGATAATACCAGGCCACAGCAGTCTGCATATCTTGGCTGATTAACAAAAATAGGGGATCCCCTCGAAAAAAATTGGCGTGGGGTCCCCCCTATTTTTGTTAACCAGCCAGATAAAGCAGACCGCTGAGGCCTGGTTTTTCAGGCTGGTAAGGATCCAATATCCATGGACCTTGCAAGCCTGATAATACCAGGCCACAGCAGTCTGCTTAGCTTGGCTGGTTAACAAAAATAGGGGATCCCCTCGAAAAAAAAACGGCGTGGGGATCCCCCCTATTTTTGTTAACCAGCCAAGTAAAATGCAGACTGCTGCGGCCTGGTATTAAAAGACTGTCAAGGCCCATGGATTTTGGCCCTCAACAGCCTGATAATACCAGGCTACAGCAGCCCCACATTTATCGCATCAAAAGATGTGCCAATTGTGGCACTTTACCCGGCTCTTCCCACTTGCCCTGTAGCGGTGGCAAGCGGGGTAATAAGGGGTTAATGTCACCGTTGATTGCACGGTGACAATAAGCCCGGTTAATAATGGAGAGGCGTCAATAAGACACCGATCCATTATTAATCCCAAAGTTTTTAAATGTTTAAAAAAAAGACACAGCAAGAAAAAAGTCTTTTAATGAAATAAAAGAGACAACACAGTTTTCATTTCTTTTATTACACTCTCATTCCTGCGACGCCATCGATCTCCTGTAAAAAAAGAAAAAAAACAAACCAACGGTATACCACCTGTCCGACGCAGTCCATAGTAACGAGTGTCCCACGACGATCCAGCTCTGCTACATCGGAATGACAGGCAGAGCCTGTCATCCCGGTGCAGCACAGCTGATTACCTGCTTCTCCGGCGGTGACGTCATCGGACTGCTTTACGGCCGCGATTACCCAGCAGTCACTGCAGTTATCGCGAGAAACTGCATGTGACCGCCAGGTAGAAGAGGATGGCGGCCATCAAGCAGTCCGGGATGTGACCGCCGGAGATCTTCTGCCGGGTAAGTGCCGCTGACTCCTGACAGACCCGACAGACGGACACTGACAGTGACAGTGACATTCCGATTCCGGTATCCGATATGATGAAAATATCGGTACTCGGAATCGGAATTCCGATACAGCCAATATCGGCCGATACCCGATATTTGCAGTATCGGAATGCTCAACCCTAGTGGATAGGTTTTTCGCAGCTCTGGGTCTTGTATATGATGACCCGGATCGGGTCTCCCTTGCTGAATCTAAGTTACGTAAGATACAGCAGGGAGATCGTCCGGCGGAGGAATTCTGTTCGGAGTTCCGTAGGTGGGCCACGGACACCCTGTGGAATGACCCGGCTCTTAGGAGCCAGTTTTGTCAAGGTTTATCTGACAAATTAAAGGATATGTTGGCACAGTATGACCCTCCCACGTCACTGGAAGCCGCTATGGCCCTTGCTATTCGCATTGACAGACGGCTTCGGGAGAGGTGCGGGGTAACTCTGCCCCCTGTGATGACTCCACCTTCGACTAGGGCCCCTTATATGGAGGTTCCCCTGGTCAGTCCAGAGGAGCCTATGCAGTTAGGAGGGACATCATTACGAGGGAGGGGATCGGCAGTGCGCCACAAGACAGGAAGGTGTTTCTTCTGCGGGAGAAAGGGACATTTTATTGGGGGGTGTCCATCCCGTCCTTTGCAGAGTGAGAAGTCGCCGGAAAACTATTGATCCCAGGTTGTGTGGTGGACGACAATCTGGGAGTATGTATTTCGTCCCCAGGTCCGTCTCAATTTCTCGTACCGGCGGAGGTGGTGGTGGGTACGAGAACTGAGAGGATATCTGTTCTTCTGGATAGTGGGGCCGGGGCTAATCTGGTGGACGCTCGGTTTGCCCGGGTTCAAGGTATGCGACTGAGTGTGTTGTCTAAACCCATCCCCATATTCTCGATCGACGCCAGGCCTCTCGGTCAAGGTAGTTTTTTGCAAGCCATGCATAACATAGATCTTCGAGTGGGGGCGATACATAAAGAACTGTTGTCTTGTTACGTGTTGGAGGGTCTTCCCACTCCTATAGTGTTGGGCCTTCCTTGGTTAACTAAGCATAACCCGGTTATTAATTGGCAATCCAGAGATAAGCCAGTGGAGTGAATTCTGTAATAAAAACTGCATGAACACGGTCATCGGTGCGGTCGTGCCTAGGGCCTTACCTCCATTTCTGGTGGACTTTGAGGATGTATTTTCGGAGAAAGGGTGTCAAGAACTACCTCCTCATCGCGCGTATGACTGTTCTGTAAAATTGCTCCCTGAAGCCAAGTTACCGAAATCTAGGTTGTATAACCTTTCTGGTCCTGAGAGGCAGGCCATGAAGGATTATATTTCGGAGAGTCTGGCTAAGGGGCATATTAGACCTTCATCTTCCCCGGTGGCCGCGGGGTTCTTCTTTATGAAGAAGAAAGATGGAGGCCTACGCCCTTGCCTGGATTTCCGTGAGCTTAATCGGATTACGGTCCGAGATCCGTATCCGCTCCCACTTATTCCCGATCTCTTCAATAAGATCGTGGGCGCCAAATGGTTCTCTAAGTTGGATCTCAGGGGGGCGTATAATCTGATTAGGATGAAGTAGGGGGATGAGTGGAAGACGGCGTTTAACACTCCGGAGGGGCATTATGAGAACCTTGTCATGCCATTTGGTCTGACTAATGCCCCGGCGGTGTTTCAACATTTTGTTAATGACATCTTTCGCCACCTAGTGGGACAGTTTGTTGTCATATATCTGGATGACATCTTAATTTACTCGCCAGATCTTGTGTCTTATCAGGAGCATGTTAGGCAGGTGTTGCAGATCTTGCGGGATAATAAACTGTACGCCAAATGGGAGAGTATGTGTTCGCGGTACAGGAACTTCAGTTTTTAGGATTCCTGGTGTCAGCATCCGGTTTTCGTATGGACCCTGGGAAAGTGTGGGCAGTTCTTGAGTGGGATCTGCCAGAGGATCTTAAGGCATTACAACGTTTCCTGGGGTTTGCTAACTACTACCGGAAATTTATTCGGAATTTCTCGTCCATAGAGAAACCTCTCACAGACATGACTAAAAAAGGGACGGATTTTTCAAGGTGGTCTGACAAGGCTTGTCAAGCGTTTTCCTCCTTGAAAAAATGGTTTGCTTCGGCAACCAAACTCATTCAACCGGATGCGTCACAGCCATTCATTGTGGAGGTAGACGCTTCTGAGGTAGGGGTGGGAGCGGTATTATCTCAAGGTCCGTCCCCTGGTAAGTGGCATCCGTGTGCCTTCTCTAAAAAATTGTCATCCGCTGAGAGGAATTATGATGTCGGCAATAGGGAACTCTTGGCCATTAAGTTAGCTTTTGAGGAGTGGCGTAATTTTTTGGAGGGGGCAGTACACCCGGTCACCGTCATTACCGATCACAAGAACCTGCTATATTTAGAGTCCGCAAAACGTCTGAATCCCAGAAAAGCTAGGTGGTCGTTGTTTTTTACCAGGTTTAATTTTGTCGTCACATATCGTCCTGGGTCAAAAAATGTAAAGGCGGATGCCTTATCTTGTAGTTTCCCTGGGGCCGGGAAGACGGATGACCCGGTTCCTATCCTTCAGTAGGGGGTGGTGGTGTCGGCAGTATGCTCTGAGCTTGAGGAGGAGGTATTGGAGGCTCAGGGGAACGCCCCTGTTGGACCTCCAGGGAGACTGTTTGTTCCAGATCAGTTGAGACAAAAGGTAATCGAGGCACACCATAATTCAGCTTTGGCAGGACACCCAGGGAGTAAAGCAACTGTGGATCTCCTCTCGCGCCGGTTTTGGTGGCCTAACTTACATAAGGAGGTGGTAACTTTTGTCGCGTCCTGTGGGGTTTGTGCGCGCTCTAAGACCCCACATACCCGTCCGTCTGGGGCCCTCTTACCTTTGAAGATCCCGGAGCGTCCGTGGACTCATCTGTCTATGGACTTTTTTACGGACCTCCCGCCGTCTTCAGGTAAAACAGTCATACTCGTTGTAGTGGACAGGTTCAGCAAGATGGCACATTTTATCGCTCTTCCTGCTCTTCCTAATGCTAAAACTCTTGCGCAGGTGTTCATTGGGGAGATTGTGAGACTTCACGGGGTACCCTCCGATGTGGTGTCGGATCGGGGGTCTCAGTTTGTGTCCAAATTCTGGAAGGCATTTTGTACACGGCTGGGGATGCAGTTGTCATTTTCATCGGCTTTTCATCCGCAGACCAATGGTCAGACAGAGCGTCTGAACCAGAGCTTGGAGACATATCTCCGGTGTTTTGTGTCAGAGAACCAGGAGGACTGGGCTTCTTTCTTGCATCTGGCGGAATTTGCTCTTAACAATAGGCGGAGCGAGTCCACTGGTAAGTCCCCGTTTTTTGGGGCATATGGTTTTCACCCCCAGTTTTGTACTTTCAATAGGGGGGGCTCTTCTGAGGTTCCTGAGGAGGAACGATTTTAGTCGTCACTTGCTTTAGTGTGGAGAGGAGTGCTGAATAATCTGAGTACTATGGGGAACCGATACAAAGTATGGCTGATAGGAGGAGAGTGTCTGGTCCGGACCTAAGTGTGAACGATCGGGTATGGTTGTCTACCAAGAATATAAAACTTAAGGTTCCCTCCTGGAAACTGGGTCCCAGGTTCATCGGGCCATACAGGATCAGTTCTATAATTAATCCGGTGGCATTCCGTCTTGACCTCCCCCCTACGTTTAAAATTCACAATGTGTTCCACAGATCGTTGCTTAAGAGGTATGTGGCGCCGGTGATACCATCACCTTTACCTCCTCCTCCTGTGGTGGTCAATGGTAACTTGGAGTTTCAGGTGTCGAAAATCATCGATTCACGTCTGAATCGCCGGTCCCTTCAGTACCTGGTTCATTGGAAGGGGTATGGTCCTGAGTAGAGGACGTGGGTTCCTGCGTCGGATATTAACGCAGACCGATTAATTCGGGCCTTCCACACAACTCACCCAGATAAACCTGGCCCTGAGGGTCCGGAGGCCCCTCGTAGAAGGGGGGGTACTGTCACGGGTGTGTCGCCACGAAGACCGTCGCGATTACACAACCTGACTTCTCACAGCTGAGTTTTTGGTGCTTGGTGTTTGTCGGCAGTGAGGGAGTTAATTCTCCCTCTCTCTGTGCTAGACGAGGCCCAGCCTCGCCCAGCTGCAGTTAATGCTGCACTAATGAGATTCCTTCAAATACCTGCCAGTCTGCTAGGGAAGTGTCGGTGAAAGCATTCATGCAGACCAGCAGAGCGGATCGTGGTATTGTGAAGTCTGAAGTGAAGAGTACCTGGTGTGGTTTTCTCCCCTCCTCGCTTTATTATTTATCTCTTACCCGTTGGTGTTCCCTCTGTATTTGTAGAGTGAGTTTTGTATGCAAGGTGGTCTTTTATTTTACCCCTTGTACTGTCTCGTTCGTCTTATACTGTGTGTAGGCATTTACCTTCCCGTTCCCTGTGGTGGTGATCAGGGTCCTTCTCAGGACTAGATTACAGAGGGTCAGGGATTCACAGGAGATAGGGTTACGCTGGCGCCTGGACCTCTGTACCATCAACAGTACCTCCAGGTAGAGGGATTAGTCAGGGCCCCAGCTTAGGGTCAGCATAGACCCGGACCTCCTGTATACAGTGACAGCGTGACAGTAACATCCTCACCTGTGACAAATGCCAGGAAAAGTGTTCGGGATGCAAAGAAAAACCCACAAATAACATCATCTGAAATACTGGACTCTCTGAAAACTAGCGGTGTGGCTGTTTCAAAATGCACAATAAGGAAGCTCTTGAAGAAAAATGGGCTGCATGGTCAAGTCGCCAGAAGAAAGCCATTACTGCACAAATAATACAAAGTATCTCTCCTACAATACGCAAAACAGCACAGAGACAAGCATCAAAACTTCTAGAACAAGGTAATTTGGAGTGATGAGACCAAAATTGAACTTTTTGGCCACAACCATAAACGTTACATTTGGAGAGAGGTCAACAAGGCCTATGATGAAAGGAACACTTCCTACTGTAAAGCATGGAGGTGGATCGCTGATGTTTTGTGAATGTGTGAGCTACAAAGGCACAGGAAACTTTGTCAAAGTTGAAGGAAAGATGAATTCAGCACATTATCTGCAAATACTGGAGGCAAATTTGCAATCATCAGCCGGAAGCTGTGCATGATAGGTACTTGGACATTCCAACATGACAACGATCCAAAACACAAGGCCAAGTCGACCTGTCATTGGCTACAGCAGAACAAAGTGAAGGTTCTGGAGAGGCCATCTGTTATGTTTTGGTAGCTGAGGAGAGCAGGCAAAAACGGCAATACACCAGAGAGGTTGGAATCTACTGGATTGCAGTACCCTGACTAACCACCACAACTAAAGGCAGCCGTGGAGCGTTCCTACGTTGGTCCTAGACGCCTCGTCACAGCCTGAGAGGATAACTACACCTAAAGATAGAAAGAGGAAAGCTATCTGCCCCGGAGCAGATCCCCAAAGAACATAGGAAGCCCCCAAACATGTAATGGCGGTTAGACAAGAGGAAATACAGACACAGACAGAAAATAATATGAGCAAACGTTGGGGCCCAATCTGCCTAGACAGAAACGGATAGGAAGGACACTTACTGCAATCCAAAAAAACCCTAAAAAAAAGCCAACGCTACTAATTGCAAAAACACCTGAGATCACACGACCTCTACCACCTAAATTAGTTCTCTGGTGTAACAAAACTCAGCCGCAGCCACTGAAAAAACTGGAAACGGCAAATGAACAAACAGTGCATTGGAAGTGCATTTGAGCAGCAGGGTGATTTGCTGCTGAAGGAGAGAAAAAAAAATCTCTTTAAATTTTCTTCTTCAGCAAGTGTGAGCGAGCTGAGTGTGACCGGTGCGCAAGTGCGAACAGTGGTAAGTGTGACTTGAGATTCAGTGACTTTGGATTCAGGGAGTTGACAAGGGAGGAATTACTGAATTGCTATTATATTTCATTAATACTTTTTTTATTTTTACTTATCCTTGCTGTCTGGTGAAATCCCCATTAGATATGTGCTCCACTATTGCTAATGCCATCCAGTGTACATCTTGCCACATGTATACAGTCCTTGAACAGCCGGTCGAGGGTGCATACTGCTGTGCGAGATGTGAGCACGTGGTGCATTTGGAAGCCCAAATCCTGGATCTAAATGTGCAGCTGGCAACACTGAGATCCATAGACAATATGGAAAGGAGTCTTCTGCTCACTGAGCAGATGCTCAATGGGATAGATGAGGGGGGGGATGATAGGGTGGAGCTGCAGGACACTGAAGTAGGAAGCTGGGTGACAGTTAGAAAGCGGGGTAGAGGGAAGAGCGCCAGGGAGGCTAGTCCTGATCTGGCACACCCCAATAAGTTTGCAAAGATGACAGATGAGGGGGTTGTCAGTACAGGGGTAGCACTGCTGCAGCCAGGCACGTCCTCTGAGTGTCTGCTCCAGTAAGGGGGGAATTAGGAGAGCAGGGCAGGCCAGACAGGTGCTGGTAGTGGGGGACTCAATTATTAGGGGAACAGATAGGTCAATCTGTCACAAAGACAGGGATCGTCGAACAGTGTGCTGCCTACCTGGAGCTCGAGTCCGACACATCGCTGATCGGGTTGACAGATTACTGGGAGGGGCTGGTGAGGACCCAGCGGTCATGGTGCACATTGGCACAAATGACAAAGTTAGAGGTGGGTGGAAGGTCCTTAAAGACGATTTCAGGGAATTAGGCTGCAAGCTTAAAGCAAGGACCTCCAACGTGGTATTTTCTGAAATACTGCCTGTACCACGTGCCACACCAGAGAGGTAACGGGAGATTAGGGAGGTTAATAAGTGGCTCAAGAATTGGTGTAGGAAGGAGGGGTTTGGGTTCCTGGAGAACTGGGCCGACTTCTCAGTTGGCTACAGGTTCTATGCTAGGGACGGGCGGCACCTCAATGGGAGGGTGCAGCTGTGCTGGGGAGAAATTGGCTAGAAGGTTGGACGAGTCTTTAAATTAGGGACTAGGGGGGAGGGTATTAATTTTATAGGAGGGGAAGGCAGTGCAGATAGAGACCTGGGCACAAATAATGAAATTGGGGGTGGGGGTGGCATGGGGGGTGGGGTTAGAACAGTTAATAATTTAAGAAAGAATAGAGGTTCAGAGAGATACATAAAGTGCATGTATACTAATGCCAGAAGCCTCACCAACAAAATGGCTTAATTAGAATTAATTTTGTTGGAACATAATTATGACATGGTGGGGATATCTGAGACTTGGCTGGATGAGAGCCACGACTGGGCTGTTAATTTACAGGGCTATAGTCTGTTTAGGAATGACAGTAAAAATAAGCGTGGTGGGGTTGTGTGTTTATATGTAAAATCATCCTTAACCCCTTCACCCCCAAGGGTGGTTTGCACGTTAATGACCGGGCCAATTTTTACAATTCTGACCACTGTCTCTTTATGAGGTTATAACTCTGGAACGCTTCAACGGATCTTCGCGATTCTGAGATTGTTTTCTCGTGACATATTGTACTTCACGTTAGAAGTAAAATTTCTTCGATATAACTTGCGTTTATTTTTTAAAAAAACGCAAATATGGCGAAAATTTTTAAAATTTTGCAATTTTCAAACTTTGAATTTTTATTCCCTTAAAACAGAGAAATATATCACACAAAATAGTTAATAAATAACATTTCCCACATGTCTACTTTACATCAGCACAATTTTGGAACCAAAATTTTTTTTGTTAGGAAGTTATAAGGGTTAAAAGTTGACCAGCGATTTCTCATTTTTACAACAAAATTTACAAAGCCATTTTTTTTAGGGACCACCTCTCATTTGAAGTCACTTTGAGGGGTCTATATGGCAGAAAATACCCAAAAGTGACACCATTCTAAAAACTGCACCCCTCAAGGTACTCAAAACCACATTCAAGAGGATTATTAACCCTTCAGGTGCTTCACAGGAACTAAAGCAACGTGGAAGGAAAAAATGAATATTTAACTTTTTAGCCACAAAAATGATCTTTTACAAACTTGTTTTTTATTTTCACAAGGGTAAAAGGAGAAAATGGACAGATAAGGTTGTTATGCAATTTCTCCTGAGTACACCAATACCCAATATGTGGGGGAAAACCACTGTTTGGGCACACGGCAGAGCTCGTAAGGGAAGGAGCGCCGTTTGACTTTTTCAAACTAAAATTGGTGGGAATTGAGATTGGACGCCATGTCGTGTTTGGAGAGCCCTTGATGCGCCTAAACAGTGGAAACCCCCACAAGTGACACCATTTTGGAAACTAGACCCCCTAAGGTACTTATCTAGATCTGTTGTGAGCACTGTGAACCCCAAGTGTTTCACAAAAGCTTATAATGCCTGGGTGTGAAAAAAAAACAAAACAATTTTCCACAAAAATGATTTTTTAGTCCCAAATTTTTGAATTTTCCCAAGGAAATTGGACCCCAAAAGTTGTTGTCCAACTTGTCCTGAGTACGCTGATACCCCATATGTTGGGGGGGGAACTGTTTGGGTGCACGGCAGGGCTTGGAAAGGAAGTAGTAACGTTTTGGAATGCAGATGTTGATGGGGGTCGTGTTCCGTTTGCAGTGCCCCAGATGAGCCTAAACAGTGGAAACCCCCACAAGTGACCCCATTTTGGAAACTAGACCCCCTAAGGAACTTATCTAGATCTTTGGTGAGCACTTTTAACCCCCAAGTGCTTCACACAAGTTTATAATGCCCGGGCATGAAAATAAAAAATCCTATTTTTTTCCCACAAAAATTATCTTTTAGTCACTAATTTTTTATTTTCCCAAGGGTAACAGGAGAAATTGGACCACATAAGTTGTTGTCCAATTTGTCCTGAGTACGCTGATACCCCATATGTGGGGGGGAACCACTGTTTGGGCGCACGGCAGAGCTCGGAATTGAAGGAGCACCATTTGACTTTTTCCAAACCAAAATTGGCTGGAATTGAGATTGGATGCCATGTTGCATTTGGAGAGCCCCTGATGTGCCTAAACAGTGGAAACCCCCACAAATGACCCCATTTGGGAAACTAGACCCCTAAGGAACTTTTCTAGATCTTTGGTGAGCAATTTGAACCCCCAAGTGCTTCACACAAGTTTATAACGTAGAGCCGTAAAATTTAAAAATCATATTTTTTCCACAAAAATGATCTTTTCACCCCAATTTTTATTTTTCCAAGGGTAACAAGACTCCAAAAGTTATTGTGCAATTTGTCCTGAGTGCGCTGATACCCCATATGTGGGGGTAAACCACTGTTTGGGTGCATGGCAGAGTTTGGAAGGGAAGGAGCGCCGTCTGACTTTTTCAACGCAGAATTGGCTGGACGCCATGTCGTGTTTGGAGAGCTCCTGATCTGCCTAAACAGTGGAAACCCCCATAAATGACACCATTTTGGAAAATAGACCCCTCAAGGAACTTATCTAGATGTGTGGTGAGAACTTTTAACCCCCAGGTGTTTCACTAAAGTTTATAACGTACAGCCGTAAAATAAAAAATCTTTTTTTTTTTTACAAAAATGATTTTTTCGCCCCCAATATTTTATTTTCACAAGGGTAACAGAAGAAATTGGAACCCAAAAGTTGTTGTCCAATTTGTCCTGAGTACGCTGATACCCAATATGTGGGAGAAAACTACTGTATGGGCGCACGTCAGGGCTCGGAAGGGAAGTAGTGACGTTTTGGATTGCAGACTTTGATGGAATGGTCTGGGGGCGTCATGTCACATTTGGAGAGCCCCTGATGCACCTATACAGTGGAAACCCCCCACAAGTGACCCCATTTTGGCAAATAGACCCCACAAGGAACTTATCTAGATGTGTGGTGAGCACTTTGAACCCCGAAGTGCTTCACAGAAGTTTATAACGTACAGCCGTAAAAATAAAAAATCCTTTTTTTTTTACAAAAATGATTTTTTCGCCCCCAATATTTTATTTTCACAAGGGTAACAGGAGAAATTGGTCCCCAAAAGTTGTTCTCCAATTTGTCCTGAGTACGCTGATACCCAATATGTGGAGAGAAAACTACTGTATGGGCGCACGTCAGGGCTCGGAAGGGAAGTAGTGACGTTTTGGATTGCAGACTTTGATGGAATGGTCTGGGGGCGTCATGTCGCATTTGGAGAGCCCCTGATGCGCCTAAACAGTGGAAACCCCCCACAAGTGACCCCATTTTGGAAAATAGACCCCACAAGGAACTTGTCTAGATGTGTGGTGAGCACTTTGAACCCCGAAGTGCTTCACAGAAGTTTATAACGCACAGCCGTAAAAATAAAAAATCCTTTTTTTTTTTGCAAAAATGATTTTTTTTGCCCCAATATTTTATTTTTACAAGGGTAACAGGAGAAATTGGACCCCAAAAGTTGTTGTCCAATTTGTCCTGAGTACGCTGATATCCAATATGTGGGAGAAAAATACTGTATGGGCACACGTTGGGGCTCGGAAGGGAAGTAGTGACGTTTTGGATTGCAGACTTTGATGGAATGGTCTGGGGGCGTCATGTCGCATTTGGAGAGCCCCTGATGCGCCTAAACAGTGGAAATCCCCAACAAGTGACCCCATTTTGGAAAATAGACCCCACAAGGAACTTATCTAGATGTGTGGTGAGTGCTATGAAGCCCCAAGTGCTTCACAGAAGTTTATAATGTACAGCCGTTAAAAAACAAAAAAATAATTTTTTTTGTACAAAAATGATATTTTCGCCCCCAGTTTTTTATTTTCCCAAGGGTAACAGAAGAAATAGGACAAATTGCACAATAACTCTTGGGGTCCAGAGTACGCTGATACCCCATATGTGGGGATAAACTACTGTTTGGACGCATGGCAGAGCTGAGAAGTGAAGGAGCACCGTTTGACTTTTTCAACGCAGAATTGGCTGGAATTGAGATCAGACGCCATGTCACATTTGGAGAGCCCCTGATGTGCCTAAACAGCGGAAACCCCCCAATTCTAACTCCAACCCTAACCCCAACACACCCCTAACCCTAGTCCCAACCCTAACCACAAACCTAACCCTAACACACCCCTAATCCCAACCCTAACCCTAATCCTAACTTTAGCGCCAACCCTAACCCTAACTTTAGCCGCAACCCTAACCCTAACCCTAATGGGAAAATGGAAATAAATACTTTTTTTTAATTTTATTATTTTTCCCTTACTAAGGGGGTGATAAAGGGGGGTTTGATTTACTATTTATAGCGGGTTTTTATGATTGGCAGCTGTCCCGCTAAAAGACGCTTTTTATTGCAAAAATAGTTTTTGCATCATCACATTTTGAGAGCTATAATTTTTGCATATTTTGGCCCACAGAGTCATGTGAGGTCTTATTTTTTGCGGGACGAGTTGACGTTTTTATTGGTACCATTTTTGAGCACGTGACGTTTTTTGATCGCTTTTTATTTTGATTTTTGGGAGGTTAGAATGAACAAAAATCAGCAATTCATGAATTTCTTTTGGGGGAGGCGTTTATACCGTTCCGCGTGTGGTAAAATTGATAAAGCAGTTTTATCTTCGGGTCAGTACGATTATGGCGATACCTCATTTATATCATTTTTTCATGTTTTGGCGCTTTTATAGAATAAAAACAATTTTATATAAAAAATAATTATTTTTGCATCGCTTTATTCTGCGAGCTATAACTTTTTTATTTTTTCGCTGATGATGCTGTATTGCAGCTCGTTTTTTGCGGGACAAGATGACGTTTTCAGCGGTACCATGTTTATTTATATCGGTCTTTTTGATCGCGTGTTATTCCACTTTTTGTTCGGCGGTATGATGATAAAGCATTGATTTTTTGCTTCGTTTTTTTTTTTTTTAAAGGGGTTCACTAAAGGGGTTAACTAGTGGGACAATTTTATAGGGGGGGTCGTTACGGACGCGGCGATACCAAATATGTGTACTTTTATTGCTTTGTTTTTTTTATTTACAGGAAGAAGTGAATTTATTGGGGAATATATATATATTTTTTTATTTATTTTGGATTTTTTTTTAAAACATGTTTATTTTTATTTTTTTAACTTTTTTACTTTGTCCCAGGGTGGGACATCACTGTATTTTATCAGATCGCTGGTGTGACAGTGTGCACAGCACTCTGTCACACCAGTGATCGCTCAGGCAGTGCAGCAGGCTTCTCAGTGCCTGCTCTCGGCAGGCACTGAGGTAGCCGCCTCCCTCCAGGACCCCGGCGCCATCTTGGATCCGGGTCCTGGGAGGGAGGAAGCCCTCAGAACAGCGCGATCACATCGCGCTGCTCTGAGGGTCTCAGGGGGGCGCGCAGGGAGCCCCCACCCTGCGCGATCCTCCCCTGTGCCCCAGTACACCGCGATCATGTTTGATCGCGGTGTTCAAGGGGTTAATGTGCCGGGAGCGGTCTGTGACCGCTCCTGACACACAGTCATGGGTGTCAGCTGTGATAATCAGCTGACACCCGGCCGCGATCGGCTGCGCTCCCCCCGGGAGCGCGTCCGATCGCACGAGACGTACTATCCCATCCCCGGTCATACGGGCCCAGGTACCATGGACGGGATAGTACGTCCGATGGCAGTAAGGGGTTAAAACCCATCCTGCGTGATATCTGTGAATCTAATGAAGATGTAGAGTCTCTGTGGGTGGATATTAGGGGAGGGGAGAAAAATAATAAATTACTGATAGGGGTTTGTTATAAGTCTCCTAAAATAATGGAAGCAACAGAGAATATCCTCGTAAAGCAAATAGATGAAGCAGCGACTCAAGGAGAAGTCATTATTATGGGGACTTCAACTACCCTGAAATACATTGGGGAACAGAAACCTGTAGTTCCAGCAAAGGTAATAAGTTTTTGGCAACTATGAGAGACAATTACCTTTCACAACTAGTTCAGGACCCAACAAGAGGGGGGGCACTGCTAGACCTAATATTATCCAACAGGCCAGACCGCATATCAAATATAAGGGTTGGGGGTCACTTGGGTAATAGTGATCACAAAATAATAAGCTTTCATGTATCCTTTAATAAGATGTGTAGTCGAGGGGTTATAAGGACACTGAACTTCAGGAAGGCAAATTTCCAACGGATGAGAGATGATCTTGGTGCAATAAACTGGGACGATATCCTGAGACATAAAAATACACAAAGAAAATGGGAGACGTTTATTAGTATCCTGAATAGGACCTGTGCACAGTATATACCCTATGGGAATAAACATGCTAGAATTAGGAAGAAACCACTATGGCTAAATAGAGCTGTAAGGGGCGCAATAAGGGACAAAAAGAAAGCGTTTAGGGAATTAAAGCAAGTAGGTAGTGATGAGGCATTAAATAAATACAGAAGACTGAATAAATTCTGTAAAAAGCAAATCAAGACAGCAAAGATTGAGGCAGAGAGACTCATTGCCAGAGAAAGTAAAAATAATCCCAAAATATTCTTTAACTACATAAATAGCAGGAAACTAAAAAATGATAGTGTTGGTCCCCTTAAAAATAGTCTGGGTGAAATGGTGGATGAGGATGAGGAAAAAGCTAATATGCTAAATGACTTTTTTTCAACTGTATTTACACAAGAAAATCCCATGACAGATAACATGATCAGTGATAAAAAAAAATTCTCCATTAAATGTCACCTGCTTAACCCAGCAGGAAGTACGGCGGCGTCTAAAAATCACTAAAATTGACTAATCCCCGGGCCCGGATGGGATACACCCCGAGTACTGCAGGAATTAAGTACAGTTATAGATAGACCATTATTTTTAATCTTTAAAGATTCCATAATAACCGGGTCTGTACCACAGGACTGGCGTATAGCAAATGTGGTGCCAATATTCAAAAAGGGGGCAAAAACTGAACCTGGAAATTATAGGCCAGTGAGCTTAACATCTACTGTGGGTAAAATCCTGGAAGGTTTTTTAAGGGATACTATATTGGAGTATCTGAGGCTGAATAACCTCATGACACAGTATCAGCATGGGTTTACGAGGGACCGTTCTTGTCAGACTAATCTGTTAAGCTTTTATGAAGGGGTAAGTTCAGGACTGGACCAAGGGAATGCAGTGGACGTGGTGTTCATGGACTTCTCAAAAGCTTTTGATACAGTGCCACACAAAAGGTTGATACATAAAATGAGAGCAATGGGGATAGGGAAAAATATGTGTAAGTGGGTTAAGAACTGGCTCATGGATAGAAAACAAAGGGTGGTTATTAATGGAGCACACTCGGACTGGGTCACGGTTAGCAGTGGGGTACCACAGGGGTCAGTATTGGGGCTGCTTCTCTTTAATTTAACATATTTATTAATGACCTTGTAGGGGGCATACAAAGTAGTATTTCAATATTTGCAGATGACACTAAACTCTGCAGGGTAATAAATACAGAGGAGGATAATTTTATATTACAGGAGGATTTATGTAAACTAGAAGCTTGGGCTGATAAATGGCAAATGAGCTTTAATGGGGATAAATGTAAGGTCATGCACTTGGGTAGAACAAATAAGATGTATAATTATGTGCTTACTTGTAAAACACTGGGCAAAACTGTCACTGAAAAAGACCTGGGTGTATGGGTGGACGACAAACTCACATTTAGTGGCCAATGTCAGGCAGGTGCTGCCAAGGCAAATAAAATAATGGGATGCATTAAAAGAGGCATAGATGCTCATGAGGAGAACATAATTTTACCTCTATACAAGTCACTGGTGCGACCACACTTAGAATACTGTGTGCAGTTCTGGTCTCCGGTGTATAAGAAAGACATAGCTGAACTGGAGCGGGTGCAGAGAAGAGCGACCAAGGTTATTAGAGAACTGGGGGGTCTGCAATACCAAGACAGGTTATTACACTTGGGGTTATTTAGTTTGGAAAAATGAAGGCTTAGGGGTGATCTTATTACAATTTATAAATATATGAGGGACAGTACAAAGACCTTTCTAATGATCTTTTTACTCTTAGACCTGTGACGGGGACAAGGGGGCATCCTCTACGTCTGGAGGAAAGAAGGTTTAGCCATAATCACAGATGCAGATTCTTTACTGTAAGAGCAGTGAGACTATGGAACGCTCTGCCGTCTAATGTTGTAATGAGTGATTCCTTACTAAAATTTAAGAAGGGACTGGATGCCTTTCTTGAAAAGTATAATATTACAGGCTATATTCACTAGTTTCCTAGATACTGCGTTGATCCAGGGAGCTAGTCTGATTGCCGTATGTGGAGTCGGGAAGGAATTTTTTCCCCAATGTGAAGCTTACTGTTTGCCACTTGGGTTTTTTTTGCCTTCCTCTGGATCAACATGTTAGGGCAGGTTAGTGTAACGGGTCTGGGAGGCGGAACCTCTGAGCTACTATACAAAGGGGCGGACCTTGTAAGAGAGTGGGTGGCGACCAGGGTGGACGGGCAGGTAGTCACAGCAGATAACCCGGGGTAGTCTCTGGATGAACGGGCAGGAAGTCGCGGCAAGTGACCGAGGCAGTCTCTAGATGAGTGGGCAGGAGGTCACGGCAAGTGACCGGGGCAGTCTCTGGATGAGTGGGCAGGAGGTCACGGTAAGTGACCGGGGCAGTCTCTGGATGAGTGGGCAGGAGGTCACGGCAAGTGACCGGGGCAGTCTCTGGAAGAAGGTAGATACGATCTGTGATGGCTGAGCCTCCAGGTAGGCTAGCAGGAAGATAGAAGATGAGCGCTCCCAGGTGAGCGAGCGAGAGTCTCTGGAATAGCAGAAGATCACGGTACGTGACGGCAGAGCCTCCAGGTAGGCTAGCAGGCAGGTAACAGATGAGCGCTCCCAGGTGAGCTAGCAGGCAGGTAACAGATGAGCGCTCCCAGGTGAGCGGGCGAGAGCCACAGGAATAGCAGAAGATCACGGTACGTGACGGTAGAGCCTCCAGGTAGGCCAGCAGGCAGGTAACAGATGAGCGCTCCCAGGTGAGCTAGCAGGCAGGTAACAGATGAGCGCTCCCAGGTGAGCTAGCAGGCAGGTAACAGA
The DNA here is from genome assembly GCA_033576555.1 of Oophaga sylvatica. NCBI lineage: Eukaryota > Metazoa > Chordata > Amphibia > Anura > Dendrobatidae > Oophaga > Oophaga sylvatica. The sequence goes on along the minus strand of JARQOD010000008.1, from coordinate 162,533,888 downwards.
TGACAGCAACCTGGCAGGAATCAGACAGGTATCTGGCAAAGACCCTGAGGACTGAAGCAGAGTAGTGAACAGTGCAACAACATTGCTCGGGCACCTCCATTTTGGAGGAGGGGCCTTATATAAGGTGAAGTCCTCCGGCCATTGGCCGGGGACTCCTTAGGACGACGCACGTGGCCCCTTTAAGAGGGAGGGTAGCGCCCGCACGCGCGCCCTAAGCACAATGGCAGGAAAGGAGCGTGCGCCGCCAGCAGAGCGGCAGGAGGATGCCGGACCTGGAGCAGAGGGGTGAGGGGAACAGCGTCCCTGCCTGGCAGAGGGCAGGGACGCCCACGCCGGCGCTACAGTACCCCCCCCTTTAGGCCCCCCTTTTTTAGGCCAGAAAGAAATTTAGCTAGGATGAGAGGGGCATGGATGTTCTCCCGAGGCTCCCACGTTCTCTCCTCAGGACCAAACCCCTTCCAATCCACCAAAAAATAGGTCTTCCTTCTTACCCTTTTGGTGGCCAAAATGTTCTCTACCTCAAATTCGTTTTCAGCTGAAACCGGAGCAGGAGGCGTACCTGTAGACTTGGAAAAAGAGTTAAGTACCACCGGTTTGAGGAGAGATACATGGAAGGAGTTAGGGATCCGCAAGTTGGCCGGAAGTTTCAATTTATAGGCCACTGGGTTGATCTGACTGATGACCTCCAAAGGACCGATGAATCGAGGCCCTAACTTATAGGAAGGAATCTTGAGCCGGACATACTTGGACGAGAGCCAGACCTTATCCCCAGGACGGAATTGAGGAGGATCCAGACGTTTTTTGTCAGCATGTCTTTTCATATGCTCGGATGACAGAAGGAGTGCGGACCGGGTACTCTCCCATATGGAGGAAAATTTAACAAGAGATTCCGCAGCCGGATTGTCCACTGAGATGGAGACGGGAAATGGGATCCGAGGATGCTGACCGAAGACTACAAAAAACGGGGATTTGGAGGAAGATTCGCTCTCGTGATTGTTGTAAAAAAATTCGGCCCATGGCAGGAGATCCACCCAGTCAGAATGGTGGACATTAACGAAGTGCCGGAGGTAACTGGTCAGGATCTGATTGACCCGCTCCACTTGACCATTGGACTGTGGGTGGTAGGCGGAGAAGTCCAAGGTGACGTCTAGCAATTTACAAGTGGCTCTCCAGAAACGTGAGGTGAACTGTACCCCTCGATCCGACACGATATGGCGGGGCAGGCCATGAAGACGGAAGATGTGGCAGATAAAGTCTTTAGCCAGCTTGGGTGCAGACGGGAGGCCTGGCAGGGGAATAAAGTGAGCCATTTTGGAAAAGCGGTCAACGACCACCCAAATGACCGTACAACCGGCAGAAACGGGGAGGTCCGTTATGAAGTCCATGGCTATATGCTGCCAGGGAGCAGCGGGTACAGGAAGCGGAAGGAGGCGACCGGCAAGCAGATGTCTCGGAACCTTGTTGCGGCCACATGAGGCACAGGCAGAAACAAAGTCTATTACGTCCTTGTGCAGGGTAGGCCACCAGTAATGCCGAGTAATAAGCTGGAGGGTCTTTTTTTGACCGGCGTGGCCAGCTAATTTAGACGAATGGCCCCAGTGTAGGATTCTCTCCCGATCGGGTACTGATACGAACGTCTTACCGGGAGGGAGACGATTTAGACTCACGGGAGCCACCTGCATTACTCTGGCGGGATCGATGATATGTTTAGGTTCCTCCTCGAGATCCGACACCAGGAAGGATTGGGACAAGGCGTCCGCCTTGATGTTCTTGTCTGCCGGGCGAAAATGTAGAACAAAATCAAAACGAGCAAAAAACAAGGACCACCGGGCCTGGCGCGGGTTAAGTCTCTGGGCATGCTGGAGGTAAGCCAAGTTTTTGTGGTCAGTGTAAATAATTACCGGATGAAGAGCCCCCTCGAGTAGGTAACGCCACTCCTCCAATGCCAGCTTGATGGCCAATAACTCTCGGTCTCCTATGGAATAATTGCGCTCAGAAGAGGAGAAAAGTTTGGAGAAGAAGCCACAATTTACCATCCTCCCGGAAGATGATTTTTGAGTAAGTACCGCTCCGGCTCCAGAGGAGAAAGCGTCAACCTCCATGAAGAACTGCTTGTTGCCGTCCGGGCGATGCAGCACCGGGGCGGAAGAGAAGGCCTGCTTTAAGGAAAGAAAGGCCTCCTCTGCTTCGGGCGTCCACTCTTTGGGGTTAGTACCCTAACGGGTAAGTACGGAAATTGGGCCAGTCCGGGAAGAGAAGTGCGGTATGAAGAGGCGGTAGTAGTTGGCGAAGCCCAGGAACCGCTGAATGGCCTTCAATCCCTCCGGTCGGGGCCATTTCTCGATGGCCGACAGTTTCTCTGGATCCATTCGTAGGCCGGTCTGAGAAATAACGTAGCCCAAAAACGGTAGCGAGGTCTGCTCAAAGAGGCATTTCTCAAATTTAGCGAAGAGGTGATTCTGCCTGAGCCTGAGCAGAACCTGACAAACGTCCCTCCGGTGAGTCTGGAGATCCGGAGAGAAGACCAAGATGTCGTCCAGGTACACCACTACGCAGGAGTAGAGAAGGTCCCGGAAGATGTCATTGACCAACTCTTGAAAGACGGCAGGAGCATTACAGAGACCAAAGGGCATCACTAGATATTCATAGTGGCCGTCCCGGGTGTTAAATGCAGTCTTCCATTCATCCCCTTGACGGATACGGACCAGGTTGTACGCCCCACGGAGATCCAGTTTGGTGAAGATTCTAGCCCCCCTCAAACGATCAAATAATTCTGGAATGAGCGGAAGGGGGTACTTATTCTTCACCGTGATCTGGTTAAGACCTCTATAGTCTATACAGGGGCGAAGAGAGCCGTCCTTCTTTTTTACGAAAAAGAAGCCTGCTCCTGCCGGGGAGGTAGATTTCCGGATGAATCCCCTGGCCAAATTCTCCTCGATATATTCGGACATCGACCGGGTCTCAGCAGCTGATAATGGGTAAATACGCCCACGGGGAGGCGTAGTACCAGGTAACAGGTCGATAGGACAATCGTATGGTCTGTGAGGAGGTAATGTCTCTGCCTCTTTTTTATTAAAGACATCAGCAAATGACCAATAGGGAATCGGAAGTCCAGGTAGATTAGTTGGGGTAGGAGAAGGACAGACAGGATGAACAGGAACCAAACACGTCTTATGACAATCCTGTCCCCAGCGAAGAACCTCTCCGGTCTGCCAGTCGAGCACGGGTCCATGTCTCTGGAGCCAAGGTAGCCCTAGTAAGAGGGCGTGAGAGAGTCCAGGCAGAACATGAAAAGAGATGCTCTCAGAATGCAGCATTCCCACTTGCAGAGTTATGGGTTCGGTGATGAGTTGGATGGGGTGTGGTAAAAGACCCCCGTCCACAGCAGCGACTGATAATGGTACAACCAGAGGTTTGGTGGGAATGCGGTATTTTTCTACCAGGGACTGTGACATAAGATTCCCGGCTGCTCCAGAGTCAAGTTGGGCTAGTTCAAAATAACGATTCTCCCCACAGAGAATTGAGACTGACAGCAGCAGAGATGGAGAGGCTTTCTCCTTGTCTAGGTCGACCTCTCTGAGCGAACCTAGACACAGGCGTTTCCCGACCTCTCCGGACAGGTACGAATCCGATGCTCCTTACTGCCACAGTAGAAGCAACTCCCCTCAGCACGGCGTAAGTCCTGACGGGTTTTGACCATCTTGGTCTGGTCGACCTGCATAGGCTCAGGAGAGTGTAATTGGGGAGAAACGGAGGGAGTGACGGGTTTCTGAAACGTAGGAGCTAGATGTGGAAACCTCCTCTCACGGGTGACCTCTTTGGCCCGCTCCTGGAACCGTAGGTCAATCCGGGTGGCGAGAGTTATAAGATCATCGAGAGTGGTAGGAATGTCCCGACTGGCGAGTTCATCTTTAATACGGCCGGACAAACCCTCCCAGAAAACGGATACCAGAGCTTCGTTGTCCCAGGCCAGCTCCGATGCAAGGGTATGAAACCGTATGGCATATTGGCCCACGGTGAGATTTCCCTGACGGAGGCGTAGCAGAGATGATGCGGATGAGATCTTTCGTCCGGGTTCGTCAAAGACTTTCCGAAAAGCCGCGAGAAAGGCAGACAGGTCGGACACCAGAGGATCTCCTCTCTCCCAAAGAGGATTCAGCCAGGCCAGGGCCTCCCCAGTGAGATGGGACATGATGAAGGCAATTTTGGCCCGGTCGGAGTTAAACTGGTGGGAGAGGAGTTCAAAGTGCAGAGTGCACTGATTAATGAAGCCCCGAGCCTGAGCAGGGTCGCCTCCGAAGCGAGGAGGTGCGGAGAGCCGGGGTCCGTGACAGGAGCCCATGGTATTGGGGAGCAGAGGGGCTGCCGGATTGCGAGTCATGGCACCAGCGGTGGTTGCTGGTGGAGCTGTCAGAGTGTCCAGGCGAGAATTGACATTCCGCAGGTGACCCAGGATGGACTCCTGTTGGGACTTCTGACGGGACAGTTCATGACACAGGTCCGAGATGGAGGGAACTTGGGCGCCACCGGGTTCCATGGCCCGAGCAAACTGTAACGGGTCTGGGAGGCGGAACCTCTGAGCTACTATACAAAGGGGTGGACCTTGTAAGAGAGCGGGTGGCGACCAGGGTGGACGGGCAGGTAGTCACAGCAGATAACCGGGGTAGTCTCTGGATGAACGGGCAGGAAGTCGCGGCAAGTGACCGAGGCAGTCTCTGGATGAGTGGGCAGGAGGTCACGGCAAGTGACCGGGGCAGTCTCTGGATGAGTGGGCAGGAGGTCACGGTAAGTGACCGGGGCAGTCTCTGGATGAGTGGGCAGGAGGTCACGGCAACTGACCGGGGCAGTCTCTGGAAGAAGGTAGATACGACCTGTGATGGCTGAGCCTCCAGGTAGGCTAGCAGGAAGATAGAAGATGAGCGCTCCCAGGTGAGCGAGCGAGAGTCTCTGGAATAGCAGAAGATCACGGCACGTGACGGCAGAGCCTCCAGGTAGGCTAGCAGGAAGATAGAAGATGAGCGCTCCCAGGTGAGCGGGCGAGAGCCACAGGAATAGCAGAAGATCACGGTACGTGACGGTAGAGCCTCCAGGTAGGCCAGCAGGCAGGTAACAGATGAGCGCTCCCAGGTGAGCTAGCAGGCAGGTAACAGATGAGCGCTCCCAGGTGATCTAGCAGGCAGGTAACAGATGACAGCAACCTGGCAGGAATCAGACAGGTATCTGGCAAAGACCCTGAGGACTGAAGCAGAGTAGTGAACAGTGCAACAACATTGCTCGGGCACCTCCATTTAGGACGACGCGCGCGGCCCCTTTAAGAGGGAGGGCAGCGCCCGCGCGCGCGCCCTAAGCACAGTGGCAGGAAAGGAGCATGCGCCGCCAGCAGAGCGGCAGGAGGACGCCGGACCTGGAGCAGAGGGGTGAGGGGAACAGCGTCCCTGCCTGGCAGAGGGCAGGGACGCCGACGCCGGCACTACAGTTAGGATAGGATATGGGTTGAACTAGATGGACTTAAAGTCTTCCTTCAACCTTAATAACTATGTAACTATGTAACAGTGGCCCCAGAGGAACCGAGAGGGGCCCAAGCCCCCGAGGAGGGGAACCTGGCCAACCTCACAGAAATGCAGAGAAAAATGCAAATGGCATGCACAAAAACAAAAAACAGAAAATATCTGATCTGAGAGCAGGAGAAGAGGCAAGACTCAGCAAGCTTCCAAGTGAACCAGGAAACAACGTTGAGACAGGAACAATTGATCACCGGCAACCATGATGGGGGGAAACCTCCCTTATATCCAGCCAGTCTGTAATTCCTGATTGCCAATCCTCACTGAATGGTTCAGTACTGTTTGTAACCACCAGAGGGAGCTTCTGCTCAGAATTCATTTCCAAAACATTCATAACAGTACTCCCCCTTGAGGAGGGGTCACCGAACCCTCATTTGTGCAATCAGGTCGGTCAGGATGAGCTCTGTGATACGCACGGATCAGTCTCCTAGCATGGATGTCCAAAGCAAACACCCAAGAATTGTCCCCCTGACCATAACCTCTCCACTTAACCAAATACTGGAGTTTCCGTCTAGAAAAACGAGAATCTAAGGACTTGTGGAACACGTTATGGATTTTAAATGTCCCTGGAAGAAGTAAACGAAAGGAAACAGGATTAAGAATCTCCATGATCTTATAAGGTCCAATGAACCTAGGCTTAAACTTAGGAGATGCAACTCTCATAGAGATATTTCTTGAGGACAACCAGACCAAGTCCCCCACTTTAAACCGAGGACCATCAGTCCTATGCCGGTTGGCAACCCGCTGGGCCTTCTCCTGAGAGAGGGACAACCTCTCCACTACCTGGTCCCAAATCTGCTGCATACGCTCCATAACAGAGTCAACACCCGATTAGATAGAAGCCTCCGTCTGTCCCGAAGAAAATCGAGGGTGAAACCCAAAATTGCAGAAAAATGGAGACATCAAAGTGGCAGAGCTTGCCCTATTATTAAGAGCAAACTCAGCCAAAGGCAAAAAAGAGACCCAGTCATCCTGATCAGCAGACACAAAGCATCTTAGATAAGTCTCCAATGTCTGGTTTGTTCTCTCAGTTTGACCATTGGTCTGAGGATGAAACGCCGAGGAGAAAGACAATTGAACACCAAGTTTAGAACAAAAGGTCCTCCAAAATCTGGAAACAAACTGGACTCCTCTGTCAGACACAATGTTCTCAGGAATGCCGTGTAAACGAACCACGTGCTGAAGGAACAAAGGCACCAATTCAGAGGAGGAAGGCAACTTAGGTAATGGCACAAGATGTATCATCTTGGAAAACCTATCACAAATCACCCAGATGACGGTCATTCTCTGAGAAACAGGGAGGTCGGAAATGAAATCCATAGAGATATGGGTCCATGGTCTCTTGGGCACAGGCAATGGCATCAACAAACCACTAGAGCGAGAGCAAGGCTTGGAGCGAGAGCAAGTCCCGCAGGACTGCACAAATTCCCTGACATCACGAGACAAGGTAGGCCACCAAAAGGACCGACTCACCAAGTCTCTGGTACCAAAAATTCTGGGATGACCGGCCAACGCGGAACAATGAATCTCAGACATCACACTCTTTTTCCACTGGTCTGGGACAAACAATTTCCCAACAGGGCAGCGCTCGGGTTTATCCTCCTGACACCCTTCCAGAGCCAGTCTCAAATTGGGCGAGATGGCAGAAAGAACTACACCCTCTTTCAAAATAACAGCAGGATCAGATAACTCAGGAGAGTCCGCAAGGAAACTCCTCGAGAGGGCATCCGCCTTAACATTCTTAGTGCCAGGAAGAAAGGAAACCACAAAATTAAAACGTGTGAAAAACAAGGCCCACCTGGCCTGTCTAGGATTAAGTCGCTTGGCTGATTCCAGATAAACCAGATTCTTATGGTCCGTGAGGACCACCACCTGATGTTTGGCTCCCTCCAGCCAATGTCTCCACTCTTCAAAAGCCCACTTCATGGCCAATAACTCCCGATTACCCACGTCATAATTACATTCCGTTGGAGAAAATTTTCGAGAGAAAAAAAGCACAAGGGTTACTTTGGAGGTCTCAGGATCTCTTTGGGACAAAACGGCACCTGCCCCAATTTCAGAGGCATCAACCTCCACCTGAAATGGCAGAGAAACATCAGGCTGCCGTAGAACAGGAGCAGAAGTGAATCTCTGTTTAAGTTCCTGAAACGCAGAGACTGCCTCAGGAGGCCAATTCACCACATCAGAACCCTTTTTGGTCAAATCAGTCAATGGTTTAACAATAACAGAGAAATTACCAATAAATTTACGATAAAAATTGGCAAAACCCAAGAATCTCTGAAGAGCCTTTAATGAAGTAGGTTGGACCCAATCACAGATGGCCTGAACCTTGACCGGGTCCATTTCAATAACAGATCCAGACAAAATGAATCCCAGAAATGAGATCCTCTGTACGCCAAAAAGACACTTTGATCCCTTCACATACAGAGCATTCTCTCTCAAAATCTGGAACACAGTCCGAACATGTTTCACATGAGAGTCCCAGTCATTGGAAAAAAATCAAGATATCATCCAAATAAACAATCAGAAATTTATCCACAAAATCCCTGAAAATGTCATTCATGAAGGACTGGAAGAAGGAAGGAGCATTAGTGAGCCCAAAGGGCATCACTAGGTACTCAAAATGCCCCTCTGGGATATTAAACGCCGTCTTCCATTCATCCCCATGCTTAATGCGAATAAGGTTATACGCCCCCTGAGGTCAAGCTTAGTAAACCAAGTAGCACTTTTCATCTGGACAACAGGTCTGAAATCAAGGGTAACGGATATTGATATTTTACAGTGATATTGTTCAAGAGACGATAATCAATACACGGCCTTAATGAACCATCCTTTTTGGCCACAAAGAAAAAACCGGCACCCAAGGGTGAAGAGGATGGTCTGATATGACCCTTCTCCAATGACTCCTTGATATAAGACCGCATAGCGTCATGTTCAGGTACAGACAAGTTAAAAAGGCGACCTTTAGGGAATTTACTACCAGGCACTAATTCAATAGCGCAGTCATAGCTCCTATGGGGAGGCAAGGATGCAGATTTACTTTCGCTAAACACATCAGAAAAATCAGTCAAAAAGTCAGGAACATCTTGAGCCTGGGGAGAGGCAGAAAAAACAGGAGTGTTGGCATTAACACATTGGCAGCCCCAACTGGTTACAGACACAGATTTCCAATCCAAAACACGAATTATGAGACTGTAACCAAGGGAAACCTAGTACAATAATGTCATGCAGATTATACAACACCAAAAATTTGCTGATGATCAGGTTCAACCCTCATTATCACCTGAGTAGAAAACTGGGGTTTATTCTCCGCCAAAGGGGTAGAATCAATCCCCAGTAGGGGAATATACTTCCGTAGGGGCATCAAGGGAAACCCACAACGTTTAGCAAAATCAAAATCCATCAGGTTAATAGCTGCTCCCGAATCAACAAAAGCCTGAGCAGAAAATGAGGACAGGGAGCAAATCAGGGTAACAGTCAACATAAATTTAGTCTGAACACTACCCAAGACAACTGAGCGTGCAAAACATCTTCCCCGCTTAGGGCAGACTGAAATAGCATGAGAGGCATCACCACAGTAGAAACATAACCCATTGCGTTTTCGAAACTCATGACGCTGTGCCCCAGAAGCCACTCTATCACACTGCATGGGTTCAGAAGCTGGTTCACAAGGCAACACTATTCCACGCATACTTCTACGCTCACGCAAACGTCTGTCAATTTGAATCGCTAATGACATAGAATCATTGAGACCAGAGGGAGCAGGGAAAACCACCATAACATCTTTTACATTCTCTGACAGACCCTTCCGAAAAAGGGCTGCCAAAGCATCATCATTCCATTTGGTCAGGACTGCCCACTTTCGGAATTTCTGACAGTACAATTCAGCGTCCTCAAGCCCCTGATTTAATGCCAACAAGGTTTTTTCAGCTTGATCAGTGACATTAGGTTCATCGTACAATAACCCCAGAGCCAGAAAAAATGCATCAACATTACTCAAAACAGGGTTCCCAGGTGTCAGGGAAAAAGCCCAATCCTGAGGATCGCCGCGCAGGAGAGAGATGACAATTTGAACCTGCTGTGCTGCGTTACCTGAGGACTTAGGTTTTAAGGCAAAAAACAACTTACAGTTATTTTTGAAATTCAGAAATTTAGCTCGATCCCCCAAAAACAAATCTGGCATGGGGATCCTGGGTTCCACAACTGGCAACCTAGCAAGAAAGGTAGCAATACTCCGAACCTCAGTGGCAAGCTGATCCACACGGCCAGACAACTGTGCAATCTCCATTGAGAAAAAAAATATCCTCCTCAGCACCCAGAGAAAAAGAGGGAAAAAATGCAACAAACAGAAAAAAAAAAAATCCCTGACAACTCTGACAACCTTTTTTGTTTCCACACTATTTTTCCCTTCTGTGAGTATCATACAATTTTCAGTTGGGCCGGTGATACTGTTATGTTTTGGTAGCTGAGGAGAGCAGGCAAAAATGGCAATACACCAGAGAGGTTGGAATCTACTGGATTGCAGTACCCTGACTAACCACCACAACTAAAGGCAGCCGTGGAGCGTTCCTACGTTGGTCCTAGATGCCTCGTCACAGCCTGAGAGGATAACTACACCTAATGATAGAAAGAGGAAAGCTATCTGCCCCGGAGCAGATCCCCAAAGAATATAGGAAGCCCCCAAACATGTAATGGCGGTTAGACAAGAGGAAATACAGACACAGACAGAAAATAGTATGAGCAAACGTTGGGGCCCAATCTGCCTAGACAGAAACGGATAGGAAGGATACTTACTGCAATCCAAAAAACCCTAAAAAAAAGCCAACGCTACTAATTGCAAAAACACCTGAGATCACACGACCTCTACCACCTAAATTAGTTCTCTGGTGTAACAAAACTCAGCCGCAGCCACTGAAAAAACTGGAAAAGGCAAATGAACAAACAACAGTGGCCTCGGAGGAACCAAGAGGGGCCCAAGCCCCCCGGGGAGGGGGACCTGGCCAACCTCACAGAAATGCAGAGAAAAATGCAAATGGCAAGCACAAAAACAAAAAACAGAAAATATCTTATCTGAGAGCAGGAGAAGAGGCAAGACTCAGCAAGCTTCCAAGTGAACCAGGAAACAACGTTGAGACAGGAACAATTGATCACCGGCAAACATGATGGGGGAAAACCTCCCTTATATCCAGCCAGTCTGTAATTCCTGATTGCCAATCCTCACTGAATGGTTCAGTACTGTTTGTAACCACCAGAGGGAGCTTCTGCTCGGAATTCATTTCTAAAACATTCATAACAGCCATCTCAGTCTCCTGACCTCAATATCATTGAGCCAGTCTGGGGAGATCTCAAGAGCGCAGTTCATGCTAGACAGCCCAGGAATTTACAGGAACTGGAGGCTTTTTGCGAACAAAAGTGGGCAGCTTTACCATTTGAGAAAATAGAGAACCTCATCCACAACTACCACAAAAGACTTCAAGCTGTCATTGATGTTAGAGGGGGCAATACACGGTATTAAGAAATGGGGTATGTGAACTTTTGATCAGGGTCATTTGGATGTTTTGGGTTGTTATGATTTAACAAGAGAAAACAGTAGCTTGACAATAAATGGCTTCATCCAACCACTAACCATGAGTGGAGGAAAAGTTTAGCTCTGTATAGCTATCCCCCTTCAGCAACATCATAAGTTGTAGACTATCCATCATTAATTAATTAAAATCGTACAAAATCTCTCTTCTATTATTAATTTCCAGAATGGCTGGATTGATTGCAAAAACAAGCATATTTATCGTATGTGGTGTCGGTAGCGCAAATCGGACTTCAGCACGCAGGTTACCTGTTTTAATGAGGGAGAAATGGCCGCGGGTTCTTGATCAGGCGATAAATCAAACGCAAACAGGGTGAATCCGGCCATAAACTCTTCACGATCTATGGCCATGGCACAATCAGCTTTCTGCTTACCGGATATATGGGCGAGAGCCATATAGTCTCTGATGGCTAAATCGCCATTAAAGCTAGGATTATAAGGCCTCACAGGGATCTGCTGGCCGTCCAGGTAGAGGGCTGCGTGGTTGACATTGTAGTGATGGAAGAGCAGCGGATTTCTGGCGTAAGATCCGCTAAATGCTTCATTATCTACAAAGCCCAATATAACCTTTTTCGGTATCTGGCCTAGAAAGAGATTCTCGTGGTTCGTGATCCGTGTTCCAGCGGCTATACTGTACACTTTCATGCATGTCCGGTCAATAGCGTACTTGGCTGTCGCTGACAAGGGGGCCTAACTGTGGCCTATTCGGACCGCCAGAGATACCTGCACCCTCTTTACAAAGAGAGCGGCTTGCGTGATTTGTACTTTCTGCAGTTCGGTCTCAGCCGACATGAGGCAGAAAGCGTCCTTATTTCTCGTTAGCTTAACCTTAAGATCGAGTCCGTCCAATATTAGCTTTGGTTGATTAAATATATCACCAAAAATTGGCCCAATGAGGTCCAGGGGTTTGGAGTGGTAGGTTGCAGCGGCTCTTTTAAAAAATCCCGCATTAGCGCCATCCAAGCTTCGGTCATTATGATGGCCCGCTGTGTCTTTATAGAACAATCCTGCGGTAAATTGCGAGGCCAGCGTCTGCGAGCTGTAATTTAAAAGGGTCTCTATGTACGCCCTATAGCTGTAGAGATTGTCCAATTGTGAGATAACTCAGTCGCCCAGAGTAATATCGACCTGATTAAAAGAGTGGCTAGAGGATAGTTTCTAAGTGCTACACGTGCGTCATCGGCGATAGCCGAATTATCCTGCTTCACGATGCGACAACTTATGTAGAGCAGGGTGTTATTCAGGTCGTAATAATAATCCCCGCTACCCGATATGAAAAATTCCAGCGGGGCATTGTCCGACAGAGCTGGAACCGGTCGAACCTCCACAAATAGGGATTTCTCAATACACGTCTGCGTCGGGGGATGTCAAAAATATTGAGTTCAGATTTTGCGCACTTTACAGAAGCATCATGCAGGAAAGCCATGTTGATCAGAAGATGTCCTCCTCAGAGAGTCTCATTCGTTTCTGACGGGGTCGCCTCTTGGTTTTTTTTTTTAATCATGAGCATCGGGGGTAAATCGGAGCTCGAGCGACGCTTTCTTTTTTGTGCTTTTTTAGAGACATAAACTATTCCCGCGCTATCTTGCTGTGGCTGCGTGTTTATCCTGCTCATGAGGGCTGACGAGACAGTAGTGACGGCATCTTTAGCAATGTTTTTGACAGCCGTCTTCATGTGTGGTTTTACCAATTCTAAGCCTTTTCTGAAAAGCGGTACTGTGCGACGAAATAAGCCTTTATATATCCCCACCAGACCCGATCCGTACATGTACTCGCTCCCGCTGAACCCCTCTAACCCGTGCCCCGACTGAGCAATATAGTAGCGGGCATAAACAGCGGGGTCCCCATACGGCCTATGAGCCACCATTTTTTTAGCGTGCTAATCACGCCTCTTCCGGAAATGTAGTCTCACAATACTCTTACCGTACTTGAATTTAACGGGGGTGCCTTGGTCTGATTGTTACAAAATCAAAACGATGTTTGCATAAGGGCACGTAGTCGGGTCGTGTGTATTGAAGCGTGGTAATTTCACCGCTCTTGCCGCTTATTTGCGCCGTTCTCAGAAGCTGAACGTATCGATCACCAACATGCTGGTGCTGGATAATGTCGGTGTAAATAAATAATGTATAGAATGAAGAATTAATATCTGAATAAAACTTCTTCCGCTCAGTCTGGTTATTATCGTACGCTTCGATGTATGGTTGGAGGCCTAAAATATGCCCCAATTTCTGACCTGGGGAAAACTATCGTATGGGAATTCGGTAGGGTAACACTCTTCACATCGTCATAGCGCAGCTTGAATCCGTCGCTGGCAATCTTCAAAATATCAATTCTCTCATTAATAGCCCGTATGAGGTCCGGTATTGTGGAATAAAAACCCGACTTTACATAATATTCCTTCAGCACATCCCCCGCTTGCCTATATAGTAATTCCCATCATGCCGCTCAAACATGTACCATGTATGGGGGTATTGAATCTCAGTTAGAGCAACTTCGTATTGTCCTGAAAGATGAACGAGGTTAGATAATTTTGTGGTATACTCGGCGATTGTATTTTCGGGATAAATATCGCCCGACGTGTTGGATGGGAGCGTAATAAAGAAGGATCCGGATTCCATGGTTATATGTCCGTCAGCTCCGACGCGGGTACCCACGAATTAAATTTATCAGGATAACCTCTCCATTTAATATAGCAGTGAATTGCGCCCCTGACACGTTTTTTTCTCAAAATCGTCTCTATTTGATAGACACGGTTCTCATCTAAATGTATTTTTTGCAGTTCCTCCTTATAAAATGATCCCTCGACAGCATCGCCCGCTAAATCGCTAATTTTATAAAGAGGCTTATGAAATTTATTAGAGATGTCTATAATTAAAAATATCTCCTCGCTGAACGTCTGCTCATAACCTTTCGTGAAAGGGTTCTTAAAACGGGATATCCTGACATGATCTCCAATTTTTAAAGTGGGTTTAATACGTTTATTAATCAAACTAGCGCTATAAATATTTTGCCATATTTGTAGCGAGTTTTGCTTCGTCACATCGCACGGACGGGCGCGTATCGCGGTGTGGAAGGTGTGATTGTAACTGTGTACCAGACCGGGTAAAATATCGATATATCTAAAGGTATTATGTTTCGTCAGATAGCGCCACAAACAAGTTTTTCATGTACGATTAAATCACTCTACTATAGTGGCCTTTACGGTGTTGTTGGTAAAAAAATGATGAATTTTATGCATTTTACAAATACGCTTCATGTGAGAATTCATAAATTCTTTGCCACAATCCATCTGTAATTTCGGCGTACGTCGGTTGCTTTCAAATATTGATTCGAACGATCGAGCTACAGTCGCGCCGGACTTGTTGGGCAACACGACAACCCACGCGTGTTTGGAGAGTACGTCAATCCCAGTCAGGAGATATTTCACATCATCATTTTCCCTCGAATAATCAATTAAGCTAACCCAATCCGCCTGCCACTGAGAATCAACGTCTGAGACATAAATCTTATTCGTGATGAACCTCTTTATTAGCGGCTTATGAAGAGTGTAAACATCTTGTTTATTCAGCCAATCGATCACCTCATGTTGTTTTATACCCCACGTTCTGACCGCTCTCTATAGGTTTGCAATACCGCTGAATAAGGCTGAAGCTTCGGGCATGATATATTGCTTCTCTAATATTTCAGCGCATTTAGTCGCCATGATCCGTCTGTAATTGAAAATCAAGCGTATAAAATGACGGATTTTAATTTGCCTGTATCGCGATTGCATCAATACACCCAATACAGAAGACAGGATGGTACATAACTGCACTGATTTTTTTTCTGTGTCTCTCTGTGGTGGTTTTGACAGAGGGCGCGTTCTCTCTGCTACTCGTAATAAATACAGCCCGTGGAAGCTAGTAGCATAGCTCTCACTTGTAAAGATTCACAAGTCAGCCTATACACAGCTCTGAACGACCCCTAATGTAAGTATATGGAGAGTCTCTATTTTTTTGTCTCGTGAATATGTACTATTGTTCAATTATATTTAAGTTTGCGTAATTAAAGGCACTATTTGTTTTAAAGGGAATCTGTCACCTCAAAATTGCCATATCAGATAAAGATATGGCTGAATAGTGCGTCCCATAACAAAGCTAACGGTAGGTATCACATATCATGATACCCCCGTTTTCATATCAAAATACCTTAGTAAACTTCGTTTTTTTCCGTCAATCATGGCAGTCAGGCCAGGAGGGCGGCGTTTTTTCTCTCTCTCTCCCCCCCGATCCTCGGCATCCGTTACGTCTCGCCGTCTGTGAATCCCACAGACGGCGTTCGGCTTCCCGCAAATGCGCAATTCAAATTCGGGCTGGCACATGCGCAGTGTGCTTTGCCCGACAGTGGGCAAAGCATAAAATCAGTGCAGCGCATGCGCTACTCTTGCCCCGGAAATCACTGCTTGCCTTGGACGACTTCCGGGGCAAGGAAAGAGTAGCGCATGCACTGTACTGATTTTATGCTTTGCGCCGGCCCGAATTTGAATTGCGCAATTGCGGGAAGCCGGAAGCCGTCTGTGGGATTCACAGACGGTGATATGCAACGGATGCCGAGGAGCGGGGGGAGAGAGAGAAAAACCTGACCTCCTGACCTGACTGCCATGATTGACAGGGAAAAAAAACGAAGTTTAATAAGGTATTTTGATATGAAAACGGGGGTATCATGATATATGATACCTACCGTTAACTTTGTTATGGGACGCACTATTCAGCCATATCTTTATCTGATATGGCAATTTTGGGGTGACAGATTCACTTTAATAATTTAGCTGCCGTTTTCATAGTTGAGCTATATTTGCTTTAATAATATATTCCTATATTCATGCATGTATCATTTATGTAATACACCGCTTAATAAATGTTTGCTCTTTTATAAAGACTTATCCTGTATTACGCATGTTCTGGTTAATAGTGTCATATTTACTCGGTAGAGGTAAATTTAGTTTGCTTACTATTAATATTAATTATTAATATAGATTGCTGCTAAAATTCATACGGTTAATTTTATTGTAGATGGCGGACCAAAATTTTTCCAACGATCTTTCAGACGTGTTTTCAGCTTCGCAACTGGGTATGCTTTATGTCTTATATAAACACAGAAATGCCATTCTATTAAGAGTTGTTTTGCATATTATTTTTATATTGCTTTATTCTTCCTTGTTTAAGAATCGGGTGCGCTGGATTGGGAGGTGTCTGAGTTTTTAGCCGCCATCAGCAAGCCTGATCTCGAGCCCAGTATTTTAGCCGATGCCATGTGTACTAGCGCTACTGATGGGGGGAGCGGGAGCGGTCGGCCAGCGCTGCCCAGCGAGGGTACGTTGTGTGGCTGTGTGTATATATAAATATATATATGTATATATATATACATATATATATACATATATATATCTTAACCCCTTTATTCCATTGGATGTAATATTCCGTCCATGTGACCCTGGAACCTCATTCCCATGGACGGAATAGTAGGTCCAGGGCGATCAGCTGCGCTCCCGTGGGGAGTGCAGCTAATCGCCGCCGGGTGTCAGCTGATTATCACAGCTGACACCCGGGACTGTGTGTCAGGAGCTGTCACGGACTGCTCCCGGCACATTAACCTCTGGCACACCGCAATCAAACATGATCGCAGTGTACCAGGGGCACAGGGAGCATCGCGCAGGGAGGGGGCTCCCTGCACGCTCCCCTGAGACCCTCAGAACAGCCCGATGTGATCGCGCTGTTCTGAGGCCTTCCTCCCTCCAAGGACCAGGATCCAAGATGGCCGCCGGGTCCTGCAGGGAGGCGGCTTACTCAGTGCCTGCTGAGAGCAGGCACTGAGAAGCCTGCAGCACTGCCAGAGCGATCGCTGGTGTGACAGAGTGCTGTGCACACTGTCACACCAGCGATCTCACCCTACATAGTGATGTCCCACCCTGGGACAAAGTATAAAAGTTAAAAAAATAAAAAGTGTAAAAAAAAATTCCAAAAAAAAAAAAAATATTCCCCAATAAATTCATTTATTCCTGTAAATAAAAAAAACCAAAACAATAAAAGTACACATATTTGGTATCGCCGCGTCCGTAACGAACCCCCCTATAAAACTGTCCCACTAGTTAACCCCTTTAGTGAACCCCTTAAAAAAAAAAAAAATCAATGCTTATCATCATACCGCCGAACAAAAAGTGGAATAACACGCGATAAAAAAGACAGATATAAATAAACATGGTACCGCTGAAAACGTCATCTTGTCCCGCAAAAAATGAGCCACCATACAGCATCATCAGCGACAAAATAAAAAAGTTATAGCTCGCAGAATAAAGCGATGCAAAAATAATAATTTTTTATATAAAATAGTTTTTATTCTATAAAAGCACCAAAACATAAAAAAAAAAATATAAATGAGGTATCGCCTTAATCGTACTGACCCGAAGAGTAAAACTGCTTTATCAATTTTACCACACGCGGAACGGTATAAACGCTTCCCCCAAAAGAATTTCATGAATTGCTGATTTTTGTTCATTCTAACCTCCCAAAAATCGAAATAAAAAGCGATCAAAAAATGTCACGTGCTCAAAAATGGTACCAATAAAAACATCAACTCGTACCGCAAAAAATAAGACCTCACATGACTCTGTGGGCCAAATTGTGTAAAAATTACAGCTCTCAAAATGTGGTGATGCAAAAACTATTTTTTGCAATAAAAAGTGTCTTTTAGCGTGACAGCTGCCAAACATAAAAACCCGATATAAATAGTAAATCAAACCCCCCTTTATCACCCCCTTAGTTAGGCCTCTTTCACACATCCATTTTGTGCCTGACGGCGCGCTCCGGCCTTTTTTTGTCAAACCGCATCCGGCAAAATGTAATGCCGGATCCGTTTTATTTTCCATAGAGTAACATTATTGCCGGATGGCGCCGCATGTCCCTGCGGCGCGTCCAGTTTTTGCCGGATCCGGTGTCTGGTCTCAGTCCGGCGTCTGGCAAAAACGTGGCATGTAACGTTTTTTGTCTCCGGCGAAAAAGCCGGAAGCTCCGGATCCGGCGCTTCCGGCTTTTGTTACAATGAAAGTCTATGAACGCCGCAATGCGGCGGATCAGGCAAAAGCCGGATACGGTGGCTGGATCCAGTTTTTCAATTGATATACCAGCCCACAGCAAACATATAAAAAAGCATGCAGTGGGTGTTATGATCTGCTACAAGAACTAAGGAAAGATGGGAAATCTGTCCCTACAATAAAACTAAGCTGGATCCCTACGATGTAACGGGGAACCTGATCCTGCGACCAGACCCACTAAAGTCCTCAGCTAGTCTGAACGAAGACCTATAGTTGCGAGGGAGGAATCCCTACAAGATCTAGGGACTGGGAGAAAAGGTGGACACCTCCTAACAGAAACTGTAGCAGGGGAAAATAAACACAAACAAATTACTTAGAGATCCTAAGATCAAGCAAAACTGACTGAGTAAGGCACCTAAGCACCCGGCTAGCTTAAAGGTAGATAATACAATGAAGTCCAGCAAAGCCAGAAGGGCAGAGCCAGACTAAATAGGGAAAAAAAGGTCATGTGACCAGCAAACTGAAAAAACCTAACAAGAGGGTTCTAACAGTACCCTCCATTCTAATAGGATCCTCCGGATCCCCTAGGCCCAGGCTTATCCGGAAACCTCTTGTGAAACGCTCTGGCAAGTCTAGACGCAGAAACATCATCCGCCCTCACCCATGAGTTATCCTCGGGTCCATAACCCTTCCAAGTGACGAGGTACTGCAAACTCCCTCTATACCATCTAGAATTTAGGATGCGGGAAATCTCATATTGCCCATCCTCCGCCACCAGGGGAACAGTGGCAGAGACGTCTCCATCTGAGACCTCAGCTTTTTTCAAGAGAGAAACATGAAACACCGGATTAATCTTCCAGGAAGTAGGAAGCTCCAACTTAACAGCGGATTGGTTAATAACCTGAAGCACCTTAAAGGGCCCTACAAACTTGGGACCCAATTTCTTAGACGGAATCCTCAAGCGCAGATTCTTAGAGGACAACCAAACCATGTCACCAATAGCAAACAAAACCTCTTGTCGTTTTCTATCAAAATACACTTTGGATCTTTTGTTAGCCTCCTGAAGATTACCACGCACATCAGTCCAAACTCTCTCCAAATCACCAGAAAAATTCTCCTCTTCAGG
Source organism: Oophaga sylvatica (assembly GCA_033576555.1). Taxonomy (NCBI): domain Eukaryota; kingdom Metazoa; phylum Chordata; class Amphibia; order Anura; family Dendrobatidae; genus Oophaga; species Oophaga sylvatica. The sequence continues at coordinate 162,514,548 of JARQOD010000008.1, read as the reverse complement.
TACAGCCGATCCCAACTTGGAAAATGACCCAAACGACGGATGTCTCCCAGTACAACAAAAAAAAGGCGAACAACCAGCAGAAGCGAATGTATGGTTGTTAAGAGCAAACTCAGCAAGTGGCAGAAACTCAGACCACCCCTATTGATTATCAGTCACAAAACAACGCAAGAACTGCTCAACATCCTGGTTTTTCCTTTCTGTCTGGCCATTAGACTCAGGATGATATCCGGACGAAAACGACAAATGAACTCCCAACCTGTCACAAAAAGCGCGCCAAAAACGAGCCACAAACTGAGGACCCCTATCAGAAACAATGTCAGTGGGAACGCCATGTAGTCTGAGAATTTCCTTAACAAAGGCCTTAGCGAGTGTATTAGCTCAGGGCAGTTTGGTGAAAGGAACCAAGTGACACATCTTGCTAAAACGGTCAACGACCACCCAGACGACAGTGAAACCCTCAGAGGGGGGAAGGTCAGTAATAAAGTCCATAGTCAAATGTGTCCAAGGTGTACTAGGGACATCCAGAAGGCAAAGCAACCCCGCAGCAGGAGTATGTGAAGACTTAGATCTAGCACACACAGTGCATTGACGCACCCACTTAATGACTTCCTTCTGCCATCCAGGCCACCAAAAGCTGCGACCCACAAGTCTCTTGGGCTCATAGATTCCAGGATGACCTGCCAACCGAGAGTCATGACATTCAACAAACAAATCTCTCCTCAGGGTACCAGGCACAAACAACCTCCCATGCGGCGTGTTAGATGGGGCATTCTCCTGTGCTTTAAGAATCTCATCTTCCAACACAGAGTCCAAAACAGCAATAACAACCCCCTCTTGCAAAATGTTTTCCTCCTCCTCAGTACCCACCATAGGAGAAAAGCTGCGAGACAAAGCATCAGCTTTAACATTCTTAGTACCTGGGATGTAAGTAACGGTAAAATTAAACCGTGAGAAAAACAGTGCCCACCTAGCCTGACGGGCATTCAAGCGCTTGGCAGCATCAAGGTAGACCAGATTTTTATGATCGGTGAAGACTTGAACGGGAAATTCCGCTCCCTCCAAAAAATGACACCAGTGTTCAAATGCGAGTTTAATTGCCAACAATTCCCGATTACCGATATCATAATTTAGTTCAGACTCAGAAAATTTCTTTGAAAAAAAGCACAGGGATGTACTCCATCCGTCTTTTCCTGAGACAACATCGCGCCGACCCCCACAGAAGACGCATCAACCTCAACCAAAAATGGTTTAGTCACATCAGGCTGCGTAAGGATGGGAGCAGAGCTGAACTTCTCCTTTAGCAACACAAAAGCCTCAATGGCCTCAGTAGTCCACTGAACTGCATCAGCACCTTTCCTGGTGAGATCGGTCAGTGGTTTGGCAATCACAGAAAATGTTTTAATGAATTTTCTATAATAATTGGCGAACCCCAAAAACCTCTGTATTGATTTCACACCAATAGGTCTAGGCCAATCCTGCACAGCTTGCACTTTCACCGGGTCCATCTCAAAACCTTCACTGGAGACAATGTAGCCCAAAAAACGAAGTCTCTGTACAGCGAACTCACATTTTTCTAGCTTGGCAAAAAGTGAATTATCACTCAGTAACTGTAATACTTCACGCACACTCCTGCAATGAGACTCCAAATCCGGTGAATAAATCAAAATGTCATCCAAATACACAGCCACACTTCTGCCGATCAAAGGTCTAAGGATGTCATTAATAAGATTCTGAAAAATGCCGGAGCACTGGAAAGCCCAAAAGGCATAACCAGATTCTCAAAATGACCCAGTGGAGTGTTAAACGCAGTCTTCCATTCATCCCCCTCCTTCATGCGCAACAAATTGTATGCCCCCCGAAGATCAATTTTCGAGTACCACTTGGCCCCTACTAACTGGTTAAAGAAATCAGGAATCAATGGCAGTGGGTAAGGATTGTGTACAGTAATCTTATTAATCTCACGAAAGTCTAGACAAGGCCATAAACCGCCGTCCATTTTTTAACAAAAAAATCCAACCGCCACAAAAGATTTGGAAGGCCTAATGTGACTGGCGGCCAAGCTTGTCTGTATGTATTCCTCCAAAGCCTTTCTCTCAGGAATGGTAAGATTAAATAAACGGCTTTTAGGAAGAGTTGCTCCAGGGACAAATTCAATTGCACAATCATAATCTCTATGAGGAGGCAATACCTGCGATTCCTTATCAGAAAAAACTTTCCAAAAATCCTGAATAGGTACAGGTAACTCCCCTTAAGTACAGCAGCAATACGCCCATTACAACACTTGTCATAACAATTAGGACTCCAGGACTGAATTTCATTGGTAGACCAATCCAGTACCGGATTGTGCAATTTTAACCAAGGTAACCCCAAAATCACCGGTGAGGGCAAATTATTCAAAACTACCAAATCCAAATTCTCTTGATGAACACCATTAATAGTAAGAGGAAATTCACAGATATGATGAGTAACATTTCTCAAGGGAGAACCATCCACAGAAACCACATTAATAGGGGAAGACAGAAGTTTGGGTTTTAATTTTAGTTTTTCCAAAAATTTCCCATCAATCACATTGAGAGTAGGACCACAATCCACAAATACCCGAAACTCCATTAATTCCTCCTCAACAGCAGTTGTAGCAGAAAGAAAAACACCTTTATTGTTTAAACAAGCTATACGGGCGAAACTGACCTCATTTTTTTTCCTCTTTGTTCATTTGAAGCGCACAGTTCTTAATAAAATGCTTAGACTTGCCACAATAGAAACACAAACCTTCAGCAAATCTGCGGTCTTTTTCCCAAGAGTGAGGTGCCATTGCATCCAATCTCCATAGGCTCCCCAAAGTCAGTGCAGACCCTCTCAAGACCAGGAGCTGACATGTCAGAGGATTTACTCTCATTAACCCTAGCACGCAGCCTCCTATCCACCCGTATGGCTTATTGCATAGCCTCTTGCAAGTTACCAGGTATGGGATAAGCAATCAGCAAATCTTCAACCCTTTCCCTTAACCCTGCAAGAAATAAACTTTTCAAAGCTGAATCTTTCCACCCCACCTGAGTAGACCACCGACGGAAGTGAGTACAGTATTTTTCCACATTCCCTGATCCCTGTCTCAAACGTCTCAATTCTGTCTCAGCTAATGAAACACGATCTGGATCGTCATATAACAACCCCAAAGCAGAAAAAAAACTATCCACTGATCTAAAGCATGGATCACTAGGTTGCAGAGAAAAGGCCCAGTCCTGAGGTTCTTTGCGCAAAAGTGACATTATGAACCCTATGCGCTGAGATTCATCACCAGAGGATCTGGGTCTCAAACGGAAATACAACAAGCAAGCATTTTTAAAAGAAAAAAAATCTTGTTCACCAAAAAATAAATCAGGTAAACGTACCTTTGGCTCCACGAAATGTGCTCCAGAACAACTACTCACGTCTTGCTGGATCTCAGCCACCTTCAGAGAGAGTCCCTGCAGGCGTTGAGCCAAATCCTGAACTGACACCATGATGAAAACTGGAAATCTTTCCTTAGAGATATTTTTTTTTTTTGGGCTGGACTTACTGTTATGATCTGCTACAAGCACTAAGGAAAGATGGGAAATCTGTCCCTACAATAAAACTAAGCTGGATCCCTACGATGTAACGGGGAACCTAATCCTGCGACCAGACCCGCTAAAGTCCTCAGCTAGTCTGAACGAAGACCTATAGATGCGAGGGAGGAATCCCTACAAGATCTAGGGACTGGGAGAAAAGGTGGACGCCTCCAGAAACTGTAGCAGGGGAAAATAAGCACAAACAAATTACTTAGAGATCCTAAGATCAAGCAAAACTGACTGAGAAAGGCACCTAAGCACCCGGCTAGCTTAAGAGTAGATAATACAATGAAGTCCAGCGAAGCCAGAAGGGCGGAGCCAGACTAAATAGGGAAAAAAAAAGGTCATGTGACCAGCAAACTGAAAAAAAAAACCTAACAAGAGGGTTCTAACAGTGGGACACTCAGACATACCATGCACAAGACAACATCAAGAGAGCATACCAGCCACAGCACCAGCAACAGGTTCCGCAGCTCGAGCCACTGCACCAGCACCAGGTTCTGCAGCCAGCACCAGGTTCCGCATCACAGCAATGGAGCGCCAGGACAACAGACGGTAAATATCACATCCCCCACCCCAAATTTTACCACGCATCTGTCACCAATGCTGTCTGAGCTACTGCAGTGTGTTTGCACCCTGGTACATTTTCAAAATCATGTTTTTGCTGTGATGGGGTTGGTTTCCCTGGTACTGTATGAAATGTTGATATTTTTCCACTGATGGGGTGGGTCCCCCTGGTAGTGTTTCAAATATGCATGTTTTTCAAGTGATATTGTGTATCCCCTGGTACAAAATAATGTGCATTTTTTTCAATTTAAAATGTGTATCCCCTGGTACTGTAGTGCATGTGTTTCATTGATAATGTGGATCTACTGGTACTGTTTTTTTTTTTTGGCTGTGATGGTGTTGTTCCTCCTGCTACTATATGAATTGTGCATGTTTTACATTCATAATGTTGATCTACTGGTACTGTATTTTTTTTTTTGCCTGTGATGGTGTTGTTCCTCCTGCTACTGTATGAAATGTGCATGTTTCCACTAGGTTGCAGTGTATCCCCTGGTAATGTTTATAATGTGCATGTTTTGCAAGGGATGTTGTGCGTCACCATGGTTTCCAATTGATGAAGTTGTTCACCCTGTTACTGTATCAAATGTGCATGTTTTAAATTCTAAGGCTAAGTGCACACGTTCAGGAATGTTTGCAGAATATTCCTGAGCAAAACCGGACTTTTTTCGCGGCAAAAACGCGCGTTTTTTTTGCACGGATTTTGCACGTTTTTGGTGCGTTTTGAGCATTTATGACGCGTTTTTACCGCGATTTTTTCCTGAACTTTCTAGGTCAATAATATAGCGGGAAAAACGCTAGAAATCCGCAAAATTAATGGACATGTTGCTAGATTTTCCGCGATGCGTTTTTTTTCACGGAAAAAAACTCACCATGTGCACAAAAATTGCGGAATTCATTCTAAATTATAGGAAGCTTAATACATGCGTTTTTGACGCGTTTTTCCCGCGAAAAAACGCGAAAAACACAAATAATCCTGAACGTGTGCACTTAGCCTTAATGTGGATCTCCTGGTACTGTATTATTTTTGGTTTTTGGCTGTGATGGGGTTGTTCCTTCTGCTACTGTATGAAATGTGCGTGTTTTCCATTCATTATGTGGATCTACTGCTCCTGTTTTTTTTTTTTGGCTGTGATGGTGTTGTTCCTCCTGCTACTGTATGAAATGTGCATGTTTCCACTAGGTTGAAGTGTATCCCCTGGTAATGTTTATAATGTGCATGTTTTGCAAGTGATGTTGTGCGTCACCATGGTTTCCCAGTGATGAACTTGTTCCCCCTGTTACTGTATCAAATGTGCATGTTTCCACTATGTTGAAGTGTATCCCCTGGTAATGTTTATAATGTGCATGTTTTCCATTCATAATGTGGATCTACTGATACTGTATTATTTTTGGTTTTTGGCTGTGATGGGGTTGTTCCTCCTGCTACTGTATGAAATGTGCATGTTTCCACTAGGTTGAAGTGTATACCCTGGTAATGTTTATAATCTACATGTTTTGCAAGTGATTTTGTGCGTCACCATGGTTTCCCAGTCATGAAGTTGTTCCCCCTGTTACCGTATCAAATGTGCATGTTTCCACTATGTTGAAGTGTATCCCCTGGTAATGTTTATAATGTGCATGTTTTGCAAGTGATGTTGTGCATCACCATGGTTTCCCAGTGATGAAGTTTTTCCCCCTGGTACTGTATCAAGTGTGCATTTTTTCCAGTGATAGGTTGGGTACCCCTGGTACTGTTTATGGGTCCAATTAATGACGGAATGTTGTGTTCCGTACACCATAAAGCTCACTCCTGTCCATGTTTGAATGTTATTTTTGAAAACAGGGACAATGAATACATATATTCACAGTCCCTTTTTGTCTGTTTATTCCACAGCAGAAGATTTGAAAGGGAGGAGGCGGCAGCAGCAGAAGCAGCAGCAGCAAGGGGAGTGGACATCCTTGAAGCTAGGAGGACAGCCAGCAGAAAGTAAATATGACATCCCCCATTTCCCTAAAAATTACATGTTTGTTTTTCTCTTTCAGCCAGGGACAAGGAATAAACATATATTCACTGTCCCTTTTTGTGTCCTTACTCAACAGCAGAAGACGTCAACGAGAGGTGGCGGCAGCAGCAGCAGAAAGGGGAGAGGAGGATAGACGGGCAGACAGGACAGGCAGCAGAAAGTAACTATGACATCCCCCATTTTGCTAAAAATTACATGTTTGTTTTTCTTTCAGCCAGGGCCAAGGAATAGTATATTCACTGTCCCTTTTTACTCAACAGCAGAAGACGTCAAAGACAGGCGGCGGCGGAGGCGGCAGCAGCAAGCCAAGAGGAGGAGAGACGGGCAGAGAGGACAGCCAGCAGGAAGTAAATATGACATCCCCCATTTCCCTATAAATTTCATGTTTGTTTTTCTCTTTCAGCCACGGACAAGGAATATACAAATATATTTATTCACTGGCCCTTTTTGTGTCTTCCACAGCAGAGAGCGTCAAACAGCTGCAGCACCTGCCGCACTGTCGGCTTTAGCAGAGGAAGCGGCGGCAGCAGCAGCATCTCCTCCCTCCCAGCCACTTGAGCCAGCTGATCGGGACACATCTTCTTCTGGGAGCCCTCCTTCCCATCGTCAGCAATTGGCGGTAAAAATATCTTATTTTTTTTTTCTCCACAATCCATCTGTGGGATATATGTATTGATTGTCTTTTTTTAATAACAGGAATCACAAGATGAGGAGGAGCTCCCAGAGGAAGAAGGACGGGGTGGAGAGATACCCGGAGTGGGCTCACAATTCGTAAGTATCCTGCATCAATCGCAGAAACACAACATCACATTACACACAACACATAGAAAACCATTTAGTACATACTTGACACAGCGGCCAACACATGCCAATATCCTAAATTTTTTTGTCTTTTTAGTCTCTCGGATCTGGGAGCCAACAAAGGGGTCCTCACAGCGCCTCCCAGAGTCGTCGTCGTGAGACTGTCGGCGGTTCCCAACGTGTAAGTTTTTTTTTTTTTTGGATTCCAATGTAATTTTTTTTTTTCCCCCAAATTTTTATCTTTGTTGGGGTGCATTTTTAAATTTTAATTTTTAGGTTTGATTATAATTTTTTTACTATTTACCTTTTTTGGTAAGATTTAATATGATTTTTAAAAAAATTTTAAAAAAATTCGATATCTATATTTTTTTTCTTAATTTGATTTAGTTTAACATGTATACTTTTTTCATTTTCACATGCTAATGTGTATGGTAATGTTTTTTTTTTTCTATTTTAATTTCACAGGCTTCACAGCGTGCTCCCGACTCTGACGGTGAGGAGGGGATAGACGTAGACCTCCTAATTGATCTGGTCAGAGAAAGGGAGCCGCTGTGGAACATGGGGGACCGCCGGCATTCTGATCAAGTTGTGACCCAACGACTCTGGGAGGAAGTGGCATCGGCAATGGTGGACCGCTGGGAGGACCTCGATGTTAGGTCCCAGACTAAACACCGTAAGTAAAGTTCAGGTTGCTGACTGTAAGCTGTGTTTCCCAAACTTCAGTCCTCGTGTCCCCCACGGTTCATGTTTTCAGGATTTCCTTTTGTGCAACACTATGGAAATACTGAAAACATGACCTCTGGGGGACACGAGGACTGAAGTTTGGGAAACACTGATGTTGTATAGTAACCAATGTGTGCTTTCTCGTTTCAGGGGAGAGAATTGTGAAGCGGTGGCGGTCTGTGAGGGATCGCTTTAAGAAGGAGTTCAACAAGGAGATGCGGGCCCTGAGTGGTTCTTCAGGACGCCAGAGCAAGTACAAGTACGCACGAGCCCTGGCGTTCCTGCGTGAAACAATGGTCACCAGAAGGTAAATATTACCATCAAATGTTAACATCTATCCAATGTTTTTTTGCAGCCAGGGCCATTCCACATCTGTATATTCATTGTATGTTTTTTCTTTCTTCCACAGCACGGTGACCAGCACTCGGGCGCCCACAGAGTTGGCACCTTGAAGAGCGATCCCTCAGGAGACCGACACCGAGGGACACTTCGACCGCCCCAGTACATCTGCATCTTCGTACACATTTGATTCCGCAGTCCCCTCCACCAGCGCTGGAGCATCGTGGCCGCCTGCATTACATGCAGCTGCTGGTGAGGATATAGCATTCCCTTTACCCCACCCTTCTGACCCTGCCACCTCTAGTACAGCTGCGGGTACTGGGCGGCAGCGTCAGAGGGGTCAGGAAAGGAACTAGGCGCCCGAGTTCTTGCATTTGAATGCATCATTCCAGAACTGTCTTAAAGTACAGAACAAGTTGCCGCAGGCATTAATCAGATAACCTCCGCAGTTTTGGAGGTAAAGACACTTCTGCAAACCGTGCAGTCAGAAGCAAGAGCATCACCTAATCACAGCTTTTTTAGGTCTGTGGCGGAGCGCATAGATACGCTATCTCTTGACCAGCAGATGTATGTAATGCATATGTGCCACGCTGCTGTAGTGCAGGTTATCTCCCATCCTCCTCCATCCACCCCAGTTGTTCCTCCACCTCCCCCCCCTCCAGCCGCCGTACATCTTTCCCCCCTCCAGCCGCCGTCCCTCTTCCCCCTCCTTTTCAATACCAGCCACCTCCCCAGCTCCATCAACCTCCCCAATTACAACAATCTCCCCAGTACCACCCACCTCCCCAACTGCAGTCACCTCCCCAGTACCAGCAACCTACCCACTACCAGCCACCTACCCCGTACCACACTCCTACCTCGTACAGATCTCCTTCCCCCTTCCAATTCCCTCCCATGTCACCTGCTCCTCCTGCCCAACCCTCAACTCCACCACCACCCACCTGTTCTGCCTTGTCTTCCCATTCTTTTACTCTTTCCACCCCTTCACCTCTTCCTGTTCCTTCACCACAATAATCCCGGTCGTCCCTCCACACTCCCACGGTCGAAGTGTCCCGCAGCCCCTCCAGCAGTATTTGCACCCCACAATACACAGACCTGTAAATATGTGTTTTTTATACCGTTAAAAAAAAAATTCTACTTTAATTAAAAAATAAAGTTTATTGAAATTGCAAACAGTTGGCAAAAAGGCCAAATTTTCAAAAAATTTATTAAAAAATATTTTTTTTAATAAAGTTAAAGTGGTTTACAAATGTTGTCTGTCATTTATTTATAGGATGTTAAGTAACAAATGTATTAAACCAGGTAAACATGTGGGTACACAAACACCATTAGTAAAAAACACCTAACTTTAGCTAAAAGGTTCATAAATTTAACCTTTTTGCCAAAGTTGTGTCCCGGGTTGTGTAGTATGCATAGTATATTACCTTTTTCAAAAAATTGTGTACTTTGTTAGGGTATCCCCTACAACAGGGTTCCCCAACTCCAGTCCTCAAGGCCCACCAACAGATCAGGTTTTCAGGATTTCCTTTGTATTGCACAGGTGAGGCAATTATCACCTGAGCAATACAAAGGAAATCCGGAAAACATGACCTGTTGGTGGGCCTTGAGGACTGGAGTTGGGGAACCCTGCCCTACAATGTACACTTTTTTTGACAAAAGGTGAAATATTTTTGTTAAAAAAACCCAGCCTGGGACACAACTATGGCAAAAAGGTTACAGACAGTAGAAAACACACAAGAAGGTAGACAAGTTTACTTTTAAAGGTTTATTGTGGGTACAGAAAGTTTTAAAAGAACAAATCAATTTATCACACTCTTTCATCCTGCCAGTCAACTCTACCTTCTGGTGACACAAAGTATTGGGCAAAATGGTCCCTCATTCTTGAAACCGCGACTGTACTGCGAGTGGTAATGTTGCTGTAGTCGTGCAAAGTTGTTTCTTTATTGTGGTCCTCCATAGAAATCGGTTCCTTGGTGAGGACAAAATTATGTAGGACCATGCACGCTTTAACAACATCATCCACAGTCTCTGTCTTCAAGTTTATCGCAGTCAAAAGGCCACGCCATTTGGCTGTCATAATCCCAAACGCACACTCCACCATCCGTCTGGCTCTTGTGAGGCGGTAGTTAAATATTCGCTTTGTATGTGTTAATCCTCTGCTGGCGTACGGCTTCAAGAGGTGTTCGGACAGCTGGAATGCCTCATCACCTACACACACGAATGGCATCGGTGGGCCTGAGGTTTGAGGCAGTGGCCTAGGGGGTGGAAACTGAAAAGTGTTTCCGTACAGTTTACGGCCCATAGCAGAAAGTTTAAACACTTGCGAGTCATTTGACCGTCCATAAGACCCAATGTCCACAGCAATAAACTTGTACTCCGCATCTGCAATAGCCATCAGGACGACCGAAAAATATTTTTTGTAGTTGAAGAATTCTGATCCGGTTCCTGAAGGCTTTTGAATGCGGATGTGTTTGCCATCAACAGCGCCCAGGCAATTAGGGAACTGGCAGATACAGAGAAACTGGTCTGCTATTTCAAGCCACCGATCTGTAGTTGGCTCTGGAAGAAATTCTCCAACCAAACAGTTCCACAGAGCACGACAAGTGTACTTTATTATGCCGGATAGCGTTGATATTCCCAGGCGATACTGAAAATGGAGCGATGACAGCGTTTTGCCAGCTGCCAGAAATGTGAAAACAAAATAGAAAATAAAAATTATTTCACAAACACAGCATTACATTGCAGAACTCAGCTATAACTATTGGAGATACCAAAAATAATAAAATCAATGAAAAACACTGTTTTTGATCATGTTTTTGTGTACTGATATGGTTCCCTTGTTGTCCTGTGATGGTAAAAAAATTATAAAATTACAAGTGTGCTCAAGCAAACAGATCCAATACATATAGCTTACCTTATAGTGACCATGAGACGCTCCGCCGGGGAAATCGAGAACCGACAATAGGTGTCCGATTTTTTTATTTGGTCTCCAACACGCTCCAGCAAATAGTCAAAATTTTCTTTGTTCATCCGAAGATAGGCAAAAAATTTCTCCGGATTTTCTCTCAGCTCCATGTTGAGTGTAGAATACACACCACGGGTTAATCTCAGTGCCGTGATGGGGTGGATCCACATACGGCGTCGTCTTCGCTGGCGCTGACGCATATTGCACTGCTCGATCTTTCTCTCCTTCTCCATAACTATAAACCTCAAGTGATTCGCCTCCGCTGTGAAATCCACCAGATTCTTGAAGATATTGCCAATAATCACATCCATGTGCGCCAATCACTTGCTCTTCTCTCAAACCTGCAATTGCTCCCCTACAACCTGTCAAAGATGGGCTGTAGGAACAGTGTATATATAAGGTTACAGTAGCCAATCATGTTTGGAACCCCAAGAAAGGGCGTTTTTAAAAACCGGATCCGGCGCATTCCGTCGAAAACGGATGCAAAATCGGATACACCGTATGAGAAGGATCCGTTTTTTTTTATGGAGGCCCTAGACGGATCTGGCGAAAAACCTACTAGTTGCCGGATGCTGCGATCCGGCAAAACGCCGGGGGCGTCGTCAGGCGCAAAACGGATGTGTGAAAGAGGCATTAGGGAAAAATAATAAAATTAAAAAAATGTATTTATTTCCATTTTCCCATTAGGGTTAGGGTTGTGGCTAAAGTTAGGGTTAGGCTTGGCGCTAAAGTTAGGATTAGGGTTAGGATTAGTGTTAGGGGTGTGTTAGGGTTAGGTTTGTGGTAAGGGTTGGGACTACGGTTAGGGGTGTGTTGGGGTTAGGGTTGGAGTTAGAATTGGGGGGTTTCCGCTGTTTAGGCACATCAGGGGCTCTCCAAATGTGACATGGCGTCTGATCTCAATTCCAGCCAATTCTGCGTTGAAAAAGTCAAACGGTGCTCCTTCACTTCTGAGCTCTGCCATGCGCCCAAACAGTAGTTTACCCCCACATATGGGGTATCAGTGTACTCTGGACCCCAAGAGTTATTGTGCAATTTGTCCTATTTCTTCTATTACCCTTGGGAAAATAAAAAACTGGGGGCGAAAATATCATTTTTGTAAAAAAAATGATTTTTTTGTTTTTACGGCTGTACGTTATAAACTTCTGTGAAGCACTTGGGGCTTCATAGCGCTCACCACACATCTAGATAAGTTCATTGTGGGGTCTATTTTCCAAAATGGGGTCACTTGTGGGGTTTTCCACTGTTTAGGCGCATCAGGGGCTCTCCAAATGCGACATGACGCCCCTAGACCATTTCATCAAAGTCTGCAATCCAAAACGTCACTACTTCCCTTCCGAGCCCCAACGTGTACCCATACAGTAGTTTTCTCCCACATATTGGGTATCAGCGTACTCAGGACAAATTGGACAACAACTTTTGAGGTCCAATTTCTCCTGTTATCCTTGTGAAAATAAAATATTGAGGGCGAAAAAATCATTTTAGTAAAAAAAAAAGATTTTTTTTATGGCTGTACGTTATAAAGTTCTGTGAAGCACTTCGGGGTTCAAAGTGCTCACCACACATCTAGATAAGTTTCTTGAGGGGTCTAGTTTCCAAAATGGTGTCATTTGTCGGGGGTTTCCACTGTTCAGGCAGATCAGGAGCTCTCCAAACACGACATGGCATCCAGCCAATTCTGCGTTGAAAAAGTCAAACGGCGCTCCTTCCTTTCCAAACTCTGCCATGCACCCAAACAGTGGTTTACCCCCACATATGGGGTATCAGCGTACTCAGAACAAATTGCACAATAACTTTTGGGGTCTTGTTACCCTTGGGAAAATAAAAATTGGGGTGAAAAGATCATTTTTGTGGAAAAAATAAGATTTTTTAATTTTACGGCTCTACGTTATAAACTTGTGTGAAGCATTTGGGGGTTCAAATTGCTCACAAAAGATCTAGATAAGTTCCTTAGGGGGTCTAGTTTCCCAAATGGGGTCACTTGTGGGGGGTTTCCACTGTTTAGGCACATCAGTGGCTCTCCAAATGCAACATGGCGTCTCAATTCCAGCCAATTTTGGTTGGAAAAAGTCAAATGGTGCTCCTTCCATACCGAGCTCTGCCGTGCACCCAAACTGTGGTTTCCCCCCACATATGGGGTATCAGCGTACTCAGGACAAATTGGGCAACAACTTTTGTGGTCCAATTTCTCCTGTTACCCTTGGGAAAATAATAAATTAGTGACTAATAGATAATTTTTGTGGGAAAAAAATAGGATTTTTTATTTTCATGCCCGGACATTATAAACTTGTGTGAAGCACTTGGGGGTTCAAATTGCTCACCAAAGATCTAGATAAGTTCCTTAGGGGGTCTAGTTTCCAAAATGGGGTCACATGTGGGGGGTTTCCACTGTTTAGGCTCATCTGGGGCACTGCAAATGGAACATGACCCCCATCAACGTCTGCATTCCAAAATGTTACTACTTTCTTTCCAAGCCCTGCCATGCGCCCAAACAGTTCCCCCCACATATGGGGTATCAGCGTACTCAGAACAAATTGGACAACAACTTTTGAGGTCCAATTTCCTTGGGAAAAATCAAAAATTTAGGACTAAAAAATAATTTTTGTGGAAAATTGTTTTTTGTTTTTTTTTCACACCCAGGCATTATAAACTTTTGTGAAACACTTTGGGGTTCAAAGTGCTCACAACAGATCTAGATAAGTTCCTTAGGGGGTCTAATTTCCAAAATGGTGTCACTTGTGGGGGGTTTCCACAGTTTAGGCGCATCAGGTGTTATGATCTGCTACAAGAACTAAGGAAAGAAGGGAGGTCTGTCCCTACAATAGAACTAAGCTGGATCCCTACGATGTAACGGGGAACCTGATCCTGCGATCAGACCCGCTAAAGTCCTCAGCTAGTCTGAACGAAGACCTATAGATGTGAGGGAGGGATCTCTACAAGGACTAGGGACTGGGAGAAAAGATGGACACCTCCTAACAGAAGTTGTAGCAGCAAAAGGCAAAACAAAGAACATAGAACATAGAGGTCAAAAGACCAAGCAAAAACTGTCTGAGTTAGGTAACAGAGCAGCTGGCTAGCTAAAGAGTATAAGTTACAATGAAGTCCAGCAAAGCCAGAAGGGTGGAGCCAGATTAAATAGGCCACAAAGGTCATGTGACCAGCAAGATAAAAAAAAACCTAACAGGAGAGTTCTAACAGTACCCCCCTTCTAAGAGGATCCTCCGGATCCCCTAGGACCAGGCTTATCCGGAAACTTCTTGTGAAATGCTCTGACAAGTCTGGACGCAGAAACATCATCCGCTCTCACCCATGAGTTATCTCGGGTCCGAAACCCTTCCAAGCGACGAGATACTGCAAACTCCCTCTATAACGTCTAGAATTTAGGATGCGAGAAATTTCATATTCCCCGTTCTCCACCACCGGGGGAACAGTGGCAGCGGAGTCTCCATCTGACACATCAGCTCTTTTCAAAAGTGAAACATGAAACACCGGATTAATCTTCCAGGAGGTAGGAATCTCCAACCTAAACCCCTCTTGATTGTCTGCCACAAAACAACGCAAGAACTGCTCAACATCCTGGTTTTTTCCTTTCTGTCTGGCCATTAGACTCAGGATGATATCCGGATGAAAACGACAAATGAACACCCAACCTGTCACAAAAGGCGGGCCAAAAACGAGCCACGAACTGAGGTCCCCTATCAGAAACAATGTCATTAGGAACGCCATGTAGTCTGACAATTTCCTTGACAAAGGCCTTAGCGAGAGTCTTAGCGCAGGGCAGTTTGATGAAAGGAACCAAGTGACACATCTTGCTAAAACGGTCCACCCAGATGACAGTGAAACCCTCAGAGGGGGAAGGTCATTAATAAAGTCCATAGCCAAATGTGTCTAAGGTGCACTAGGAACCTCCAGAGGGCAAAGCAACCACGCAGCAGAAGTATGTGAAGACTTAGATCTAGCACACACAGTACACTGACGCACCCACTTAATGACTTCCTTCTGCCATCCAGGCCACCAAAAACTGCAATCCACAAGTCTCTTGGTCTCAGAGATTCCAGGATGACCAGCCAACCGAGACTCATGACACTCCCCAAACAAATCTCTCCTAAAGGTCCCAGGCACAAACAACCACCCATGGGGAGTGTTAGATGGGGCATTCTCCTGTGCTTTAAGAAGCTCATCTTCCAGCAGAGAGTCCAAAGCAGCAATCACAACCCCTTCTTTTAAAATGTTCTCCTCCTCCTCAGTACCAATCATGGGAGAAAAACTGCGAGACAAAGCATCAGCTTTCACATTCTTAGTACCTGGGATGTAAGTGACAAAAAAATTAAACCGTGAGAAAATCAGTGCCCATCTAGCCTGACGGGCATTCAAGCGTTTGGCAGCATCAAGATAGATCAGATTTTTATGATCCGTGAAAACCTGAACGGGAAATTCAGCACCTTCCAAGAGATGACGTAAGTGTTCGAATTGCGAGTTTAATCGCCAACAATTCCCGATTACCAATATCATAATTCAGTTCAGTCTCCGAAAATTGTTTTGAAAAAAAAGCACAATGATGCACTCCATCCGTGTTTTCCTGAGACAACACCGTGCCGACTCCCACAGAAGAAGCATCAACCTCAACCAAAAATGGTTTAGTCACATCATGCTGCATAAGGATGGGAGCAGAGCTGAACCTCTCCTTTAAAAACATAAAAGCTTCAATGGCCTCAGTAGTCCACTGAACCGCATTAGCACCTTTCCTGGTGAGATCGGTCAGTGGTTTGACAATAATAGAAAAATTTTTAATGAATTTTCTATAATAATTGGCGAAACCCAAAAACCTCTGTTACAATTTCAAACCAATAGGCCTAGGCCATTCCTGCACAGCTTGAACTTTCACCGGGTCCATCTCAAAACCTTCGCTGGAGATAATGTAGCCCAAAAAACTAATTCTCTGTACAGCGAACTCACATTTCTCCAGCTTAGCAAAAAGCGAATTTTCCATTAACAACTGTAATACCTCATGAACGCTCCGCCAATGAGACTCCAGATCCGGCGAATAAATCAAAATGTCATCCAAATACACAACCACACTTTTGCCGATCAAAGGTCTAAGGATGTCATTAATAAGATTCTGAAAAAATGGGAGCGTTGGTAAGACCAAAAGGCATGACCAGATTCTCAAAATGCCCCACAGGAGTGTTAAACGCAGTCTTCCATTCGTCACCCTCCTTCATGCGCAACAAATTGTATGCCCCCCGAAGATCAATTTTGGAAAACCACTTGGCCCCCACTAACTGTTTAAACAAATCAGGAATCAATGGCAGTGGGTAAGGATTGCGTACAGTAATTTTATTAATCTCACGAAAGTCCAAACAAGGACGTAAACCGCCGTCCTTTTTTTAACAAAAAAAAATCCAACAGCCACAGGAGACTTAGAAGGTCTAATGTGACCGGCGGCCAAGCTTGTCTGTATGTATTCCTCCAAAGCCTTTCTCTCAGGAATAGTCAAATTAAATAAACGACTTTTAGGAAGAGTCGCTCCAGGGACAAATTCAATAGTACAATCAGTCTCTATGAGGGGGCAAAATCTGCGATTCCTTCTCAGAAAAAACTTTCCAAAAATCCTGAATAGGTACAGGTAATTCCCCTTTATCCACAGCAACAATACGCCCGTAACAACACTTGTCATAACACTTAGGGCTCCAGGACTTAATTTCATTGGTAGACCAGTCCAGTACAGGATTGTGCAATTTTAACCAGGGTAACCCCAAAATCACTGGAGAAGGCAAATTATTCAAAACTACCAAATCCAAATTCTCTTGGTGAACACCATTAATAGTGAGAGGAAATTCACAGATCTTGTGAGTAACATTCTTCAAGGGAGAACCATCAACAGACACCACAGCAATAGGGGATGACAAAGGTTTAGGTTTTAATTTAAGTTTTTCCAAGAATTCCCCATCAATCACATTCAGCGTAGAATGTTGTGAATGGACTTGAAATGAGTTCTGAGCAGAGGCTCCCTCTGGTGGTTACAAGCGGTACTGGACTGTCCAGTGAAGATTGTGAGGAGTGGGAATCAGGTGTTACTGACTGGTCTTATATAAGGGAGTCGCCTTCCCATCAGGGTTGCCGGTGATCAATTGTTCTGGTCTCAATCCTTGAGTCCTGTTTCCTTTGTAGCCTGCTGTGTCCTGTCTGCATCTCCTGCTAACAGATAAGACATTTTCTTCTTTTTGTTTTTGCGCTTGATTTTTGCATTTTGTCCTGCACTTCTGTGGGGGCCTTCAGGGTCCCCTCCGGGGGCTTTTGCCCTCTCAGTTTAGTTCAGCCACTGATGTTTGTACTTTTGCTTTTTCCAGTTTTTTCAGTGGCTGTTGTTTTGATTTTGTTACACCAGAGAACTAATTTAGGTGGTAGAGGTCGTGTGATCTCAGGTGATTTT
>JARQOD010000008.1:162393733-162497030 GCA_033576555.1 Oophaga sylvatica | reverse complement strand
ACCTGGCCAACCTCACAGAAATGCAGAGAAATATGCAAATGGCAAGCACAAAAACAAAAAACAGAAAATATCTTATCTGAGAGCAGAGAGAAGAGGCAAGACTCAGCAAGCTTCCAAGTGAACCAGGAAACAACGTTGAGACAAGAACAATTGATCACCGGCAACCATGATGGGGGAAACCTCCCTTATATTCAGCCAGTCCGTGATTCCTGATTGCCAATCCTCATTGAATGGTTCAGTACTGTTTGTAACCACCAGACGGAGCTTCTGCTCAGAATTCATTTCCAAAACATTCATAACAGGAGACTGTGTGACACTGGGGCAGAATGCTGGACATGGGGCAGACTGTGAGACACGGGGGCAGAATGCTGGACATGGGGGCAGACTGTGAGACAATGGGCAGAATGCTGGACATGGGGCAGACTGAGACACGGGGCAGAATGCTGGACATGGGGCAGACTGTGAGACACGGGGGCAGAATGCTGGACATGGGGGCAGACTGTGAGACATGGGGGCAGAATGCTGGACATGGGGGCAGACTGTGAGACATGGGGAAGAATGCTGGACATGGGGCAGACTGTGAGACACGGGGGCAGAATGCTGGACATGGGGGCAGACTGTGAGACACGGGGCAGAATGCTGGACATGGGGGCAGACTGTGAGACACGGGGCAGAATGCTGGACATGGGGCAGACTGTGAGACACGGGGCAGAATGCTGGACATGGGGCAGACTGTGAGATAATGGGCAGAGTGCTGGACATGGGGGCAGACTGAGACATGGGGCAGAATGCTGGACACGGGGCAGAATGGAGATACGGGGCATGATTGGAGACACGGGGCAGGATGAAAGACATGGGGGCATGACTGGAGACACTGGGGACAGGATTGGAGACAGATGGGGCAGTATTGGAGACAGATGAGGCAGAATGGAGACACGGGGCATGATTGGAGACATTGGGGAACGGATTGGAGACAGATGGGGCAGGATTGGAGACAGATCATGCAGGATCATGGGGCAGGATGGATACGATGGAGAGATCATATGGGGCAGAATGGATACTCATGAGGGCAGGATGGGAGAACATATGGCTGAAGCCAGGAATGAGACACACGGGGCCAGGATGGGGGATATTATTACCATAGGGGCTAATTAAGGGATATTATTACTGCAGTGATATATTTATTTTATTTTTTGAGGAT
Organism: Oophaga sylvatica; assembly: GCA_033576555.1. Classification (NCBI taxonomy): domain Eukaryota; kingdom Metazoa; phylum Chordata; class Amphibia; order Anura; family Dendrobatidae; genus Oophaga; species Oophaga sylvatica. The sequence continues at coordinate 162,495,829 of JARQOD010000008.1, read as the reverse complement.
ACTGTTTTAAATGGGGGGCGGTCCTGTTACTGTGCAGAGCGACACTATGTCGCCTTTTTCTTCATGTGCAGTAATGTAGAAGTTGGGAAAAATTAAGTAATGTGTTCTGCAAGTGGAGCTTGAGATAACTGTTATTTCCTGCAGAGACGAGCCCTGGCTAGAAGATGTGATGACGGTCTGTGTTGGATGAAAGATGAAAAACAAAGATGAAGGACTTCACCTAGAGACATCACTGGTGAGTCAGTGTGTTACATGTACACTGACACGATACACTGTATACTATATACAGAGCTCCTGTGTATAATGTCACCAGTGATCACTGTATTACCTATACATTATATACAGAGCTCCTGTGTATATCACCGGTAATCACTGTATTATGTGTACACAGACACTGCATACTAAGTACAGATCTCCTGTGCATAATGGCACTTATGCTGATAGTATTGTGTTCTTTTTATTACTGCTCAGTATTGTAGTATTCAGTCACTATGTGGTGATAATATGTGGTCTGGACATGGTGTGGCGGTATTTGTCCCTTGTATGTGATATTATTTGGTCACTTTGTGGTGGTAATATGTGGTCTGGTCATGGTGTTGTGGTATTTGTTCCTTGTATGTGATATTATTCGGTCACTGTGGTGGTAATGTTATGGAAATTTAATTAGGATAAATCTATCCGCTGTTGCGGTTCCCAATCTTATATTAAATGACTTTTCTTTGAGTGCTAAGACGAAATGAGGACTGTCCACAACGGAAGTGTCAGTATAACAGTTCGTCAAGACCAACAGTTTATTATCCATTCAAGGTTTTATACGTTTACAAAAAGGGGCTTGTTAGTCAATTAGCATACAATTAAAAGCTGCTAGGTTATTGGCTGTTTTAGTATAAGTATGATAATTATGATAATTATGATAAAAGGGCTGAAGTAGCAGATTTATTGTTAATTGTTCTTTGTCCCAGTTTTTCCTACATGACTAGTAAAGAAAATAATAGATATCTATCCGGACGTTCTGTTCTTGTTTGTGTCCTTGGTAAAAAGTCCCTATGAACTATCTTTTGTAATAGCCTGATTTATGTAGGCCAGGGTCGTATAGCTAGCATCAGCTCTTGCATAGATATGTGTGAGCACAGGATTTTTAGCAAGTGAGATCTATGACTGTAATACATTGAATACGTGGAATACATATATATTTCCATGACAGTCCCCCCTTAGATACCACTTGCCCTAAAAACCTGTTCCTGTCCCAAAGCGCTGCAACTCTTTTGTGCTGCCGATGGGCTGGCACATGCCTAACACATGTACCCCTCATCGATGCAGGCTTTTCGCAAATGGGCGGTCAGGAGATCTGTCCCTAGCAGGGGTTCATGTGTTTGCAATCATAGTCTCTTTATTTAACTGCATGTTCAGAAAAACGTGTGTATTCTTCGTCAGGTAGGTCATCTGTCTGGTCAGTCAGAGCATCCACGACATCTTTCATGGCCTAGGTGTCTCTTCTGGTACGGGAGCTTCCTTACAATGCGATACGTGGATCTAAGGAGGCTTTCCCTCTAGTTTCACAGAGGTTGGTATCATCTGGGGCTCTTGGACAGGACCATCAAATCCTGGATCGAGTGTTCTCATTTCCAACTTTTTTCACCAACACCCAGTCTCCTGGCTTTAAAGGAGTGCGTACTGGACACTGAGTCTGGATCTGGCAGTGAAGAGAAAAACTTGAGAATGGACATTAGTTTTTGACCAATTCAATTACATAAGCAAACAAGATATCATTTTGCATATTCTGCTGCTGAGGGAAGAATGCACCTAACTTGGGACTAGACCCAAACAAAATTTCGCATGGTGACTGCTTTTCTGGGTCTCTGGGAGTGCGCCTTATGCTAAACAGTGCAATTGGGAGTGTGTCTCATGCCATGGTTTGCGTGTCTCTTGGGCAATTTTCAGCATCCTATTCTTAAGTGTTCCGTTCAGTTTTTCTACCTTCCCGCTGCTCTGGGGGTGGTAAGGAGTGTGTAGGCCTAAATCTGACCCTACTGCTAACCGGATCTCTTGTGTCAGATTTGCTGTGAATGCGGGTCCCTGATCACTTTCTATCACTTCTGGAACCCCGTATCTGCACACTATTTTCCAAAAGTAGCTGCTTTGCAGTAGTCTTTGCTGACTTGGAAGGCTTCTGTCCATCTTGAAAAAACTTCTTTGACCACAATGGCGTGTTTGAATCCTTCACTTGGCGATATCTGGATGTGGTCTATCTGGATCCTCTGAAACTGGTAGAGTGGGCTTGCCAGATGAGGTGAGGGGGACTTTCTTCCACACGTCCAGGCTTGCATTTGCCACAGGTCAGACAGCTGCTGGTGAAATTGGCTGTTAGGGTAGAGATCCCTGAAGCGAACCAGTAAGCACCAATCGGATCATTCATCTGTGTCTTTGATATGTGAGTGTGGGTCCATGTGCCCATTGGACCACCATAGGGTGCATACTTTGTGGTAGGCAGGGTTTGGAGTCCATTGTAGATAGCCTTCCTTCTTCACGTGTTGCTTTTTTCGCATTCAGCTCTTCTCCTTTTGGAGCTTGGTCTTGCAACTTCTTGAGCAGATCTCAGGACGTCTTTTTGTCAGGTTTCTTGTCTTCAGTCATCATGTAGTAGCCGTCCGGCTCTACGACCTCTCCCACTTCTCCATGTTGTCTTCCTTTGGCCGCTTCTTTGGCTGCCATGTCCGCCATGTTATTGCCTCACGCCTCTTCTGTTCTCAGTTTTCCAGTTTTTCAAATTGCCACCATTTTGGAAGTAGGAGTACACCCAGCAGGTCCCTGAAGGCTCCATGATGCTTCACGGTTGTCCCGCTTGCTGTGATGAAGTCCCTTGCAGCCCCAGATGGGCCCAAAGTCGTGTGCTATGCCATGCGAGCACCTGTAGTCGGTGTAGATGTTTGCAGTCTTGCCTTCTGCCATCTGGCAGGCCTTCGTCAGCGCTATCTGTTCTGCTTCCTGGGCTGACAGGCTAGGTGACAGACTTCTGGACCACAGGATTTCTTGATTGCTGGTCACTGCACTTCCTGTGTGGAAACTTCTTCATCATCTGCAAATCTGGAGCCATCCAAGTAGAGGATAAATTCTGTAAATTTTGTTCTGAAAAGTCCATATTGTATCCCCCCTTGGGAGTGGGAGTAGAGTGGCCGGGATGAGGACTGTAGGCCTGGAGACGGTGACATTGTGAGACAAAGGCAATAGAGGCGCCACAAAGATGTCTGGCGGTGGGGAGAATATTGTTGGTTGAGCTTGATTGAGGATTGCCAAGATGTCGTGTGGAGTGAGAGTTTCCAGTGGCTGTCCAAGAGTGATGTCAGCAGTCTTGTTCAGGAAGGTGTGTGCTGCAATTACTGCCATCAGGCAGGAGGGTGCTCCTCTTGCAACTGGATCCAAGCGGGCTGAGAGGCAGCCTAAAAGTCTCTGTTTTCCCCCGTGAATCCGTGTCAGGACTCCAGTAGCATGACCTTCTTTCTTCCATCAGGTAGACGGAAAGACTTCTCGTAGTCAGGTAGGCCTGGTATTGGCGCTGAGACTGTGGAGTTCTCCAATTTTCTGAATGAGTTGAAGGCTGCGTCCGATAGAAGGAGTGGGGTTGCGTTGATGCAAGCGCACAGAGGCTACATTAGGACTGAGGCATCAGGGATCCAGGTTCTGCAATATGACACTAGACCAAGGAAGGCCTGCAGCATTTTCAGAGTTGTTGGGGAGCCATTTTCTCCACAGTGTTCTTCCAGTCATTTGACAGGTGTTTCGTCTGATGGGCAATACAGTGTCCCAGGGATGTAACTTGCTTCTGACACCACTGGACTTTGTTCTTCCAGACCTTGCGTTGCTGTTCCTCCAGGTAGAGTAGGAGAGACAAGGAATGGACTGTGCAGGTATCGATGTCAACCACACAAAAGAGAAGGTCATGCACGTGTTGTAGAAGAGTGACTCCTGCATATTCTGCAATCCAGTTGACGAGGATGGAGGACATTGTCTTGGTGAAACTTGAAGGGCTTGTTCTGAGCACCTTGAGGCAACACTGTCCATATGCACTGCACTGGTGCGTGAAGGCAGGCAGGTCATCCAGGTGGAGGGGAACACTGAAGAAGGCACTGGCCAGGTTGATCACCGTGAATACCGTTGCGGTGACTGGGACTTCTGAGAGCAGAGTGTGAAGGGTTCAGCACTGTTGGGGTTTCAAAATACCGTAGCCTCTTTCACGGCTTCCAGGCCTTGCACCATTTTGAACTCAGTGGGGTTTACAGTCTTTTTCTTCACTGTGGAAAGCTGGGATTGATTCCGATGGGCGAGGCAGCCCAGTTTGGCCTTGTCCTTCACTATGCGGCAGGGGACCCCCATCTCCTGGCACAGAGCTGGCGGGAAAACAAGCTGTCTACTAGGATCCACATCATGAGAGATGACAACCAGCTGGCTTTCTTGTTCTCCACCAAGGCAGTCACTGTGTTAGCACCTGCTCTGGTCACAGGGGGTCTTCTTGTTGGGACGTCTCCTTCACCGGCTGCTTTTTTTTTTTTTTTTCTCAGCACGGTCTCAGGTCAGTATTTGTGCACAAATTTGAAGAGCTGAGTGGCCTTTTGCCGGTCTAGGGCCTGGGTGAACTGGTTGATTGCAGGGGGCACCTCCTGGTGCTTGCAAAAGATGAACCTCTGGCGTTGGAGCCGGATGTGGTGTTGCCATTCCATGAAGCGAGTAGGGTCCTTCTTGAGTTGAAAATCCTGGCCAATGTCAAAGTTCTCAGGCCGTCTTCTTAGGCGAGTTCACTTAGACCTTCAGTTGGTCAGAGACATCTTGACTCTGGGTGATGGAGTGGCTTCCTGGTACTATGTCCAGCACCTCCTGTGATAGGTCTGCAGTGTGGTTGTTTGAGGTTCCTATTTCTTCTTGGGTCAGGGGTGAAGAAAGTGTCATGGTCCCATCTTCTTGGAACACTCTGGTCGCTTTCAGCTTCTGCAGTAGGTGCACTCCCAATAGGTTGAGGGTGCAGGTCTTTGACACAACAAACTTGGACATGATGGAGTGTTCTGGCTGGGTCCACACGCTTAGGGGCTTCATAATCTGGAAATATCTGACTTGACCATCAATTCCCATACAGGACGCAGAAGATTCTGATAGATAGGTGAGGTTGCGGAGTTCCACAAGAAAAGATCTGATTACGCCATCCACTCTCAGGATATTGGTTCCACTGGTGGGGTTCCCTGTGGACTTGGCGTGCTCCTGTCCTATGGACGGGGTTTTTCACTGCTTTCTGTGTTTCTTCTTCTTCTGGGCGAAGTCGGTGTTCTGCACCGGTTCCGGAAATGACCAAACTCGCCACAGTTGTAACACTGGACATCCCTTCTGTCCCAGCAGGACTCAATCCTTTTTGCTACTGCGAGCAGGGTATCCATTGCTATTGACGTGTACTCAGGCCTGGCTACTACCAGTGGTTTCCTGATTGGTTCTCTCAGTCCATGCACAAAAGCCTGTGCCAACATCCGTCTGTGTGTCTGATCATGGGTAATGAGGCCCAAATTTTGAAACACTTGCATCACTCTGTCATGGAACTTCTCCACAGACTCTGTCTTATCTTGACTCATGTCATGTAGGCTGAGAGCTTGTCCTGCTAGTCTGCCTTTGGCCCACTCTCTGAGCTGCTCAATTAGCTTTGGTCCTGTCTCCCAGGCATATGCATCTAATTCTGCTGGAAGCTTGAAGTGTTCTCTCATAATTGGCCAGAATGTCTCAACTGCTTTTATTTCCATTACGGCCCAGAGATCAATCCAGGCTGCTGCATACGTTCGCTGGATCTGCTGCATTTTTTGGCAAAATGGCATGGGGTGTATCCCTGGGTCTGGCAGCATACTGATCACCTGGCTTGGGATGAAGGGCTCATAGGATGGTGCCTCTACCTGTCCCTGCTCTCTTGGTGTTTGTGGGTTTTCTTCCCTAGTATTAGACAGCCTGTATGACGTTGCATGTATGACGTTGCATCTTCAGCTTCATCAGATGAGAAGTGACATGGTGTGCTTGGTGCATACATTGGGTGAGGCTGCGGTGGATCAGTGTCATAGTTCCATGTTGGCAGCTCTGCTCGGCACTGAGGTTCCTCATTTTGTGCCTGCAGCTACACCTCCCCCCTGTGAAGCCCCGGCTGTGGGCTCTGCTAGCTGTTGTGTCTGGGGCTACCTGCAGCGTTTTGTGTAGGGAGATTTGCACTTTCTTCTCCTGATATAATGACTGGCAATGTTTGTACTGTGCTTGGGATAGACAGGGTGCCTCGTGCTGTAGGCACTGAGGGAGAAAGAGCGGGGTGTGATGAGGGAGGAGTGAGGTGTAGAGGAGTAGAGAGAGAGAGATGGAGGGGGAGAAGTGGAGAAAGATGGAGGGGAGAGAGAGGAGAGAGAAGGAGGGGAGGGAGAGAAAGATGGAGGGGAGAGAGAGGAGAAAGATGGAAAGGAGACAGAAAAGAGTGAAAGGGGAAGGGAGAGAAAGATGGAGGAGAGAGAGAGCAGAAAGATGGAGGGGGAGAAGTAGAAGAAGATTTAAGAGTAAGGGAAGAAGTAGAAGAAGAAGAAGAAGAAGAAGAGGATATAGAAGGAGAGAGAGATTTGAGAGATGGAAAGGAAGAGATAGAAGAAGAAGAAGAGGGGGAGAGAGATGGAGGGGGAGAGAGAGGAGAAAGATGGAGGAGGAGAGATAGAGGAGGAAGAAGAGAAAAGGATGTGTCAGAGATGTGAGGGAGGGGAAAGAAGGAATGATAGGGAAAGAAGCATAGAGAGGAAAGGCAGCGAGGAAAGAGGAGAGAAGTCTGAAGAAAAAGGAGAAAGGGACTGAGAGAAGAAAGAGGAGAGGGTGTCCCCCCTGCGATGCTTGAGAGGGGACCGTTGAAGCAAAAATGCCTTCTCCCTGGGAAGAGAAGGCAGGGAGCGTTTTTTCCCTGTACAAGACTCCTTATTCAATGAGAGCAGACTACACCTGTCCCGTGTCTCCACAGGATGGACATGTGATGTGTGTGACACTAAATTCTGCTCTTGTGAAATGTCCGTGATCATTTCCTCACAGATGATTTCAATGATACGATACGACTACACTTTATTGATCCCGGGGGAAATTACAGTATTACAACAGCAATACAAACAGCAGTACATAAAATATTACATAAAATAGGACACAAAATACATAAAATAGGACACAAATCTTGCACAGGTGTACCAACATTACATAATAAATAAAAGTGTGTAGTTCAGGTATATATAAGATAATGTTAATTGACATTAGTACACCAGCCATCAGTCATTATTTTCTACCACCCTTAGGAAATTATTCCTTTATGCTTCTTTAACACCTTTTCAATCTTATTCACATAAAAATCACTTCCTGGTCCGTTCAAATAACTTGCTGTACCTTCTACACGATGCAAGACTACCACTGCTCTTTTATAGCAGACGGCAATCTAAAAACAAACTTTCCTGTGCCTTTCAACAAAAAAAAAAAAAAACATTTCATTGTGCAGCGTAAAGTCTGCCCGTGCATTGGATTCTCACGTACTCTGACCTTCTATTCACATGCCTAGCCCTTCGATTCTCACGTACTGTGTCTATTCCAAAAACCTATTCAACAAAGGTGATTAAAAATCTGAGAACTGCTGCATTCTGGTTCTGTGTGCAAGGACACTGAAATTCTAGTCTTCGCTGAATGCCTGATGGGAGGGGTGAGTGAAGCCGCTGCGCAATTGTTTATGTGTGTTCTCCCTCAGCCTGCAATTTCTTTATCTATGTTTTCCTGTCCTTGGTCTAAAGCACGCTAGTAGATCTTGTGCTTTTTTTTTTTTTTAAATGGTTGGAGAATAAAACTCTAAAATAAATTGATTAGAAAAATCTCTCCAAAATTATTTAAAAATTTACTTAAAAGAAAAACTTTAAAACAAGAGTTAGATTTAAAAAGAAAAAAGAAAACCCTGCACAGTTTAGTAAAAATTCTAGGAAAAAGATTGACCAAAATAAAAACTCCAAAAAGCAAAAAGAAAAAACTGATCAAGAAAGGGGAGGGAAAAAAAACGTATTAATAGTAAAACTTTGAAAAACAACAAGGTTGACAAGAAGAAAAAACCCTTGTTACTAAAACAGCTAATTAAAAACAGAAAAGAGGTCGAAAAACTGAATGTAAAATGATAAAAACAAAAAGAAAAAATACTGAGACTTTTGTCTGGTAGCGTAGGCTTTATCCTCCCGCCCTCCAGAATGTCATCTCGCTGCTGCTAGCACTTCCCCCCTCCCTTATATCTCTGCTTGCTGTGTCTCCAGGCACTGAAATCACATATAAAAAAAAAGGTTATCCCTCAGAATAGAAAAAAAAAAGAATATAGTTCAGTCCGAATGCCTGAGAATTTTCACGCTACAGCCTGTAGCCAAAGACTAGCTCAAAAAGATCAAAACCAGGAAACAGATGTGACAACGTGATTAGCAGAGGAGGGGGGGGTCAAAGGGGCTTTAGCCTGCAGCCAGCAGTGAATGAGGTAGTGTCAGAGCGCACTCTGCTCTGAGTGTAAATTTAAAGCGACCGTACCTGATACAGACAGGAACACGTACAAATGAAACAGACACCCGGGAGAATACGAATCCCTCTTTTTTATGATCTGTGACACGTACAAGCTGCTCTGGTAACTGATAATTCACCAATTGCACTGAGCACACCAATGCTCCAAGTCTACTACCCTGAAAAACCCGGTCGCCCTGCCTGGTACGCCGGCCACAGGAATCTGTAATAGCCTGTACAAAATTCCCACCCTTCACACCTGGAATACTGGGAGTGTCTCCCTCCGATGTGTGAAGGAATCTGTGAGAATTTATCCAAACAAAGCCCCCACCCCTCACACCTGGAATACTGGGATTGTCTCCCTCCGATGTGTGAAGGAATCTGTGGGAGCTTATCCAGCAATTTTGTTTTCCTGCTATACAGCTCTCAGAAGTCAGCAAGCAAAACACAGTCACCGTTCCAACTTTTCTCCCGGTTCACACAAAACATGAAACACATACACAGCACAGCAGCAAACAACTTATATCCCAGGGTTTTGGATAAGGGTGTGGACTTTTTACACTACCTGGGAATGCGGAGGTGACCACACCTGACCGGCAAGAGGTGTAAGACCTGGTCTGGACACAAGGGACTTTCAGGTAAGATGACAAGATTTTCTTACCTTACTTATGGAGCTGCGCAGTCTCCGTCCCGTGAGCCAAGGCCATGGCCAACACCTGTCTCTCCGGTCAGCAGGCCCCCGTGCGTTTCGTCCACTGCCCCGCGTGCAGGCGCCAGCTGTTATGGAAATTTAATTAGGATAAATCTATCCTGCAGTGTTTGCTGTTGCGGTTCCCAATCTTATATTAAATGTCTTTTCTTTGAGCGCTCAGACGAAATGAGGACTGTCCACACGGAAGTGTCAGTATAACAGTTCGTCAAGACCAACAGTTTATTATTCATTCAAGTAAATAAAATGGTTTTAGCGTGCACTCAGCCTGTAAATCAGGTAAGGTGCTGGTGTAATGGACTAGGGGTCCACAATATACAATAGGTAAATACACCGCACTCATGGGACAAATTATGATGCAATTAAATTTGTGTTTATATACAATTAGGCAACATCTCAGGACTGGAAAACAAAGCGAAATGTTAACGTTTCGGCTCTACCTAAGCCTTTGTCAAAACGTCGCTTAGAATCCAGTGCCAAATATATAAGCTTGTATAAATAGAAATCAGGAAAGCCAGTGTGCTGCCGCAATGTGAGCGCTTACACACAGGGCACAGCGCGGGAGCGCTGCCCAGAGACACAGAGAGCACGCAGACCGCTGAGCGCTGCCCAGAGACACAGAGAGCACGCAGACCCGACAGGGAACTGTTGTATCAAGCTTGCCTCATACGGATATCTATTTACTACATGCCACATGCATCATAATTTGTCCGATGAGTGCGGTGTATTTACCTATTGTATTATTCATTCAAGGTTTTATACGTTTACAAAAAGGGGCTTATTAGTCAATTAGCATACAATTAAAAGCTGCTAGGTTATTGGCTGTTTTAGTATAAGTATGATAATTATGATAATTATGATAAAAGGGCTGAAGTAGCAGAATTATTGTTTATTGTTCTTTGTCCCAGTTTTTCCTATGTGACTAGTAAAGAAAATAATAGATATCTATCCGGACGTTCTGTTCTTGTTTGTGTCCTTGGTAAAAAGTCCCTATGAACTATCTTTTGCAATAGCCTGATTTATGTAGGCCAGGGTCGTATAGCTAGCTGATCTATGCTCTTGCATAGATATGCTGAGCACAGGATTTTTAGCAAGTGAGATCTATGACTGTAATACATGGAATACATATATATTTCCATGACAGTAATATGGTGTCTGGTCATGGTGCGGTGGTATTTGTTCCTTGTATGTGATATTATTGGTCATTTTAAAAATTGAAAAATAAATAAAAATATACCTAAATTGTATTGCATATTTTAACAAATATTTAATAAGTTACAGTATAGTAGGGCCCGGCCAAAAGTGTCTACCGAGTTGTGGTGGCGGCTTAAAAAAATATTTTGGCCATGTGGGGGAAAACTACTTTTGAGGCACAGTGCAAAGCTCAGAAGGGAAGAGGCACCATACTGGAGTTCAGATATTGCTGGAATGTATTGAGGGTGCCATGTCAGATTGGCAGAGCCCCTGAGGTGCCAGAACAGGAACCCCCATAAGTGACCCTATTTTACAAACTGCACTCCCCAATGAATTCACTTGTATATAAGGGGCTATCATTGCTTCAGAAATGCCAAAAATGTTGGCGCTATTTGTGGTTTAGGCATATTGGGGCTCAGAAGAGAGGGGGCATTTGGATTCGGGAGCACAGAATTCACTGGATTTCTTTTGGGGAGCGAGGAGCCATTTTGCTTTTTCAGAACCTTTGTGCTACCAGTAACCTGGAAGCCCCCTATATTTCCGTTAACAGATGACAGATCTGAGTGAAGACTTGTTTTGTGGATTGAGTTGAAGCTATTATTGGGAACACTTTACATAACATTTGGGATCACATTTATCCTGCACTCTACACTGAGCACTTATCTGGATTTCCATCTAAATCTCCAAGTGACGTGATACAGACGAAACCCCCGTGGGCGGCCACTCACTATAATGAGGCAGTAGAGTTACTCTGGACCCTGGCCTCTGTTCAGCGGTTTCCTTCTTTTCAGAAGTGCACAAAACTGTGGCCGACAGCACTTTTATAAAAGAATGGCAGGTAAAAGATGCGTAAAATAAAAATTTCCTTGCACTGGCGTTGCCCCCACAGCCTGCCACCCTAGATATTGACCTCGGGCGCCAAGTGGGAAACACGGGTCTGGGTGAACATGTACATGAGAGAATAAAATCCAATGCTAATCAGCTGCGTGTAAGCCGGCAGGAGGTGGAAGAACACGGATGTTGTAGTTCAACATCAGAAGACCTCGCTGGGGCTGCATTTGGAATACACAGTTCACTTCTAGACTGCTTTTAGTATGAAGGATGCCCCGATGAAAGAAAAGGTACGAGGAAGATCAACTAATCTGGTAACGGCTTATATACCAGCTCATGCTCTGGCTCATTTATTTGGTCTTGCTGTAGTTTTTTTGTACTTTGTACAAACAGGGGTGTGGCACCCATTTCTTAGGCATTCATCTCTATAGCTTCTCATGGACGGGTGTCAGACCAGTCTGCCCCGGTCCTGCTCTATATCGAGGGCGGGTGACACAAGGTGAAGGGCTAATACTAGAGATGGGACCGTCCGATGGGTGCACCTTGTTGTGGTGGGACGGCTTTTACTACGTCCCTGCTAGTCACAAGTACTATCATCACTTACTACGGGGTATTTGCTAATTTCTTGGGTTTTGCCAGTGAAGTGTCCAGTGTGACCGCGCTCCTACTCACAGCACGTCTACCTAGTCATGCTCCGGCTCATTTCTTTGGTTCTGTCAGTCTAATCTTGGAGACCAGACGACCATTACAGGAGCCGGTAACGTTGGTCGTCACCCTCTCTAGATCCAGGTCTACGGCTCCATCGCTGCTCTGGGGACTGTGTGCAGACCGCAGCAGTGATGTCACAGCGCTGCAGCCAATCACTGAGCTTAGGCCTCTTTCACACATCCGTTTTTGTGTGTCAGGCACGATCCGTCGAATGCATGAAGGGACAGATCCGGCGCTGAAATGAAAAAACTGATGCAACGGATCAGTTTTGTTTTTTTTTTGCTGGATCCGACCTGAACTTTTGAACCCGGATTTACAAGTTTTGCAGGCAGAAAATGCAGGTACGTATGGAGAGAGAGAGAGAGAGAGAGAGAGAGAGAGAGAAGAGAAAGAGAAAGAGAAGAGAAGAGAGAGAGAAAAAGAGAGAAAGAGAGAGAGAGAGAGAAGAGAGAAAGAGAGAAAGAGAGAGAGAGAGAGAGAAAAAGAGACCTTGATTTTCAGAATCCGGATCAGTCTTTTGACGGATTTGCCAAAAGACTGGTCCGGTTCCATAGGCTTCTATTATTCCGGCCGCCTGATGCGCAGCTTCAGGCGGCTCCGGAAAAAAAAAAACGTTACATGCACCGTTTTGTCCGGCCGCCGGAATGTACATTTCCGCCGGATCCGGACAAAAATGGATGCAACGCAACGACATCAGGCGCGATCCGGCGCTAATGAAAGTCAATGGTAAAAAAACGCATCCGGTACCTGATCCGTTTCTTTAACAACACGCCGGATCGTGCCTGAAGTCAAAAAACGGATGTGTGAAAGAGGCGCGGCCTCACCGCTTTTACTTACTGTTTTTCACAATTAAACAGCCAAAAATAAGTAACGCAAAGACCGGAGTTAAGGGTATGCCACACTAAGCGAGATCGCAAACGTGTCACCATTTATGACGCAGTAGCGATCTCGTTAGCGACTTAGCTGTGTGTGACATGTAGCAGGGATGTGGTCCCTGCTGAGATGTCGCTGATCGCTTATGAACGTTCTGAGCCGTTTTTTGGTCGTTGGTGTCCCGCTGGTGAGCCTGAATCGCTGAGTGTGACACCCTTTATGAACGACTTTACCAGCATCGCAGGCGGGACTAGGTTTTACCAACGACCGCAGAGGTCGTTATACAGATCGCTGATGAGATGTGTTTGGAATCACAGATCGCTGATGAGATGTGTTTGGAATCACAGATCGCTGATGAGATGTGTTTGGAATCACAGATCGCTGATGTTTGGAATCACAGATCGTTGATGAGTTGTGTTTGGAATCACAGATCGCTGATGAGATGTGTTTGGAATCACAGCTCGCTGATGAGATGTGTTTGGAATCACAGATCGCTGATAAGATGTGTTTGGAATCACAGATCGCTGATGAGTTGTGTTTGGAATCACACAGCTAAGTCGCTAACGAGATCACTACTGCGTCATAAATGGTGTGGCATACCCTTTATGGCTCCACCGCTCTCTGGTGACGGCCCCCAATGGCCGAGTGTGAGAGCCACTGAGCTGTAGGGCCCGTGTGCCCCGATGAACCTGGGCTGTCATTCGGTAATAAACCTGCTGCACTGTAATAAGTCCCCGCCGTGTGCTCAGCTGACTGTGCAAACATTCCCCACACACCGGTAAGTAATGGCGCCGTCTCCCGTCCTCGTGTATTAGCGCACTATACACACCTGGTGACCAGAAGAGCAGTGCACGCGGGGGAGGCGGGGCTGGGAAGGGCGCGCGCCTGGAGGAGGCGGAGTCAGGCTCGCCCCTCCCTTCTTTATATCACGCTGCCCCGCCTGCACCTCGTCCTCAGTCACCGCGTGGAGAAGGGCCGGAGAGGAGATATGGCGGACGAGGCGGGTAAGCGCGGTGCACCCCCGGGTATAACGCCACTCCGCTTGTTGTCTGCACAGCGGCTGATGATGACTGTTCTATCATTACAGGGGCCAGGAAGTCCAAGAAGCGCAAGAGCCAGACGCAGGGAGAGGTCGCGGTGAGTGTGAACAGGGTCGGCCCGGCAGCGCTTTATTTTCCCGCTCTCTTCTTTTTGCTGGCAGCCGGTCCGTCTCCCGCCGCCGCTATGTGCGGAGCATGTGGTGCGGCCTGCGGCGGGCGGTGAGGCCTCAGCCCTCCACGTGTCAGCGCGGCACGTGTGCTCCAGGGCTGGCGGGACCGGACAGAGGCTCCCAGGAAACATCCCCCCTCCTGTCCCCCAGGCCCGTCTACCCCCTCACCACCATCCGGGGTACATGTAGGGTATACGGAGCGGCTGGCTGTGCTGCCTCTGACTGCGACATTGGCACATGGGGGCGCGTCATCACATGCACCCGTCACGTGATCTGGGCTGCTGCAGACCCCTATGCTTATCACTATGGAGCTCCTCTGAAGCCTGCCTGTGGCCATGATGTCCCCTATACAGCAACGCTGTGGTGTTACCGTATACAGCACGGCCCAGTCACTGAACAGTGGGAAAAAGATCAGATCATCCCTCTTAAAAATAATAAAGGTAATACTCAAGTGTTGCCACATTCAGAACAGTCTGATCTGTCACTGATAAAAAGTATCCTGATCAGTAACCATAGAAAATGAAAGAAAACTCAAGAATGTTCAAATTGTGGGGCTATATGTCACTGTAATGTTACCAAAAATGCTTTAATGATTGATCAAAGCGTCAATGGTATCAATAAAAATGTCATCTTGCCATGCAAAAAAATTAAGCCTCCGCTCCAGCAACCAAAGAGCTTTACAGGTCTCATAAAATGGCCCCCCTCCACTACCAAGAAAATAAATAACTGGACACGTTTATCCCATTATTGTAACAAGCAGAATCCTATCGCCAGGTAACTTTCGCCACTAAATGTGCGCTGTAACCATAATGTCAGAAGGGCACTTTTTTTTTTTAGTATTTCCCCATTTTCCAGTACGTTATGTGGTAAAATGACTGGTGTCATTATAAAGTACAACTCTTCCTGTAAAAAAATATAAAAAGTTATGGAAGAAGGGGAGGAAACCTGTAATTAGCCATGTCAGGAAGGGGTTTAAGGGGTTGCTGAGTGATAAGTTATTGATTTGTGGGGTGTGTGACTGCTGGACCGGCACCGATCAGCTAAACTGCCCTTCAGGGTGGCTCTTGCTGCTTTTATTCGCTGCAGCCACATGAATGTAGCGTCAGGCATCCATCACTTCATAGCAGGCCATGCTGCTCCCGGCAGTTGGGCCCCTAGATCTGGTGCCAGTTTCCTACTGTTGCTCCGATCTGTGTTTATGGCTGTGCAGATGGCGTGGACGGTTTATTTGGGGTATATACGAGAGCTTTTTGTTGGTTTAGGCCATCCATAATGTAAGTACTTTGGTCACTGGTGTTATAATCCCGGTCCAGACACTTTGTATAGAACGGTGTCTCCTCTTCGTTACAGGATATACAGCATGAAGGAAACTTTATGATACAGCCTGAATCCAAAGTTGCACAACTGGATACATCTCAGTGGCCGCTGCTACTAAAGGTCAGTGGTTACAGTGGTCGGAGGCTCTTCTGTGTAGGTGCACAGCTGCAGACCACCAAGAGTGCACTTCATTCATTTTTAATCTCTATAAGCAGCAGATTTGTCAGGTTTCTTGCATGTAATGTTTGTGCACATAGTGTAATGTGACTGGGCAGTGGTGTACGGAGTGCAGACAGCAGTCTATACAGGATATGCGACTATGGTATATATCTACAGGATCCATCACTGTGCTGCATATAACATCCCATGTCTGCACTTTGTATTGCATACAGGATAATGCCGCCACTGATGCGTTGTATACCGATATACAGGATGGTATACGCTGTCTTTTCTACTCGTATAATGATGTCCTTGTACTTGATTATATACCCAGTTTAACATGACCGTAATATGCGACTGGTATATATTGTAGTAGCTGTGTTCAGGCTCCTGATTACTCCTGTAGAGTAGTCTGTATTGTTGCGCCTCTTGCTTTTTCTTCTAGCAGCAGCTTGATCTTTCATACAGCTCAGGTGACTCGAGCTCACACCAATGGTGCAACTTGATCAGCATGAAAGTTCAAGATGCTGCTGTAACTTGCATTAAGGTCCTGACCATACAGAACTGTTGAGGTTGTGAAGTACTTTATTTTTGTTTTCATGTATTTGGCAGAACTTTGATAAGCTAAATGTGCGGACAACACACTACACTCCCATCCCGTCTGGCTCCAACCCCTTGAAGAGGGACATAACGGAATATATTAAGTAAGTGATCAGGTATGTACACTCGGCACCACTCTGGCCCATGGACTGTGTCCTGTGCCGCAG
This sequence comes from Oophaga sylvatica, assembly GCA_033576555.1. Taxonomy (NCBI): domain Eukaryota; kingdom Metazoa; phylum Chordata; class Amphibia; order Anura; family Dendrobatidae; genus Oophaga; species Oophaga sylvatica. The sequence goes on along the minus strand of JARQOD010000008.1, from coordinate 162,479,514 downwards.
ATCCGTGTGAGTGGAGGCGAGCTGCAGATACGGCCAAAGCCCATGGACAACGGTGGTGCTTCTGTTTATGGGGGTAGATGGATGAGGGTTTTTCCCCCACCCCTTGCTGATGGACCGAAAACAAGTTATTGCAAAAGAGATGCCTTGAGCTTTGTACCTTTCTAATTGATGCACTATCTTTTGCTATAAAGAACTTGCTTGCCCCTGCCGGCGATGGTCACGGCACATGCAGTGTTGAGTTGCCACTAGAATGTTAGTAGCTCCAAGTCTTAGATACACTCATTATAGGACCCCTGACTTTGAGACCATGCAGATTTATGTAGGACCCCCCTATCTTTGTAGTAGATCTGTCTATCTTGCATGTCATCACGTGGATGATTCCACAATTAAGCCGCTGGGATATTATTTTTCTCTTACTTGTGGAATAATCGTAAGTTTCTCATCAGAACAGGTTTTATTAATCTGGATAAACCCGCCAACCCGTCCTCGCATGAAGTGGTTGCATGGATCCGTCGTATTTTAAGGGTAGAGAAAACCGGTCACAGCGGTACGTTGGATCCTAAAGTCACAGGCTGCCTCATTGTATGTATCGACCGCGCCACTCGTCTTGTGAAGTCTCAGCAGAGTGCAGGTGGGTTACACTCTTCTTACACTATATGTGTACTTTAGTGTGTGACATGCTGACACTCATACTGTGCTTTTGCTTCTTGTAGGGAAAGAATACGTTGGTATTGTGCGTCTCCATAATGCGATAGAGAACGAGCAGGTTCTGTCCCGGGTAAGGTTCTCTCCAGCACGTTTTTAGCTGGGTGTAGTAGTCCCTCCAGTTTACGTGATGACACAGTTTATCCATTCTCTGATCCTTTGTCTGTCTCTAAAGCACTTGCTTTCCTTCACTGGAGTCTTGTGTGCTGGAGGCACTGTTGGGGCTGGTGGCCTGCGTTTTGCAGCGTGACCTGCCCCTGGTGCTGAGAGCAGGAGATAACAGATTAAGGTCAAGAAGATGCTTTGCTGTCTGATAAACTTGGCTTGTTTTCTTATTTATGTTGCTTTCATATATACAGAATATATTAAGGTGTTTTTTTTTTTTTTTGTTTTCTTTCCTCCCAGGCTCTTGAAACCCTCACAGGTGCACTGTTTCAGAGACCACCATTAATAGCTGCTGTAAAGAGGCAGCTGCGTGTCCGAACAATCTATGAAAGCAAACTGGTAGAATATGATCCTGAACGTCGGCTGGGTGAGTGATCTGTGCCCATGTCAATCGTCTGGAGGAGTTTGAGCTCTGGTCTGTCACTCTAGTCATTCCTTATTATATTGAGCCATATGATGTATGTGAACTCTCAGGAACCTTGTGTGATGCTGACATGTATCTATCACCCAATAACTGATGGCTCTTATTGAATTGCATATTTATTTATAATGAACTGCTATAACTTTTACCCTGGTTATCGCACAGGCATATTTTGGGTGAGCTGTGAAGCTGGTACATATATCCGAACGTTATGCGTCCACATTGGTTTGCTTCTCGGGGTTGGTGGTCAGATGCAGGAACTTCGTAGGGTTCGGTCGGGTGTCATGGGAGAGAAGGTAAGTAACTCAGTGCTCTGCCCCCAAATGCGTTGAGTTCAACCACAGGCTTCTCCCTGCGGTCTGTTAGTTAGCTTTGGGACATTATTACGCTCACAGGACTCTAGGCACATTGTCTTGTCCTTTGAGCTGACAATTGACTATGTAAGATCGTGTCTATTTTGGATTGTTTGTATGTAATGTTTTTTTATTCCTCTAGGACCATCTGGTGACAATGCATGATGTACTGGATGCTCAATGGCAGTATGATAACAATAAAGATGAAAGCTATCTGCGTAGGGTTATCTTCCCACTGGAAAAGCTGCTGGTATCCCATAAAAGACTGGTTATGAAGGACAGCGCAGTAAGTCAGCTTCACACTTTCTCCCTGGTGATGCTATTCTACAATCTGAATTGCTCTGAGATTATTTTTTTTTCCCCATTTTTATTCTAGGTTAATGCTATATGTTATGGGGCAAAGATCATGCTCCCTGGTCTTCTGAGGTATGAGGATGGCATTGAAATAAACCAGGATATTGTGGTCATCACAACCAAAGGAGAAGCCATCTGCATTGGTAAGATGTGGGTTTTACACTGGCCAAAAGTCTTGAGACTTATATAAATTTTTGGCTTTCAAGAAGTTTGCTCCTTCAGTGTTTAGATCTTCTCGTCAGCTGTTCCTATGGTTACTGAAGTGCAGTTATCAGCATTTCATAAGTGTTTACACTTTTTATTGACAAATACATCATGTTTCTGTAAAGCCTCAATATTTCCAGGGTTGTCCCTTATTTTTCCAAACTTTTGCCCTATGTCGTCCTGGCAGCTGGATGCCGGCTTCTGGGCCAAATGCTGACTGGCAACATATTTTTGCTTGGGGGTGATCACAATTCACTATTTTACAATAGACCACATCTTTTCAATTGGATTGAGATCAGGAGTTTCCTGGCCATGAACCCAAAATTCATCAGTTTGTTCAGTCACTTTTTTGTCACTTCTATCTTGTCACATGGTCTCCATGAGGCTGGATGGTTTGGGGATGTGCAGAACCCATTCTTTGAGTTGAGTGAGCCCCCTGCATGAATGAATTGTCTTGGGATGTTTTACTGTTGGCAGACATGGTAGCTCTCACGCTTTCATCTGTGGACAATATTCCTTCCAGATGTCCTGAAGGGGCCTCACCAGAGGAAATTTTCAACTTTACCCTAGTTCTCTGTAGTCTACCTATACTTTCTGCAGAATGTCAGTCTATCCTTCGGAGAGAAGCGGCTTCTTTGCTGCCCTTCTTGACACCAGCCTCCAAAAAGCCTTCACCTCACTGTGCAGATGCACTGACACCAGTTGAAGCGCAGAGGAGCTAGAAACAGCCATCGTCCACTTTGAGTTTCTTTGAGCCTGCTGTCATGTTTTATAACTGGGATTTTAAGGGATAGTGAGTGCCATTTTTCTTGCGTTCCACAGATGGATAGACTCCTGCCTGCTGCTATTCTTGAGCAAGCTCTGCACTAATGCTGAACTGATCCAGTAGCTGAATCCTCTTTTTAGGATACGGTCCTGGCACTTGCTGGACTTTCTTGGTCACTGTGAAGCAACTTTTGCAACAACTGAACCTCTTAAAGTTCTTTATCTCATAAATGGTTGATTTTAGGGGCAATCTTACAAGTGGCAATGTCCTTGACTGTAAAGCCATTTTGATCCAAAGCACTGATGACTCCATGCGTTACCTTTTGAGGGAACAATGGTTAACAGAAGACTGATTTCAAGCCTTAAGGCACTGCCACACTTAGCGATCGCACCAGCGATCACGACAACGACTTAACCTGGCGAGATCGCTAGTGCGATTGCTATGTGATAGCTACTTAGATTCCAAACACAACTCATCAGCGATCTGTGATTCCAAACACAACTCATCAGCGATCTGTATAACGATCTCTGCGGTCGTTGGGAAAACCTAGTCCCACCTGCGACGCTGGTGAAGTCGTTCATAAAGGGTGTCACACTCAGCGATTCAGGCTCACCAGCGGGACACCAACGACCAAAAAACTGCTCAGAACGTTCATAAGCGATCACCGACATCTCAGCAGGGGCCACATCGCTGCTACATGTCACACACAGCTAAGTCGCTAACGAGATCGCTACTGCGTCATAAATGGGGACGCAGTAGCGATCTCGCTTAGTGTGGCATACCCTTTAGCCCTTTTAAAGCAACCAATCTGCTTTTATAATGCAGAAGCAGTGATATCAGCTGCATTGTCCTCATGAACTCCTGAGCCCACAAGATCAAAGCTTGTGTAAGCAGGTCATTTTGTGGCACAGAAATTGGGTGGTAAATTTTTTTTTTTTTTTTTTTTTTTGATTGTACTCCATCCTTAAGAAAATTTTAAAGCGAACCTGTCAGTGGTTTCGGTCAATATAAGATACAACCACCGCCTTATCTACAGCATTCTATTTATTATACTCACCGGGGGGGGGGGGTCGGTTTGGTCCCATGGGTGTCGCAGGTCCTGGTCTGGCGCCTCCCATCTTCTTGCAATGTCTTCTTGCTTCATGGCTCCCTGGCAGGTCTACTGATCTGCCCTGTTGAGGGCAGAGCAAAGTACTGCAGGCGCTGGGCCTCTGCCCTTTCCTGGCACCTGTGCACAGCAGGTAAGAAAAGTAGCAGGAGCTTGATGCCGGGGAGCCATGAAGCAAGCAGGAAGGTGACATTGCAAGAAGATGGGAGGCACTGGGCCCGTGACACCCACCGGACCGCCCCCTGGGTGAGTAATTTATTTTTATTTCAGGTTGGATTGGGGGCTTATCTACAGCAGTCATGCTGTAGATAAGCCCTGAAAGGGCCAGGTTCCCTTTAAGTTAGTCCACATAACAATTTAGAGTTTAATGCAAATTGCCACTAAAAACTGAAGCGGCAAACTTTGTGTGAACCATAATTTGTCCGCCTCAAAATGTTAACCACTTCCTATTTCTGTGAAAAACCATATGTACACTAGCAGTAGTAGAGCACGATCAGATCTGTGTAGTCAAGCCGAGTCTAGTGAGTGTGCAGAGGTCATTGTGGGAGGGAATGCTGTCACATTGCTGCTTGTGATTGCTGGATGCTGTGTATAGAGGGGTTACAGGCTCTGTGTATTAACAATCGTATTTTCACTTTTCAGGCACTGCCCTTATGACTACAGCTGTGATATCTACATGTGACCATGGTGTTGTGGCAAAGATTAAACGTGTTATTATGGAGAGGGACACTTACCCCCGCAAGTGGGGCCTCGGCCCTAAGGTAAGGCTACTCTGGATGGTGGCTACTGTAAGTCAGTGAGCCATATGATGTATGTATGGTTTGTGAACTTCGTGATGATGACGCTACATCTATCACCCTATGACTGATGGCTCTTATTATTGTATTGACCAGACACCTTTCAAGCTGCTACCCCAAATGGTTGGCTAATACGTCTGCTGCTATTTTTGTGCACAAAAGTTGACTTTTCTTTAAACTTTCCAGGCAAGTCAGAAAAAAATGATGATTCAGAAAGGGATGCTAGACAAGCACGGGAAACCCAACGAGAATACGCCGTCAGGCTGGAGCCAAGGATACGTGGAGTACGGGTAACAGCAGTCACTTTCTATAATTTGCCCGGTCTCCCATCCACCATATATGTAGTGTATTAATCAAGGGTTTTCTTGCAGTTCAGCACAGAAGAAAGTGGTCTCTGCAGAAGTGGAGACTCCAGCGAAGGTTTGTCTGTGCATTATTCTCATATGCAGGAAGTTATCCCCTTCTTGCCGACCTGTGGTATTATAGGGGAGTCATCCTGCAAAATAAACTAGCTATTCCTAATCAGAGATGCATTATGTGCCTCTCCTGTTCAGGTATATGGCGGACACACGTCAACACTTCTATTGCTGATTTTTTTTTGGGACACTTTGGGTTTAAACTTTTTTTTTTTTCTTTTGTGTGTATAGAGGAAGCATGTGAGCGAGTCAGAAAGTGACACGGCAACACCCATTTCCACAAAAAAGATTAAGGTAAGAATGTGATCAAGCCGTGACCAAATTGTCCAGATATCTTGTTTACCTGTTTTGCCCTCTTTTAACCCCTTAACGACCGCCGATACGCCTTTTAACGGCGGTCATTAAGGGTACTTAAACCACAGCACTGTTAATTAACAGCGCTGTGGAAAAAGTGAATAGCGCCCCCCAGAGGTGCATATTCTCCGGGGTCTCGGCTACCGGGGGTAGCCGAGACCCCAGAGAACATGAATCGGGTCAGTTTTTACCGACACCGATGTTGCGGTCGCCGTTATTAACCCTATAACGGAGATCGCAAAAAAAAAAGTTGTGCCATTTAATTTCTCTGTCCTCTGATGTCATCGGACATCAGAGGACAGAGAAAAAGGGTCCCCGGGACCCCCATGTGGCCCCCGATCCACTGCATGTGGCCCCTGGGCCCTACATTTTCCCGCGGTGCTGTCGCTATGAAGAAAATGGCGGGCGCATGCTCAGTGCGTCCGCCGCTATGTGCTGGGGGGGGTGGGCAATATTCTCTGGGGTCTCGGCTACTGGGGGTAGCCAAGACCCCAGAGAACATGATCCGGGTCGGTATTCACCGATCCCGGTGTTGCGATCGCCTCTATACAGCATAACAGCGATCGCAAAAAGAAAAAAAAAAATTATTTCTCTCCCCTATGATGTGATCGCACATCAGAGGGTAGAAAATGAGGGTCCCCTGGAACCTCCCCTGTACCTGCCGGTTTCCTCCGGCAGGTCCCACTGGCCTCCGATCCTCCCGGTCTTCTTCCTGGAAAAAAAAAATGGCGGGCGCATGCGCAGTGTGCCCGCCGATCTGCTTGGCTGCAGATTCAATTTTTTTTCATTATCCAGAAAGTGCATTTTGATCACTGTGATAAACTGTCACAGTGATCAAAATAAAATAAACCGTACATAACCCCACCATTTATCACCCCCTTAGTTAGGGACATATAATAAAAAATAGAAATTATATTTATTTTCATTTTTCCGTTAGGGTTATAATTAGGGTTAGCATTAGGGTTATAATTAGGGTTAGGCTGGGTTCATACTGCGTTATGGCAGTCCGTTAGACGGATTGCGTTAAACCGTGGTGTAACGCAGTCCGTTAACGCTGCCATTCACCCCCATTTGAGGGCTCATCGCGACGCATGCCGTAAAGCGGCATGCGTTTGCCACGTGCCATCATTCAGTGACGGAGCCTCGGACGCGGGCTGCAGCGTCTGGGCTCCGTCACCACTCGGGCAGATGAATCATCTGCTGATTCCTCTGCGCTAGCGGGTATAGCATAACGCGATTGCGTTATACTATACCGTTACCAGCCCGTCAACGCTATGTGTTGAACGGGCTGGTAAAACGCAAAATGACTTAGGGTTAGGGTTACAATTAGGGTTAGGGTTACAATTAAGGTTAGGGTTACAATTGGGGTTAGGGTTACAATTAAGGTTAGGGTTACAATTAAGGTTGGGATTTAGGTTAGGGTTGGGATTAGGGTTAGTGGTGTGTTGGGGTTAGGGTTGGAGCTAGAATTGAGGGATTTCCACTATTTAGGCACATCAGGGGGACTCCAAACACGATGTGCCGTTCAAAAAGTCAAATGGCGCTCCCTCCCTTCCGAGCCCTGCCGTGCGCCCAAACAGTGGTTTACCCCAACATATGGGGTATCACCGTACTCAGGACAAATTGCACACCAATTTTGGGGTTCTAATTTCTCCTGTTACTCTTGGGAAAATTAAAAAATAGCTGGCTAAAAAAAATCATTTTTGAGAAAAAAAATGATCTTTTATTTTCACAGCTCTGCGTTTATAAATTTCTGTGAAACACTTGGGGGTTGAAAGTGCTCACCACACATCTATAGAAGTTCCTTAGGGGGTCTAGTTTCCAAAATGGTGTCATTTGTGGGGGTTTCCACTGTTTAGGCGTATCAGGGGCTCTCCAAACGCGACATGGCATCCAATTTCAATTCCAGCCAATTTTGGTTTGAAAAAGTCAAATGGCGCTCCTTCCCTTCCAAGCCCTGCCGTGTGCCCAAACAGTGGTCCCACCCCACATATGGGGTATCAGCGTACTCAGGAGAAATTGGACAACATTTGTGGTCTAATTTCTCCTGTTACCCTTGGGAAAATAAAAAATTGGGGACTAAACGATCATGTTTGTGGAAAAAATGACTTATTTTCATGCCCGGGAGTTATAAACTTCTGTGAAGCACTTGGGGGTTCAAAGTGCTCACCACACATCTATATAAGTTCCTTAGGGGGTCTAGTTTCCAAAATGGTGTCACTTGTGGGGGGTTTCCACTGTTTAGACACATTAGGGCCTCTACAAACGCGACATGGCGTCCAGCCAATTCTGAGTTGAAAAAGTCAAACGGCGCTCCTTCCCTTCCAAGCTCTGCCATGCACCCAAACAGTGGTTTACCCCCACATGGGGTATCAGCATGCTCAGGACAAATTGCACAAAAACTTTTGGGGTCTTGTTACCCTTGGGAAAATAAAAATTGGGGTGAACAGATCGTTTTTGTGGAAAAAATATGATTTTTTTATTTCCACTGTTCTACGTTATAAACTTCTGTGAAGCACTTGGAGGTTCAAAGTTCTCACCACACATCTATATAAGTTCCTTAGGGGGTCTAGTTTCCAAAATGGGGTCAGTTGTGATGGGTTTCCACTGTTTAGACACATCAGGGCCTCTACAAACGCGACATGGCGTCCAGCCAATTCTGCGTTGAAAAAGTCAAATGTCACTCCTTCCCTTGCGACCTCTGTCGTGCACCCAAAAAGTGGTTTACCCCCACATATGGGGTATCAGCTTATTCAGGAGAAATTGCACAACAAATTTTGTGGTTCATTTTTTCTTTTAACAGTTGTGAAAATAAAAAAAATTGGTTCCGAAGTAAAGTTTTTGCAAAAAAAGTTAAATGTTAATTTTTTCCTTCCACATTGCTTCAGCTCCTGTGAAGCACGTAAAGGGTTAATGTGATTTTGAGCACTTTGAGGGGTGCAGTTTTTAGAATGGTGTCACTTTTGGGTATTTTCTATCGTATAGACCCCTCAAAGTGACTTCAAATGTGATGTGGTCCCTAAAAAAAATGGTGTTTGTAAAAATGAGAAATCGCTGGTCAACTTTTAACCCTTATAACTTCGTAACAAAAAAAAATTTTGTTCCCAAAATTGTGCTGATGTAAAGTAGACATGTGGAAAATGTTATTTATTAAGAAATTTGTGTGACATATCTCTCTGATTTAAGGGCATAAAAATTTAAAGTTTGAAAATTGTTAAATTTTCAAAATTTTCGCCATATTTCCGTTTTTTTCATAAATGAACACAAGTCATATCAAAGAAATTTTACCACTAATGTGAAGTACAATATGTCACGAAAAAACAATCTCAGAATCAGCGGGATTCGTTAAAGCGTTCCAGAGTTATAACCTCATAAAGTGACAGTGGTCAGAATTGTAAAAATTGGCCCTGTCATTAAGCTGCAAAATGGCTCTGTCACTAAGGGGTTAAGACCCAGCCACAACAAAATAGTGAGAGAACTTACATTTTACATTAGTGTCAAGTGACTGCCAAGCGGTGTCACCCAAACAATGAACGTATTGCAACTATGACATGTTTTAGGGCTCAGAAAATGAAGCAGTTAAGTGAGATATGACAAAAGTTGACCCCAGCATTCATTTCTTGCAGTGCGTTTTCAGGGAATTGTAAACCTTTGCCTGCAATTGTATTTCGTTTGCTACTTTACGTCTTTAACAGGCTGCAGCGGTAATGTTCATGTGGGCACTGCAGCCAATCGCTGAGCTGAGTAATAACATTACTGATTTTTTTTTTTTTTTTATTGAACTTGCCGGCAAACAGCCTAGTAAGTGACAACACTGGAATTGGGGTGGTCTCTGCCTCTGCATCGTGGTCCTCAGATTACAGAGGAAACCCTGCTGATAGATTCCCGTGAGTCATTGACTGAATAATCATCTTTTGGAAATCAAACTGTGTTACTTTGCCTGCTGCGTGTCTGAATCCTGTCAACTTAAGACAAACTGAGGACATGATTTGGCAGCAATAGGAACACTTGCACGTTCCCTTAAGTTTCTTATGGTCAGTATAACTTGGCGCAGTTTTATTTGCTGTACTGACTAACAATCTACAAGTAGTTAGTAACCAATATAATGCAAGTAGACGAAACGGCAATTTAGGACCACGACTATGTGTAAGAAGAATGCCTGTGTTCTCCACAGATTAAACCAGAGAGTGGTAGTGACAGTGAAAGTGCCTTAAAGCCAAAGAAAAAGAAGAAAAAGAAACATCAAGAGGAAGAGGGAATGTGAGAGAAGATTCTCCACAAGTGAGTACTATTCAGTGTAAAGGGCCCTGCGTTACACCTGACATTGGTCAATATCGTCTGGTTTTCTGTAGCCAAAACCTGGTCTCTTGGCAGTAAAAAAGCACTGTTTTTTGCTGGCTTTTCATGCGCTCAACACATTGCCTTTTTGCTACTCTTTTAGGCTGGTTTCACACCAGCTTCTTACCGACCTGCGTCGGTCAGCGCATGTCTGCTGCTAAGCTCCTCCCCAGCCACGCCTCCTCGATCGTTCCGCCTGTGGGCACATGACGCTGCATGCAACCTGCGCATCCTATCTTTAGCATTGGGTTCGCAAGTCGTGTGCAGCTATGAGTTTGCCTGCGTCCTTTTGACGGTGCGCCCAACGCACCGTGTTGCATTTTGGTGCGCTCGGCGCACCGTCAAAAGGACGCATGCACCGGCAAACGCATACCTGCGTACTGCCTGCGAACCCAATGCTAAAGATAGGGTGCACAGGTCGTATGCAGCGTCATGCGCCTATAGGCGGAGCGAGCGGGATGAGGTGAGGCGGAGCTTAGCGGCGGCCGTGCGCTGACTGATGCAGGTCGGTCAGACGCTGGTGTGAAATTAGCCTTAAATGCAAATTAAAAGCTGCACTTTACAGCACTAGCAATGTGACGGTCCAGAAATCTCATACACGCACTTGTTTCTTTTTCGTGATTGAATTGGAAAACCGCTCTTTAAAAAAAAAAAAATGCAGCATGTAGCCTTTCATCATTTTGCAGTGTTTTTTTTTCACCCATAGAAAGCAGTGAGTAAGTGCTAAACTGCAACAAAAAGTTTCCATCAGTTTTTCAGATGTGAGACACATTCTTTATTTTTGATTGTTTTCATAAGTTTAAACGACAATGTCTTGGTGTCCTCACATGAGCCTGGATGTTAGTATTAGTACAGTTTAAACTAGTGACCAAACCATGCCTTGCCTATGTGTGAAAGTAAACCATGCCCTACCTACTCCATTCTCTGCGAGTGTCTTAAATAATGACCTGTCCATTTCACTCCCCATGCTGTTTTCATGAACTCACTCGTATGAATATTTTTCTTCAGAAGTCACTTTTTTTCAGATCAAATTAATTAGTAGAAAAAAGTTGTCTAATTGCTTTTTTTTTTTCCCCAAAGTTTTCTGGTTTCTCAAGGCTTGGCATTGGTGGCTAACTGACATCTCTTGTGACAGCTTCTGTCTTGGGCTATGTTCACAGGTTGCTGTTTTTTTTTTTTTTTTTTTTTTTTTTTTTTAATAAATTAAAAGCTGCTTTTTACGGGAGTAATAAGCTCACGTGCACCTTCCCTTAGGTTTAGGCATGTGTCTCTTATGACCAGTATAATTTGACAGTTTATTTGCTGTACTGACTAAACAATACATCTAGTTAATAACTATATAATACAAGTGGACAAAGCGGCAATTAAGAGCCACGACAATGTGTAAGAATGCCTGTGTTCTCCACAGAGTAAACCGGAGAGTGGTAGTGACAGTGAAAGTGCCTTAAAACCAAAGAAAAAGAATAAGAAACATCAAGAGGAAGAGGAGAATGTGACAGAAGTAAGTTAATAGAAAAAATTACAATTGCAAATGTAAAAGCAGGGGGAAGTTGAATTGGTCAGACATGGTTTACTGAAGACATCTGTCGGGCATTGTTTACTTTCAGCAGCAGATTGGAAGGAAGAGAGAAACACTAGTCATTACTAGTGGGTAGGCGAGCCCAGATAGGATTGACACCTCAGATTAAAAAGCGTGTTGACCGGCCCCTCCAGCTCGGGCTCCTCCTACTCCAGCTTCTCCAGTCTAAAATTTGAGGTCTCAGAGGATAGTCGCTGCTGGAAGCAGCTCCTCAGAAGATTTTTTATTTTTATCGGACAAGAGACTTGGATCACCAGAAGTGGTCTTGGTCTCAGGGGTCTCAGCGCTTCTGGACCCCCACCTCTCCCTTGGCGGATCTGTAATTACCCTGTATGGTGGTCTCTGCAAAACCCTGCCGGCCCTGGGGGATGAGGATTGCTTCCCTGGCGGGGACGCAAACCGCGCATCTGGGGTCACTGCGTTCCCCGCCCTGGGGGGAAGCGATGGCACAGCGCCACAAATCCCAGGGGGGTCCCTGTGGCGCTTAGCTGGTGAGTACTCCACATTTTTAATGTATGTGAGTGCTTCAGCGGCTGCTGTGGCAGCCGCTGCTACATGTGAATGTGACATGTTTGGTGACTGTATTTTTTGTCCGCAGGCAGATGCCTGCAGGTCAGGGGAGAGCAGAGAGCGAAGGAGTTCGCGCTCTTTTTTGAAGCCGGCGGGGGGCGTGGCTTCACGCTTCCCGGTCTTCTTGTGCAGAAGCGCGCGATTCTTATGTGCTTCTCTTCCGGCTTCTCTCAGCTCGGCGGCCATTACAAGGCTCCCGGGCTCCTCATGCTCCGCTCCTCCCGACATAAGCATATACATCACCGCGGCCAGCTGGGTGAGTGAAACGTCCTCACCCCACAGCGCAGGACCTTTCTGTGAGACAGTGACAGATAGCGTTATCCTGCAGCTGCGGTCTCATATAGAGACCTTGTTTTATCTGGGACTCGCACACGCCTTTTATTTTAATAAGGGAGTTGTGGGGAGCCTGCGACATTAACCCCTATGGAGGGTTAACCCTTTCAGCGCAAGAATCCAGCAACTACCCGCCATAGGTTCTATTCCAATTTGGATCAGAACATATAAGGGTTAATTATATCGCTGACATATTCTGCTGATACAGCTGGGGTAGCTCTCTCCTTTAAGAGCTTTAACCCTTCAGCGTGCTTGTTTCGTCCACTTAAGAAACCACACTTTTTTCTAGTTACTGACAGGTTTTGACCTGCCATATACTGTGTGAGGGCATGTCGGATCAGGGTCCAGAAGGTGCGGACCGTTTTCCAGTTCCGCTTCAGGATCAGTCGCGCGTATCTGATACGCAGACCTCGACGGCGTCAAGCGCAGCGGTCGGAGGTTACAGCGATGCCAAATTGGATGCCATTGCTCGTTCTATCGATGGCCTGTCTGACCTTTTAGGTCATTGGGTGTCAGCTAGATCCTCTCATGACAGGAAGCGACACAGGCCGGTACCATCCTTCCCGCATAGCGAATCAGAGGTCTCTGATATGGATTACGGAGAGGGTTCCCCTTCAGGCTCAGAGGGAGAGTTATCCGATTCGGATAAGGAGGATCGGCAGGGGCATTCTGCCTCTTTTTTGGCCCGAACAGAGGCTTTTATTGAAGCCATGAGGGATGCGTTACAGTTACCGGAGGAGGTAACTAGACGTCCTGGTAAGTCGGCTCGAATGTACCAGGAGTACCGTAAGTCGCGATCGACATTGCCAGCTCTGGATGAGCTTAATGGAGCAGTGGAGAAGGAGCGCCTGTGTCCAGATAAATGTTTTCAAGGGACACTGTTCTTTGAGGCACTATATCCGTGTTCTACGGAGTTGGTGGATAATTGGATTCCTTCTCCTGAAGTGGATGTTCCTTTATCCCAGCTTAGTAAATCCTCATTGCTTCCTGTTAAAGGGAAGGCGAGTCTGCAGGAACCGCTGGACAGAAAAACGGAGATGGCGGCGAAATCCACCTACGAGGCCGCGGGTCATGGATTCAGAGCGGTGCTAGGATCCATGTGTTCTTGTAAGGCTTCCCTGTGCTGGTTGGTCCGTATACGGACGGCGTTGCAAAATAGATCTCCGTTGTCTGAGATAAATGGGCTTCTCGATTTGTTGGAGACTGCAGCCCGATATAGCTATGATGCAGGTCTGGATACTGTGTCACTGTTGTCCAGGGCGCAATCCTCGGCGGTCAGTCAGAAGAGCACTGTGGCTTAGACAGTGGACCAGGGACGCGGTTTCCAAGCAAGGTTTGCTGTCTTTAGCATACAAGGGTGGTCAGCTATTTGGTTCTGACCTCACAGAGCTGATTGCCAAGGCAAAGGCAAAAGATGCGGCTTTACCGCAGCGAAGGGCTCTGGATTCTGCATCTGGCAGGCCTAGTGCCGGTAGTGGTCGGCGGTCCAGGGGACGATTCGGTCAGTCCTCTTGGGGATCGAGTCGTCCCTCTTTTTCGGGAAAAAAGTCCTCTCAGAAATCCCGCAATCCCTGGAAACAAAGTTTCCGCCAAGACAAGCGAGAAGCTGACAAGAAGCCCGCCAAGGCGGACTGACGCCAGGGTTCCGCTCGAGGGCTCTCGAGTGGGGGGTCGTCTGCTCCAATTCAAAGCGACTTGGATTTCCCGCGTTCTGGACACCTGGGTAACGCGGGTTGTGTCGGCAGGCTATTTCATAGTTTTCTTCTCGACCCCGGATAGTTTTTGCCAGTCTCGCATCCCGTCAGAGCCCGAGCTATTTGCCGCTCTGCTGCGAGAGGTCGAATTCCTTCTGCAGAAGGGTGTGGTAATACCGGTTCCGTCAGAGGACCGGGCAGAGGATTTTATTCCAATCTTTTTGTGGTCCCCAAAAAAGAGGACAAATTTCGCCCTATTCTGGATCTCAAAAGATTGAATCGGCATGTCCACACCCAAAAATTCCGCATGGAGTCACTTCGCTCCGTTGTGGCAGCCCTGTCGCAGAACGACTTTTTGGTGTCGATCGACATTCGCGACGCTTATTTGCATGTTCCTGTCGGAAGGGCTCACCAGCGCTTCCTTCGTTTTGCCATAGGTCAGGACCATTACCAGTTTGTGGCTCTGCCATTCGGCTTGGCCTCAGCGCCCAGAGTTTTTACAAAAATTCTGGCGCCTCATGGCGATTCTTCGAAGACAGGGAGTTACCATTCTTCCCCACCTGGACGACCTTTTGATTGTGGCGTCCTCAAAGGAGGAGGCGGTGACGGCTCGCAATCTATCCCTTCAGCTCCTGGAGGACTTCGGGTGGCTGGTCAATTGGGAGAAGTCGTCTCTGGAACCGTCGCAGTCAATCCTGTTCTTGGGGATGCATTTCGACACGGTACGGGCAGTGGTGTCCCTACCTCCAGACAAGCGGGCATGTCTCCTTCGTCATGTACAGAAGATGAAGTCTTCGACAGCAATGTCCCTTCGGAAGTGTATGCGCCATCTGGGTTTGATGGTGGCGTCCATGGAGGCACTTCCTTTTGCCCAGTTCCATTCCAGGGCCCTCCAAAGGCTCATTCTGAGTCGTTGGGATCAATCGCAGGCTTCACTGGATTGCAGTGTCATCATCTCTCGCAGGGTGCGAGAATCTCTAGGATGGTGGTTACGTCCATGAGCGTTATCCCTGGGGAAGTCTTTCCTCCCTCCGAGGTGGTCGGTCATAACCACCGATGCCAGCCTGACGGGCTGGGGGGGTGTCTGGAACGATCTCTGGATTCAGGGAGTATGGTCATCGGAAGAGTCTGTTCTACCGATCAACATCCTGGAATTGAGGGCAATTTTCCTTTGCCTCCAACACTGGACGGTCCCTTTGAGCGGTCTGCCAGTCCGAGTGCAGACAGACAACGCGACGGCGGTCGCGTATATCAACCACCAAGGCAGGACGAGGAGTTCCAGGCTCATGGTGGAGGTGTCTCTGATCCTGATTTGGGCCGAGACCAGAGTGCCAGTCATCTCGGCGATCCACATTCCAGGGGTTCAGAATATCACGGCGGACTTCCTCAGTCGCGAGAAGATGGATCCCGGAGAATGGAGTCTTCATCTGGAAATTTTTGCACTGCTGTGCTCCCGTTGGGGAACTCCCCAAGTGGATTTAATGGCATCCAGGTTCAATGCCAAGTTACCGACCTTCATGTCCAGGTACAAGGACCCGAAGGCTGTGGCGGTGGATGCTCTGGTAGCTCCGTGGGACCAATTCGAGCTAATCTGTGTTTCCGCCGATATCTTTACTTCCTCTGGTGCTGCGTCGGATCAGACTGGAGAGAATACCGGCTATGTTGATAGCCCCAGATTGGCCAAGGAGGACGTGGTTCTCGACACTGTCGCTTTTGGCGGCACCTCCATTCCCACTTCCCCTTCGCCCGGACCTGTTAACCCAGGGGCCCGTTCGTCATCCGGACTTGAAGTCTCTGCGTTTGACGGCGTGGCTCTTGAGACCGAAATATTGACCCGCAGAGGTTTTTCAGCCGGAGTCATTGCCACTCTGCGAGCTGCCAGAGGTCTGGCTACTACTAAGATTTATCACAAGACTTGGGAAGCCTTCTTTTTGTGGTGTTCGGGTTCTTCAAGGAACCCGAGGATTTTTTCCATTCCCAATTTGTTGGCCTTTCTGCAGTACGGGCTGGACAAGGGTTTGGCAGTTAGCACTCTGAAGGGTCAGGTTTCTGCTCTGTCCTTGCTGTTTCGGAAGGCTATCGCCTCGCGTAGGGACGTGCGTGCCTTTTTTCGCGGAGTAACCCGTCAGTTTCCGCCGCGGAAGACGCCTGTATCTCCTTGGCGGCTCAATCTTGTCTTGGAGGCTCTTCAACATGAGCCTTTTGAGCCTATGGACTCTGCTAGCCTTTCTTTACTTTCTTGGAAGGTTGCCTTCCTAGTGGCGGTCACCTCTGAGAAGGGTTTCTGACTTGGCGGCTCTTTCCTGCTCGCCTCCCTTCCTGGAGTTTTTCCCGGATCGAGTAGTGCTTCGCACACGGGGTGACTTTTTACCTAAGGTGGTGTCGCAATTTCATGTTAACCAGGATATTGTGTTGCCCTCGCTTTGCCCGGACCCAAGGAATGCAAAGGAACGGGCTTTGCACACATTGGATTTAGTGCGGGCCTTGAAGTTCTGTTGGGATTCTGCCTCTTTTGGTTTTTTCCTACCCTTAGTTTTTTGGACTGCTTTGGGACGTCCCACTAGTAATGACTAGTGTGTCTCTCTTCCTTCCAATCTGCTGCTGAAAGACGGATTTTGGTAAGAACTTACCTGTAAAATCCTTTTCAGCGAAGGAAGGAAGAGAGACACAGCTCCCTCCCATGGCAGAAGTGTGTTGTTTTGAGATGCGGCGTGACCCTTCTCTGATAGCGATGATCTCGGCTGAGGTCGGCGCGCTAAGGCTCTGTTCCAGCATCGCCAGCTCATCGCAGTGGTCAGGTCCAGTGAGTAGTACCTGGAACTGTGTGGTTCTTTCTGTGGCATGCATAACCTGTATTCTTGTCTTTTCTCTAAAGTCCTTCAGAAGAGGTTATGTTGCTCCGCTGGTGATATTTGCTCTTCCTTAGCTTGTGTACGACTGGAGAAGCTGGAGTAGGAGGAGCCCGAGCTGGAGGGGCCGGTCAACACGCTTTTTAATCTGAGGTGTCAATCCTATCTGGGCTCCGCCTACCCACTAGTAATGACTAGTGTGTCTCCCTTCCTTCGCTGAAAAGGATTTTACAGGTAAGTTCTTACCAAAATCCGTCTTTTACACTTATTAGTATAGTCTAGTAAAATTAGCAATACTATCATCCATGCTCCTATGAGGCTACCAAGACATGGTTTAAACTTGGGGAAAATTGAAAAAATAAATGAGTTTCACATCCTGCTGCTATTTTGTGTTTCACCAAAAACAGATGGCAAATGTCATTGAACTATTGCTTTCTTTGGGTGAAAAAAGCTGCAAAGCACAACGTGTGAGCCTAAGACAGACGCTCTCGGCCAACTCGGCGTTTCCTGTTTGGGAGTCTGAATATTTTTCTGCTGGCATATCTAAAGTGTCTAGGGGGGTATTAAAATGTCAAAGACCATAATCTGATGTTGGCATTTGTTTTGACAGTGCTGGCATGAATGTATAAATAATCATGCTTTAGACATTTCAATGTCCATTTTAGATCTTTCTATGGGCTTCACATTTACAAAAAAAAATGACTCTAAATATATCTTGGCCATGATGAGCAAAACAGATTTAACTTTTTTTTTCTTAACAATAACTTGACCAATTCAGTTGTAGAATTAAGGTTACTTAATTTAATGGACTTGCGCTGGGTTCATAAGAGATAATCCAATTTTATCTTTTTCAGTTGACAAAAAGCATGAAAAAGAAGAAAAAGAAACACAAAGAAGTTTCTGAATAAAAATGTCCATGCTTTCTCGTCAGTGGTGGAATATGCTCAGGCATTCTGGTCTCCGCTATAGAGATACTACTTTGTCCTGTTTTAAGGATTGTATAGATTGATGTTTTGTTTTTTTTTGTGACCTCCCTTTTGTACATGACTGATAAATGGTGATTTTGGTTGCTACCAAAATATGGATGTTTTTGGGAATAATGAACTTGCTCAACTTGTTTTTTTTTTGTTTTTTTTCTTCCCATAATAAACATTCATTTTTACTATGTCTTGTGCGATCGGTTTGTTTAATGGTGTTACCAACATGGGTGCTCTCGGCAGACATTGAATAGGAAAGACCTGCTGATTTGATGGGATGGTGTACAGATGAAGAACATGCAGATGTATATTTATTCGGTCTCCCATGACAGCACCACGAGAGAGGGGATCTGCCCTTCAGGGACAGGAAACCTACAGACCTAAAAGGGCGGCACCTCTCTCCCGCATCAGTTGGTTTCAGACATACCTTTGGGAAGAAGGTAGAAGACAGAAGATGTACCCAGGCAGCGTCGGACTGGAGTACTTAGGGCCCACCAGAGAAAAATCATTCTCGGGCCCACCATACAGTTATGTAAAAATACTACACAGGATAGATCATATATACTGCACCACACAGGAGAGTCGACAGAGCCTCTATACCCCCAAACCCAACCTGACCAGAACACCAATCACAACAACCTGAGAAAAGCCAAAATCAGGAAGATGGTAGACGAAGGCCAGGAGAGATGTCAGTGACTGGAAGAACGACATCATCAGCTCCCAGAAACTGACCATGTACCGGAGTCTACAGACTGGCCCCATACCTGGAGAAACTCCCGGACCCCAGAGACCGCAAGATCCTGAGCCGGTATAGACTCAGTGCCCACAGTCTGGCCATCAAATCCGGCCGACACAGGCAGAGCTACAAGCCCAGGGAGGAAAGACTATGCCAATACTGTGACCAGGAGGCCATAGAGGATGAAACCCACTTCCTGCTACACTGCTCCAAATACTCAGCAGTGAGGGACACTCACTTCAGGAGACTCTCGCATCTCTTCCCAGATTTCATCACCATGAAGGAGGAAGAGAAAACCTATATCTTGCTGGGGGAAGAAGAGAGAGCAGCGCGGTATTGTGAGCGAATGTCATAGACTGCGAGAAAGAGAACTATGATATGCCATGGACTTCTATAGTCCCCACCCCGGATCTGCCCCCATTCCCCCTCCCTATGCCATGGACTTCCATAGCCCCACCCTGGATCTGCGCCCCCATCACCCCTCCCTATGCCATGGACTTCCATAGCCCCCACCCTGGATCTGCCCCTGCCCAACATCCCTATTCCCCTTTTGTACACTTGCTTTGGCAAAACTAATGTGTATTTAGTCCTGCCAATAAAGCTTCTTTGAATTTGAACTATGATATGCCATGGACTTCTATAGCCCCCACCCTTGATCTGCCCCATCCCCCTCCCTATGCCATGGACTTCTATAGCCCCCACCCTAGATCTGCCCCTACCCAACACCCCTACAGTCCCTATTCCCTTTTGTACACTTGCTTTGGCAAAACTAATGTGTATTTAGTCCTGCCAATAAAGCTTCTTTGAATCTTGAATCTACTACATCACACAGGAGAGCTGACAGATCCTCTATATAATACACCACACAGGAGAGCTGACAGATCCTCTATGTACTACACAACACAGGAAAGCTGACAGATCTCTATATACTACACCACACAGGGAGCTGACAGATACCTCTATATACTACACCACACAGGGAGCTGACAGATCCTCTATATACTACACCACACAGGGGAGCTGACAGATCCTCTATATACACCAACAGGATGACAATCTCTATACTACACCACAGGAGAGCTGACAGATCCTCTATATACTACACCACACAGGAGAGCTGACAGATCCTCTATATACTACACACAGGAGAGCCGACAGATCCTCTATATACTACACCGCACAGGAGAGCTGACAGATCCTCTATATACTACACCACACAGGAGAGCTGACAGATCCTCTATATACTACACCACACAGGAGAGCTGACAGTTCCTCTACATACTACACCACACAGGAGAGCTGACAGATCCTCTATATACTACACCACACAGGAGAGCTGACAGATCCTCTATATACTACACCGCACAGGAGAGCTGACAGTTCCTCTATATATTACACCACACAGGAGAGCTGACAGATCCTCTATATATTACACCACACAGGAGAGCTGACAGTTCCTCTATATACTACACCACACAGGAGAGCTGACAGATCCTCTATATATACACCCACAGGAGAGCTGACAGATCCTCTATATATACACCACACAGGAGAGCTGACAGATCCTCTATATACTAACACACAGGAGAGCTGACAGATCCTCTAAACTACACCACACAGGAGAGCTGACAGATCCTCTATATACTACACCACAAGGAGAGCGACAGATCCTCTATATACTACACCACCACAGGAGAGCTGACAGATCCTCTATATATACACCACACAGGAGAGCTGACAGATCCTCTATATACTACACCACACAGGAGAGCCGACAGATCCTCTATATACTACACCACACAGGAGAGCTGACAGATCCTCTAATACTACACCACACAGGAGAGCTGACAGATCCTCTATATACTACACCACACAGGAGAGCTGACAGATCCTCTATATACTACACCACCAGGAGAGCTGACAGATCCTCTATATACTACACCCACAGGAGAGCGACAGATCCTCTATATACTACACCGACAGGAACCACAGATCCTAACACACCGCACAGGAGGGCCGACAGATCCTCTATATACTACACCACACAGGAGAGCCGACAGATCCTCTATATACTGCACCACACAGGAGAGCTGACAGATCCTCTATATCCCATATGTCAAAGTCAAGGCCCGTGGGCCAGATCCGGCCCGCGAATTGATTATCTATGGCCCCCTGGATGATATTTAATTACTGTTAGATCCGGCCCGCAGGCCACAGCCGCCTGCTGGTGTTTTGCTTGCACCAACCAGGGCCGGCGTCAGCACCCGGCACACCCGGGCAAGTGCCGGGGCCCTGAGTAGGCGGGGGGGGCCCACTCGCAGTCTGGCACCCCCCCCGCCCGTTAGCGGAGGAGAGCGGTGTCAGCGCCGCCACTGGGCCCCCCCAGCTTGCTCAGGGCCCCGGCATCAGCTGGCACAATACTTACCTCTCCTGTGCCTCCGCTGCCGCAGCTCCGGGCTCCAGGGGGCGCAGCGCTTCCTCTCACAGCAGGCCGCTGAATGACGTCATCATTCAGCGGCCGGCTGTGGCACAGAGCGCGCGGACGTCGGACAGGTAAGACGTGTATGTATGTCTCTGTGTGTGTCTGTGTGTATGTAGCGCGGTGCTTTGTGTGTGTGTGTATAAGTATGTGAGAGTGCTTGTGTGCTGTCTGTGTGTGATGATGGGCAGGCATTGCTGATAATGGGGAGGCATTGATGAGATGGGGAGAAGATGATAATGGGCAGGCATTGCTGATAATGGGGAGGCATTGATGATGATGATGGGGAGAAGATGATAATGGGCAGGCATTGCTGATAATGGGGAGGCATTGATGATGGGGAGAAGATGATAATGGGCAGGCATTGATGATGGGGAGAAGATGATGATGGGCAGGCATTGATGATGATGGGAGGAGATGATGATGGGCAGGCATTGATGATAATGGGGAGGCCATGATGATGATGGGAGGCAATGATGATGATAATGGGGAGTCTTTCCACAGCGCCCTTTCCTGAGCTGTAACAGTGCAGAACGCAGTACAGCGCAGAGGAGAGCTCCATATTTTGTATGGAGCATTATATGGGGACCAGTATTCTGTATGGAGCATTATATGGGGACCAGTATCCTGTATGGAGCATTATATTGGGTCCAGTATCCTGTATGGAGCATTATATTGGGTCCAGTATTCTGTATGGAGCATTATATGGGGTGTGACATCCTGCATGGGGTATTATATGGGTGATGAGGGGGAGACTGTGGTGCCCATAATATTGTATGGAGGACTGTACTGTCCAGTCTGTACTGTGCGCTGTGAGGATTTGGCGGTTTTTGAGCTATTGTACAATTTACAATGGATATCACTCATGTAATGGAAGAAGAGAAGTATTTGGCATTGTACTGTACCCATATTTCTCTGCTGTATCTGTGCATCATGAATCGTGGTCTGTGTTAAAGGGGCCCACTGAGGCTCTTTCGCCCGGGGCCCATAAAAACCTGGAGCCGGCCCTGGCACCAACACTACATTTCCCACAATGCACCGGTAGCAGGGCCGGCGTCAGTCCGGCCCTCGGCTTGTAGCAAATTTTTTTTTTTGGCCCTCGGTGTGTTTGACTTTGACATCCCTGCTCTATATACTACACCGCACAGGAGAGCTGACAGATCCTCTATATACTACACCGCACAGGAGAGCTGACAGATCCTCTATATACTACACCGCACAGGAGAGCTGACAGATCCTCTATAAACTACACCGCACAGGAGAGCTGACAGATCCTCTATATACTACACCGCACAGGAGAGCTGACAGATCCTCTATATACTGCACCACACAGGAGAGCTGACAGATCCTCTATATGCTACACCGCATAGGAGAGCTGACAGATCCTCTATATACTACACCACACAGGAGAGCTGACAGATCCTCTATATACTGCACCACACAGGAGAGCTGACAGATCCTCTATATACTGCACCGCACAGGAGAGCTGACAGATCCTCTATATACTACACCGCACAGGAGAGCTGACAGATCCTCTATATACTACACCACACAGAGAGCTGACAGATCCTCTATATACTACAGTCATGGCCAAAAGTTTTGAGAATGACACAAATATTAATTTTTACAAAGTCTACTGCTTCACTTTTTCTAATGGCAATTTACATATACTCCAGAATGTTATAAAGAGTGATCAGCTTAACAGCAATTACTTGCAAAGTCAATATTTGCCTAGAAAATGAACTTTATCCCCCAAAACACATTTCAACATCATTTCAGCCCTGCCTTAAAAGGACCAGCTAACCTCTTTTCAGTGATTGCTCCATTAACACAGGTGTGGGTGTTGATGAGGACATGGCTGGAGATCCATCTGTCATGATTAAGTAAGAATGACACCACTGGACACTTTAAAAGGAGGCTGGTGCTTGGCATCATTGTTTCTCTTCTGTTAACCATGGTTATCTCTAAAGAAACACGTGCAGTCATCATTGCAATGCACAAAAATGGCCTAACAGGGAAGAGTATCGCAGCTAGAAAGATTGCACCTCAGTCAACAATCTATCGCATCATCAAGAACTTCAAGGAGAGAGGTTCCATTGTTGCCAAAAAGGCTACAGGGCGCCCAAGAAAGACCAGCAAGCGCCAGGACCGTCTCTTAAAAGTGTTTCAGCTGCGGGATCGGGCTACCAGCAGTGCAGAGCTTGCTCAGGAATGGCAGCAGGCAGGTGTGAGTGCATCTGCACGCACTGTGAGGCGGAGACTCTTGGAGCAAGGCCTGGTCTCAAGGAGGGCAGCAAAGAAGCCACTTCTCTCTAGAAAAAACATCATGGACAGACTGATATTCTGCAAAAGGTACAGGCAGTGGACTGCTGAGGACTGGGGTAAAGTTATTTTCTCTGATGAAACCCCTTTTCGATTGTTTGGGACATCAGGAAAACGCCTCATTCGGAGAAGACAAGGTGAGCGCTACCACCAGTCTTGTCTCATGCCAACTGTTAAGCATCCTGAAACCATTCATGTGTGGGGTTACTTCTCAGCCAAGGGAATCGGCTCTCTCACAGTCTTGCCTAAAAACACAGCCATGAATAAAGAATGGTACCAGAATGTCCTCCAAGAGCAACTTCTCCCAACCCTCCAAGAGCAGTTTGGCGATCAACAATGCCTTTTCCAGCATGATGGAGCACCTTACCATAAAGCAAAGGTGATAACTAAATGGCTCAGGGAACAAAACATAGAGATTTTGGGTCCATGGCCTGGAAACTCCCCAGATCTTAATCCCATTGAGAACTTGTGGTCAATCATCAAGAGACGGGTGGACAAACAAAAACCTAAAAATTCTGACAAAATGAAAGCATTGATTGTGCAAGAATGGACTGCTATCAGTCAGGATTTGGTCCAGAAGTTGATTGAGAGCATGCCAGGGAGAATTGCAGAGGTCCTGAAGAAGAAGGGTCAACACTGCAAATATTGACTTGCTGCATTAACTCATTCTGACTGTCAATATAAGCTTTTGTTACTCATATGTTTGCAATTATTATATTTCTGTCTGTGATAAAAACATCTGTCAAACACACATAAAAACCAGAGGGCAGCAGATCATGTGAAAATATAATATTTGTGTCATTCTCAAAACTTTTGGCCATGACTGTACACCACACAGGAGAGCTGACAGATCCTCTATATACTACACCACACAGGAGAGCCGACAGATCCTCTATATACTACACCACACAGGAGAGCCGACAGATCCTCTATATACTACACCACACAGGAGAGCCGACAGATCCTCTATATACTACACCGCACAGGAGAGCCGACAGATCCTCTATATACTACACCGCACAGGAGAGCCGACAGATCCTCTATATGCTACACCGCACAGGAGAGCCGACAGATCCTCTATATACTACACCGCACAGGAGAGCCGACAGATCCTCTATATACTACACCCGCACAGGAGAGCCGACAGATCCTCTATATACTACACCGCACAGGAGAGCCGACAGATCCTCTATATACTACACCGCACAGGAGAGCCGACAGATCCTCTATATACTACACCGCACAGGAGAGCTGACAGATCCTCTATATACTACACCACACAGGAGAGCTGACAGATCCTCTATATACTACACCACACAGGAAAGCTGACAGATCCTCTATATACTGCACCACACAGGAGAGCTGACAGATCCTCTATATACTGCACCACACAGGAGAGCTGACAGATCCTCTATATACTACACCACACAGGAGAGCTGACAGATCCTCTATATACTGCACCACACAGGAGAGCTGACAGATCCTCTATATACTATACCACACAGGAGAGCTGACAGATCCTCTATATACTATACCACACAGGAGAGCTGACAGATCCTCTATATACTACACCGCACAGGAGAGCCGACAGATCCTCTATATACTACACCACACAGGAGAGCTGACAGATCCTCTATATACTACACCACACAGGAGAGCTGACAGATCCTCTACTACACCACACAGGAGAGCTGACAGATCCTCTATATACTACAGCACACAGGAGAGCTGACAGATACTCTATATACTACACCACACAGGAGAGCTGACAGATCCTCTATATACTGCACCACACAGGAGAGCTGACAGATCCTCTATATACTACACCACACAGGAGAGCTGACAGATCCTCTATATACTACACCACACAGAAGTGCTGACATATCATCTTATGTAAAATACTACTCCGTGTTATTTATTTTTTTTTTAACCACAGGAGTGATATCAGTGATGTAGGTTCTGTGTGTGTAGTAAAATACTTACCAGTGGCCATCTTCCACTGCAACGAAGAAGACCGAAGCAGCGACACGGTGGCAGAAGACGGCAACTGCTGCGTATTTTATTACACACAGGGAAGCTGTATGATAGCTTTTTTGGGGGGGTGAGACAACATTTTTATTAGTACCATTTTGGGAGAGATGAGATCTTTTGATCACTTGTTACAGCTTTTTTTGTGGAATTGTGACGACCAGAAAAAAGACATTTGGCATTCTTGAATTGTTTCTGTTTACGGTGTTTACTGATCGGGTTAATTGTTTTTATATTTTGATAATTCAGACTTTTATGAACGCGGCAATACCAAATGTGTATTTTTTTTTATCTTTTAAATATC
Source organism: Oophaga sylvatica (assembly GCA_033576555.1). Classification (NCBI taxonomy): domain Eukaryota; kingdom Metazoa; phylum Chordata; class Amphibia; order Anura; family Dendrobatidae; genus Oophaga; species Oophaga sylvatica. Next base: position 162,453,662 of record JARQOD010000008.1, on the reverse strand, counting down.
TTTATTTTCAATGGGATAAAAGGGGGTGATTTGAACTCTTAGTACTTTTTTTTAAAATATTTGTTTTTTTACTTTTCATTCAATCGCATGTGCTATTATATACAGTGATACCACAGCATCGCTGCATATAGCAGAAATCACCGTCTCCTTTGAAGTCTTGCCACAGGAAGCTGACCCCCGGCTGTCATGACAGCCCTTTGGGGACCCACGATCACGTCATAGGCGCACCGATGAGTGAGAGTGAATGATGCGCACGCATGTTGGCACGTGTGATATGCTGCTGTCAGAGATTGACAGAAGCAATCAACACGCGCCATGTATGTAAGGCGGATATCGTGAAAGTGTTAAATTCTGAGTGTCCCCTTTCCCACTGTGTTACCCAATATTCTGTGGGCCCCCTCCCCCACTGTGTCACCTCTATTTTCCTGTGGGCCCCCTCCCCCACTGTGTCACCCTGTATTCTGTGGGCCACTTCCCCCCACTGTGTCACCTCTATTTTCCTGTGGGCCCCCTCCCCCACTGTCACTTCTATTTTCCTGTGGGCCCCCTCCCCCACTGTGTCACCTCTATTTTCCTGTGGGCCCCCTCCCCCACTGTGTCACCTCTATTTTCCTGTGGGCCCCCTCCCTCACTGTGTCACCTCTGTTTTCCTGTGGGCCCCCTCCCCCACTGTGTCACCTCTATTTCCTGTGGGCCCCCTCCCCCACTGTTTCACCTCTATTTTCCTGTGGGCACCCTCCCCCACTGTGTCACCTCTATTTTCCTGTGGGCCCCCTCCCCCACTGTGTCACCTCTATTTTCCTGTGGGCCCCTTCCCCCACTGTGTCACCTCTATTTTTCTGTGGGCCCCCTCCCCCACTGTGTCACCTCTATTTTCCTGTGGCCCCTCCCCCACTATGTCACCTCTATTTTCCTGTGGGCCCCCTCTCCCACTGTGTCACCTCTATTTTCCTGTGGGCCCCCTCCCCCACTGTCACCTCTATTTTCCTGTGGGCCCCCTCCCCCACTGTGTCACCTCTATTTTCCTGTGGGCCCCCTACCCCACTGTGTCACCTCTATTTTCCTGTGGGCCCCCTACCCCACTGGTTCACCTCTATTTTCCTGTGGGCCCCCTCCCCCACTGTGTCACCTCTATTTTCCTGTGGGCCCCCTCCCCCACTGTGTCACCTCTATTTTCCTGTGGCCTCTCCCCCACTGGTTCACCTCTATTTCCTGTGGGCCCCCCCACTGTGTCACCTCTATTTTCCTGTGGGCCCCTCCCCCACTGGTTTACCTCTATTTTCCTGTGGGCCCCCTCCCCCACTGTGTCACCCCTATTTTCCTGTGGAGCCCCTCTCCCACTATGTCACCCCTATTTTCCTGTGGCCCCTCCCCCACTTTGTCACCTCTATTTTCCTGTGGGCCCCCTCCCCCACTGTGTCACCTCTATTTTCCTGTGGGCCCCCTCCCCCACTGTGTCACCTCTATTTTCCTGTGGGCCCCCTCCCCCACTGTGTCACCTCTATTTTCCTGTGGGCCCCCTCCCCCACTGTGTCACCTCTATTTTCCTGTGGCCCCTCCCCCACTGGTTCACCTCTATTTTTCTGTGGGCCCCCTGCCCCACTGTGTCACCTCTATTTTCCTGTGGCCCCTCCCCCACTGGTATACCTCTATTTTCCTGTGGGCCCCCTCCCCCACTGTGTCACCCCTATTTTCCTGTGGAGCCCCTCTCCCACTGTCACCCCTATTTTCCTGTGGCCCCTCCCCCACTGGTTCACCTCTATTTTCCTGTGGGCCTGCTCAGAGGGGGAAAAGGGGACCTACAGTATAATAGAGATGGCTGACATAATGGGGGAGGGGACTCACAGGAATTTAGAATATAACTGTGGGCCCCCTCCCCTGTCATCTTCAGGTTGCATGGGGGGCCCCCTCCCCTAACTGCCTCACTGGCTGGAGAAATAGTCAGGCTGCAGGTTCATTATATATTTTCTTACAGTCACACTGCAGCCATCAGACTCCCTCTGCTCCTCTGTAGAATATACAGTCATGGCCAAAAGTTTTGAGAATGACACAAATATTATATTTTCACATGATCTGCTGCCCTCTGGTTTTTATGTGTGTTTGACAGATGTTTTTATCACAGACAGAAATATAATAATTGCAAACATATGAGTAACAAAAGCTTATATTGACAGTTAGAATGAGTTAATGCAGCAAGTCAATATTTGCAGTGTTGACCCTTCTTCTTCAGGACCTCTGCAATTCTCCCTGGCATGCTCTCAATCAACTTCTGGACCAAATCCTGACTGATAGCAGTCCATTCTTGCACAATCAATGCTTTCATTTTGTCAGAATTTTTAGGTTTTTGTTTGTCCACCCGTCTCTTGATGATTGACCACAAGTTCTCAATGGGATTAAGATCTGGGGAGTTTCCAGGCCATGGACCCAAAATCTCTATGTTTTGTTCCCTGAGCCATTTAGTTATCACCTTTGCTTTATGGCAAGGTGCTCCATCATGCTGGAAAAGGCATTGTTGATCGCCAAACTGCTCTTGGAGGGTTGGGAGAAGTTGCTCTTGGAGGACATTCTGGTACCATTCTTTATTAATGGCTGTGTTTTTAGGCAAGACTGTGAGAGAGCCAATTCCCTTGGCTGAGAAGCAACCCCACACATGAATGGTTTCAGGATGCTTAACAGTTGGCATGAGACAAGACTGGTGGTAGCGCTCACCTTGTCTTCTCCGAATGAGGCGTTTTCCTGATATCCCAAACAATCGAAAAGGGGATTCATCAGAGAAAATAACTTTACCCCAGTCCTCAGCAGTCCACTGCCTGTACTTTTTGCAGAATATCAGTCTGTCCATGATGTTTTTTCTGGAGAGAAGTGGCTTCTTTTCTGCCCTCCTTGAGACCAGGCCTTGCTCCAAGAGTCTCCGCCTCACAGTGCGTGCAGATGCACTCACACCTGCCTGCTGCCATTCCTGAGCAAGCTCTGCACTGCTGGTAGCCCGATCCCGCAGCTGAAACACTTTTAAGAGACGGTCCTGGCGCTTGCTGGTCTTTCTTGGGCGCCCTGAAGCCTTTTTGGCAACAATGGAACCTCTCTCCTTGAAGTTCTTGATGATGCGATAGATTGTTGACTGAGGTGCAATCTTTCTAGCTGCGATACTCTTCCCTGTTAAGCCATTTTTGTGCACTGCAATGATGACTGCACGTGTTTCTTTAGAGATAACCATGGTTAACAGAAGAGAAACAATGATGCCAAGCACCAGCCTTCTTTAAAGTGTCCAGTGGTGTCATTCTTACTTAATCATGACAGATTGATCTCCAGCCATGTCCTCATCAACACCCACACCTGTGTTAATGGAGCAATCACTGAAAAGAGGTTAGCTGGTCCTTTTAAGGCAGGGCTGAAATGATGTTGAAATGTGTTTTGGGGGATAAAGTTCATTTTCTAGCCAAATATTGACTTTGCAAGTAATTGCTGTTAAGCTGATCACTCTTTATAACATTCTGGAGTATATGCAAATTGCCATTAGAAAAAGTGAAGCAGTAGACTTTGTAAAAATTATTATTTGTGTCATTCTCAAAACTTTTGACCATGACTGTATGGTTGTGCTGCTTTAGCAGGACTTTGACCAATCACAGCACAGCTCCTTGTCTGAGCTGTGCTGTGAGGACACACATAGAAAACTAATGCTGATTGGCTGAATTGCAGCCAATCAGTGTTTCCATTACTGTGCAGGGCTTTGTGGAAGAGGAGCCCAGAGATGCAGCACAGCAAACAGGAGACTGCGGGTCAGCTGTTGTGTGCATGTGTCTCCTCTCACACTCAGCCCTGCGGTCAGCTGTGCCTCTGACTGCTGGCTGCAGTGAGGGTCGGCACACACAGCTCTCCGGGCAGATAGAAGCCGGCAGCGGCGGCAGGTGATGTGAAGGAGCTGCTCCTGCACTTCACATCACTTGTGCAGCCTGCCAGCCCCTTTTCCTGATAAAGAAACCTGACTGTACCTTTCAAAACTACTCTTTAAAGACTGCTTCATGGTGGTATTAGATCTCAAAGACGCCTACTATCACATCCCAATACATGCAGACTTCCAGCATTATCTGGCAGTATCCCTGGGGGGTGTGGTAAATCATTTTCAGTTTAGAGCCCTTCCATTTGGTCTGGCAACTGCTCCTTGAGTATTCACTAAGGTGATTGCTAAGGTGATGGCTCATCTCCATGAGCAGGATATACTGGTAGTCCCCTGTCTGGATGACTTTCTAATCGTCGGCCGCTCTCTCCAGCATTGTAATTCTCAATTGAAGAGAGTAATGGTGGCTCTTGAAAAATTGGGGTGGCTGATTAATTTCAAAACATGGTTACAGCCCCTAAGCGTGCAGGAGTTTCTTGGTCTCATCCTAGATTCAGGGGTGGAGGAGTGTCGGCTACCGAAGTCAAAGATAGTAAATATTCGGCATAAGGTGCAGAGAGCTATAGATAATCCATCTATGTCCCTTAGGGGGGGGCAATGTCACTTCTGAGCTCGCTCATGTCCTGTATTCCAACTGTGTGCTGAGCCCAATTCCATACTAGGGCCCTTCAGTGGATGTACTGCATAATGAGCATCAGCTGGAAGGAGGCTTAGAAAGAAAATTGTTTGTCCCCCTCTACCGTTAATTCCCTATGTTGGTGGTTACAAAAGTCACACCTTGGTAAAGAGGTTCCCTGGTAACCATATATTCCGAATTATTAACACGGATGCTAACCCCAAGGGTTGGAGGGCGCATATGGGGGAGTTATGGGTCTAGGGGGTTTGGTCACATTTAGAACATAGTGCGTCATCTAATCTTAAAGAGCTGTTGGCCGTGGAGTCGGCTCTAAAAAAGCTCCTTATATCCCTGCAGGGTCGGCATGTCAGAGTACTCTCAGACAATCAGGTAACTGTGGCCTACATTAACCACCAGGGGGGAAACTCGATCCAGGTCTTTGAGGTATGGATCATATTTTTTCAGATGGCAGAAACTCATCAACTATCATTAACATCCCTGCACATAAGAGGAAAGAAGAACGTCAGAACCAATTTTTTATGAGCTCAGACAAGGGGAATGGGTATTAAACCAGACTATCCTCGATCAGATTGTGCAGATGTGGGGTTCACCAGACATAGATCTGTTCGCCAACAGGGAGAACAGGAAGGTGCGGCAGTTTTGTTCCTTAAACCCCAAGGAAGATCCACATGCCGTAGATGCACTCCTGATTCTGTAGGATTTCAGACTGGCATATTCCTTTCCTCTGATAGCCCTGATTCCGCTGGTTCTGAGGAAGATTCAAGAAAACAGGGCAACTAATTTTGATAGCTCCATTCTGGCCCAAAAGACCGTGGTTCCCTTGGCTAAGAAAAATGTCTGTCTCCAATCCATGGGTTATTCCAGAGCTCCCAGATCTCCTCTCTCAGGGACCATTCTTCCATCCACAAATGTCCAACCTTCACCTGACGGCGTGGAATTTGAGAGGGCGCTGCTGAGGGAGAAAGGGTTTTCTCTGGGCTTGGTAGACACTTTATTAAAAAGAAGGAAAGGGTCTACAACTAGGATTTATGCCAGAACCTGGAGAAAGTTCCTGTCAGTCTTAGGGGCAGAAATTGGGGGAAAACTCAAAATAAACCAGGTGTTGGAGTTTCTACAGAGGGGCTTGGAAATGGGCCTGGCCACAACCGCTCTTAAAGTCCAGGTGTCTGCTTTAGTAGCCCTATATAATTGTGATCTAGCAGGCAATTATTGGGTGTCCAGATTTAATAGAGCAGCAGCTAGGTCTAGGCCCAGCCTTAAGCAGAGCTTGGAACCATGGGACTTAAACCTAGTGCTGTCACCATTGACAGAGCCTCCATTCGAACCTATTGAGATGGCCGGTCAGCTCAGGCAGAGGGGGTCCTCTGCCTCTGCCAGTCCGATTCCTGGAAGTGCCACAGTGGGTCCAGGGGATTGCGTGGTAGTGAGCGATAGCAGACAAGCGGTGGCCGGGTAAGATGACCAGCTTGGTTGTGGTCTGACGCTCAGGTGCAGGTAATTATGCCCAGGGCTGGCGGTGGTGTATGTGCTTTGGGTCACGGTCCTGGTGCACGGCAGTGGTACCTCCGGCGGCTGGACAAGCTGGGTGGCGGCTGGGCGCGCCCCTTGTGACGCGTCTGGGATACGCTGGGCTGCCGTGGCTGAGTCTGGGGGGGGACGTGATTCCTGGGGCTGTGGGCAGGCGCGTCCGGGTAAGTGAGGGGGGTTGCCAGTCGGGGTCATGTGGATCTGGAGCATTGAACCGGTGGGGGATGTCACTGGCGGTGGGAGTGTAAGGAGGGTGCGGGGCAGGACCGGCAGACCCCAGGGAGGAAGCACCTGGCAAGCAACGTGGAGGACCTGCTGACCCTGTAGTCCGGGGGTACCAGATTGGGGGAGTGGCCTAGGATATTTAAGGCAGGCCAGGATGAAACAAGGTGCTTCCAGACCCATAATCCGGCAAGTAATTATGGAGTCACCAGAGCAGCAGGAGCAAGTGCAGCATTCACCTGTACAGCAGCAGCTCACTGAGGAGCCCCACTTGAGAGTATCTCAGTGACAGCCAAGTAGCAGGTGGTCGTATGGGTGAAAAGAGATCCAGTCCGAGAGGCTCCTGCAGACTGGATGAGTCTCCAGCCCCTAAGGAGGATCCTTACCTCCGGCTTTCAAAAGAAGGTACCCATTCAAGGAGTCTGCCTTGACCTCGTGAGATAAATCCCCGAAGCTGGATGTGGCGGTCGCTAAGGCATCTAAGAAAGCCTCGCTACATTTGAGGACATGGGAAATCTATAGGACCCACTGGATAAGAAGGCAGATACCTTTATAAAAGGCGCTTGGGAAATGTCGGCGGGGTCCCTTAGGCAGGCGGATTGTCACTACAGATGCCAGCCCCACGGGTTGGGGGGCTCATTTGGGGGGAGGTGTGGGTCCAAGGGAGGTGGACAAGCGGTGAGCAGGCTGGTTCATCTAACCTGAAAGCGTTGTTGGTGGTAGAGCTGGCAATAAGATGGCTCCTTATGTCCTTACAGGGTCAACATGTCAGAATACTTTCCAACAATCAGGTAACTAGCCTACATCACTACATCAACCAGCAGGGGGGGACCCGGTAAAGGTCTTTGATGGAAGTGGTGGATCACATATTTCAGATGGCTGAAGCTCATCTGCTGTCGTTAACCTCCCTGTACATAAGAGGAAAGTAGAACATCAAAGCCGACTTCCTAAGCCGCAACTAGCTCAGGCAGGGAGAATGGGTGTTAAACCAAACTCTTCATCCGGATTGTGCGTATGTGGGGGTGTCCGGACGTAGACCTCTTTGCCAACAGAGAAAACTGGAAGGTGCATCGGTTCTGTTCTCTAAACCCCAGAGAAGGTCCACGAACAATAGATGCTCTGTTGATTCCATGGGACTTCAATCTGGCATATGCCTTTTGCCCTGATAGCCCTAATTCCGTTGGTGTTGAGGAAGTCCGGGAGAACAGGGCATGTGTTATCCTAATCTCCCCCTTTTGGCCCAAGAGGCCATGGTTTTCCTGGCTGAGGAGAATGTCCATCACCAACCTATGGGTCCTCTCCCAGGACCAATCTTCAATCCGCGAGTGTCCAGTTTACATCTGACGGCGTGGAATTTGAGATGGTGCTATTGATAAGGAAAGGGTTTTCTCATAACCTGGTAACCACTTTACTTAAGAGTAGGAAAGCATCCACAACAAGGATATACGCCAGAACCTGGAACAGCTTCAGGCGCGGAGGTTGGAGGAAAGGCTCAGATAGGCCAAGTTTTGGAATTCCTACAAAAGGGCCTAGAGATAGACTATCCACAAACACCTTCAAAGTCCAGGCATCAGCTTTGAGGGCTCTTTATAATTGTGACCTGGCGGGCAATTATTGGGTGGCTAGGTTTATTAGGGCATCGACTAGGCCCATCCTTAGACAGAGGTTAATGCCCTGGGGTTTGAACCTAGTTCTGACGGCGCTGACAGAATCTCCCTTTGAGCCCATTCAGGTAGCCCCAATAAAAATTCTTTCCCTTAAAACGGAATATCTCGTTGCATTAACATCAGCCAGTAGGGTTAGTGACATTCAGGCCCTGTCCAGAATTCCATCATATACCCAGTTTCGGGAGGATAGGGTCATTTTGAAGCCGGATCCCTTATATCTACCAAAAGTAGCCTCTAAGTTTCACAGACTGCAGGAGACAGAGGCGTATCTAGCTTTTCTTGCACCCGGGGCAAAGGATCAGTTTGGCGCCCCCCCCCCCCCATTTGAACCTTAATTCTATTGAAACTCTATTTGACAAAGTCACGGTACATTCCTGTTTTTTCCACAATGCTTTATTTAACTATATAAATAATAAAATATTATGTATGTATATGTTACACACTATACATGTATATATGGTATTTGAACAAAACAATAACTTATACTGAACTAAGCTAGTCAGTGGGTATGACTAAAACTGCTGGTATACCTCCGAAGATATGTTTTCAGCAACTTTAGCTTGCTAAAGCTTCTTTCACTGGAAGCAACCGATACTGGTATAGTCAGGAAGATTTTCAGAGCTGTGGCTATATTGGGATAGGCATCTTGTAGTCCATTCTTGTATATCTCGATAAGCAGACCTTCAGGTGTGGCAGTTTTCATGCTCATGTATAAATTCAGTGCATGATGTTTAAAACTCTCCACTTCTGGAATTATTTCATCTTTATCAAGATCCTTCTGATATATCTGGGCTAATTTCATGGCCTGCTCCTTGAGTTCTTCTGCTGTTAATGAGTGAAACTGAGGTCCAGAGAGAAAACCAAATGTATTGCTAAGCTTGTCTATAGCGTCAAATCGAGTTCTCATTTCAAAAATGATTTTGTCACTGATTTCTAAAAGAGAAATCCTGAATTTGTCTTCCTGTGACAACTGAACACTGTCATCTTCACATTGTTCATCAAACATCTTATTAATCTTTCGCTTCCTTATCTGTTTGAAATGAGGATCAAGGCCGCACCTTTCTGCAATCTGTTTTGCTTCACTGATGGCATCAGCTGCATTACTTGTTCTAGTTGACTCTAACAGGGTCAAGAGACCATGAATATGCTTTGCAGACATATCAATACTGATTTTTTCATTTTGTAGAAGTTTGTTGATGCGATCAATGTGACTTAGCACTTTATACCAAAAACAAGACATGGCAACAAACTCAAACTTTTTAATATTGTGCATCAGAGAAGCAGCCTCAACCTTTGTCTCCATGTTTGCTACTGTATTGGTTTTTAGATCACTTAAAGCATCAATGATTTTGCTTAGATGCAAATAAATCGGTCTTACCGCTTCTAGCTTCGCTGACCACCTGGTTTTGCTTAGGGACTTGAGGGTAACCGGTACATGTTTCTTTAACACTTCCCATCTAAAAGTGGAGGCAACAAAGAACAAATAAAGACACTGTACTGTTCCAAAGTATGTCTCTGCTTCTCGTGACACACTAGCAGCATTTACACCAACCAGATTTAGGGAATGAGCAGCACAGGGTACAAAATACGCTAGGTTATTTCTTGAAGCAATCGTGCTTTAACCCCTTTGTACTTTCCAGCCATATTTGCCCCATTGTCATAGGATTGACCCCTGCAATTTTTTATATCTAAGCCATCTTTTTTGATTTTTTGTAAAATTATTTCAGTGAGAGCAAGTCCAGTCTTCTCACTCACAGTAAAAATATCTAAGAAGCTTTCTACAATTTCAGGGCCATATTGTGTTATTTTGACATATCTAATGACTTCAGACATTTGTTCCAAATGGCTTATGTCAGGTGTGCAGTCAAACATCACAGCAAAATATTTAGCCTCCACAACATCATTAAGTATGTGTTCCCTTATTTTGCCTGCTATGATGTCTAAAAATTCATTTTGAATATTAGGTGAGAAATAGCTCACTTGTCCTTTCTGATGACGCTGCAAATGTTCATGCAGAGGGGCGTTATAATGAGAAACAAGTTCAATTGCATTTAGAAATTTTCCACTTTTAGGGTCTGCAAAATCAAGACTTTCATTTGAACCTCGCAATGCACTTCCTTGTCTTTTGCTAAGTACATGATTACGTCAAGAATTACATGAAGAACTTCCTTCCAGTTGTTTTCTTCCTTCAATATCTGCTCTTGAAGTTCTTTGTCAATGCCACCCTTACCTAATGTGGCCTCAGGTGTTTTCCATGAACATAAACACATTTTATGGTGTAAAGAATTTTCATGTTCAGGAATTCTCTCACTTAATTTTTTCCATTGTGTCAAACCTTCCTCCTTTGACAAGAATGATCGTTTTGGTTCAGAATTTGAAGACATTCTACATGGTATGCAGTATACAGCATTTTTTAAGCGGCTATATTCTAGCCAAGACCGGCGCACTTTCTGTCCATTTGGCAGCTGTTTAAAAAACAATCTATTGTGAGTTTTCGGCCATCTCTTAAACTATTACTGATGTCAGGTTCATGTGTTGCTTTTGTCCTCATGCTGGTAACAAAACACCTTTGTGCATCGGAAAATGTGCTTGGCCATGTTCCTGGGTCATAACAGTCGATGTCAAAATTCGACTCACCATGAGAAGGTGATGAAATAGCATGCAGTTCTTCTAGAGAATGTGTCGTGCTGCTGCAACACTGCAGGCACTTGATCTTTAGTAGTTTCATCTGTAGTGGCATCTGCAGTCTGTCTTTCTTCGTGCTCCACCACAGTATTACTATCAACACTCACGTTTCCTCTACTGACATCTAAAATAAAGCAAACATGAAAAAATAAACAGTCGCATGTCAGAAGTCACATTATTAGGCTAAGTGCACACGTTCAGGAATATTTGCGTTTTTTTCGCGTTTTTTCCGCGATTTTCCGCGGTAAAAACGCGAAAAAAAACGCAAGCATTAAGCATCCTATACATGTTAATTGATTCCGCATGTTTTGGCCACATGTTGCGTTTTTTTCCGCGAAAAAAACGCTTTGTGGAAAAAATAGCAACATGTTCATTAATTTTGCGGAATGTAAGCGGTTCATGTGCGGATGGTACCCAGGGTCTGGAGGAGAGGAGACTCTCCTCCAGGCCCTGGGTACCATATCCCTGGTAAAACAATAATTAAAATAATAAATAATGATATTCTCACCTTCCGGCGACCCCCGCAGCTTTCCCGCCTTCAGCGACGCTCCCGGCAACTCCCGGTCCCAGGAGTCCTTTGCGAGAATCACCCAGATAGCGTAGCGGTCTCGCGTGATGCTACGTCATCGGGGTGATTTGTCGCAATGCATCCTTGTGACCGGGAGTTGCCGGGAGCGTCGCTGAAGGCGGGAAAGCTGCGGGGGCAGCCGGAAGGTGAGAATATCGTTATTTATTATTTTTTTTATTATTTTTACATTAGATCTTTTTACTATTGATGTGGCATAGGCGGCATCAATAGTAAAAAGTTGGTCACACTTGTCAAACACTATGTTTGACTCGTGTGACCAACCTGTCAATCAGTTTTCCAAGCGATGCTACAGATCGCTAGGAAAACGCTAGCATTCTGCAAGCTAATTACGCTTGCAAAACGCCAGTTTCTGGCGGGAATACGCATACAAAAAAAATGCGTATTTCCCGCGGGAGAAGTGCGGGATTGCCGCGGAAATTTCCGCGGCAATTCCGCAACGTGTGAACTTAGCCTTATAACTAAAAAAAAAAAAAAAACACAATGTCTGAAAAAATAGGCATGTGTATGCACATACCTTTTATATCTTCTGTTTTTTTACTCAGCCATGACGACATTGAAACTGAAAATTGTCGCTCTTGTTTTTCTTTCTCCTTTGCTCTCTTTCGGAATTCTGCTCCGGATGGTTTTTTTGACATCGCTATTGGTAGCACTGCAGACCAATTTTTTTACCCTGTCCCGTAAACAAAAGCAAAAAACATTAATATCTGGTGTCATATAATGTATATATACATATAGTATGGTATACATATGCAGTAGTATAGTATAACAAAGTTCGATGTAAAACCGAGAGAAGCGGGGTGTCGTGGTCCCGTCCGGCGCCTCCCATCTTCTAGAGATGACGTCCTCCTCCTTGCTTCTGTTGCACTCCTGCGCAGGCATACTTTATCTGCCCTGTTGAGGGCAAAGTACTGCAGTGCACAGGCGCTGGACCTCTCTGACCTTTCCTGGGGCCTGCGCACTGCAGTACTTTACTCTGCCCTCACCAGGGCAGAGAATTACGCCTGCGCAGGAGCGCAACAGAAGCAAGGAGGAGGACGTCATCGCATGAAGATGGGAGGCGCTGGACCGGATCATGACACCCGTCAGACCGGACTGGACTCCCAGGTGAGTATAATCTAACTCGTTTTTCTTATCTTTCAGGTTACATCAGGGGCTTATCTACAGTATTACAGAATGCTGTAGCTAAGCCCCTGATGGCAGTGGCCGCATCTCATAGGGGAAAAATTAGGTGAGATTCCCTTTATATAATTGCTCAACGCCCCAACATATGATAAAATTGCACCCTTATTGTACAGCTTTTTATGATTAAATAATTTTTTTCATTTATGTGGGGTCCCCCCAATTTTGGCAATCAGCAAAGATAAAGCAGACCGTTGCGGGCTTATATTATCAGACCTGGAGGATTGTGGTTATTAGGCCCTCCCCAGCCTAAAAATAGAAGCCAGCAGCCATCCCAGATTTGGCGCATCACATGAGATGCTCAAATTCTGGCGCTTTGCGTTCGCTCATCCCAATTGCTCTGGCGCGGTGGCAATCAGGCTAATGGTGGTTGGGGTTGATGACAGATAAGAATTGTCCAAAAACAAAGCTGGCATCAAGCCCTGGTGTTAGTAATGGAGAGGTGTCTATCAGACACCCCCATCACTAACCCAGTAATCAAAATAGAAAACACACACAGACACACACATCTTTATTTAAATAGATACTCATCCATACTTTCCCTAGTTCACAATGTAAAAAAGAAATTCTCGCCGATACTGTCCTCAAATTTCTCCCCCCTATCATGTCCTCAGATTTCTGCCCCCCATAATGTCCTCAGATTTCTCCCCCCATAATGTCCTCAGATTTCTCCCCCCATGTCCTCAGATTTCTTCCCCCATTATGTCCTCAGATTTCCCCACCCATAATCTCCTCAGATTTCCCCCCATAATGTCCTCAGATTTCCCCCATAATGTCCTCAGATTCCCCCCATAATGTCCTCAGATTCCCCCCATAATGTCCTCAGATTCCCCCCATTATGTCCTCAGATTCCCCATAATGTCCTCAGATTTCCGCATAATGTCCTGATTCCCCCCATAATGTCCTCAGATTCCCCCCCCATTATGTCCTTAGATTTCTGCCCCCCATAATTTTCTCAGATTTCTCCCCCAATGCATCTTTCTGCCCCTGGCCTTGCTCCCCGACCCGACCCCAATCATTATTTCCTAGCCCCCAGAGCATGATCTAATTTCTTTGGTGTCTTCAACTCCATTAACCGTCTGGAGCACTTACCACCAACTGCAACACTGCCTCACTGCCTGTGTCTCCTCTGAAGAGCCGGCGTGTGACGTCAGCAGCGTGATCATGTGACCTGATCACGCTGGTGGCGCTTCATGGATGCGGAAGTGCTTGCGGTGGTCAGGGCACAGAGCAGAGGGGCTCCCGGCGTACAAGATGTGGGTGTGTAGCGTCTCTGACACCTGGCTGGAACCTGGAGTGAGACGCTAGCACACTGCACACCGATGCGCAGCAGCAGCAGCACTTTCTCTAAGCCGGCTGTCAGTTTGACAGCCGGCTCAGAGAACGGGACAGGGGGCGGCAGAATGCAGCCGACGAGGAGCCTCCTCCTTGGACCGCCGTATCAGGCGGCCCGATGGCGCCCCCGTCGGCTGCGCCCAGAGCACATGCCCCGGCTGCCCCCCTGGATACGACCCTGGCAGGAGATAGTTCTTCCTTCTGTGCCCACCACGGGAATCAAAGGGAAGAGAGGCTCCATTCACTAGATGTTAGGAGATGCCAACTTAGATATATTTTGATAACTGACCCTTGGAAAAAGGAGACTTCTTTATTTGTCTCCTTTCAGGGAGCTAGAAATGGGCTTAAAGTCTCTAAAAGCACTTTAGCTTGGTGGATCAGGGCACCTTTGGTGTTTAAGCTTCCAGGTCATTTGAAAGATTCTCGTGATGTCCTAAGTGCTTTTTATGAAAAAAAGTGGACAAAAGATTTATCTTGGCTAAGTTGTGATGTCATTTCTCTGTATACATGTATACCCCATTCAGTAGCTATTGAAGCATTGCGGTTTTTTCTTGAGGAATACAGTGTATATACAGTTGAATTAATAGAATATCTGATAGAAGTGATTCAATTTCTCTTACAGCACAATTATTTCTCATTTGATGGCACTATATATTTGCAGAAGTCAGGAGTCCCTATGGGAGCCAAATATTCACCATCTTTGGCTAATCTATCTATGGCTTTTTGGGAAATGAAATATATATATAATCTGATGTAAATCCATTTTATAATAATATCCATTGGTACGGTAGATACATCGATGATACCCTCATTCTTTGGGAGGGAGATGTATCTGCCGTACATGCATTCATTGAATATCTCAATTCCAATGATATGAATGTCAGATTCACTTACAAACATGATTTATCTGCAATTGTCTTTTTGGTTCTGGAGCTGAAGGGAGTACTAGGCAAGGAAATAGTTACAAAAACACATGTCAAACCAATTAGTGGCAATACAATGCTTCATGCCAGTAGTGGACATCCTAAACATTCTATCAAGGCTATACCAGTTGGTGAGCATATAAGGCATAGAATGAATTGTTCTGATTCTGCAGACTTGAAAAAATAATTTGATCAGCTGAACAATAAAATGAAACAACGAAAATATCCATATTGGTCTATAAAAAGAGCCAGAACAATAGCACAGGATAGAACTAGGGAAGAACTGCTACAATCGATATCTACTTCAACTAACTCTAATAAAAAGTCATATGTCAGTTTACGTTATTCTAGGCAGTTTAATCAAATTAAAAAAATCATACAGAAATATATCCCAATCCTGTATGAAGATAAAACTTTGGAGGAAATTTTGCGCTCAGGTGTAAATATTGTAGCCAGACGCGCACCAACCATTGGAGATTCAGTATCCCCTAGTTATTTTTCATCTCGTGAAATTTGTCACAACTGGCTTAAAACAAGAGGCTTCTACGAATGTGGAGCCAGAATATGTAAAACATGTGGGGTAGCAAAAAATGAAAAAAACTTTTGTGACTCAGGAAAAACACAGACATATTATTAAAGAATTTATTAATTGCAACATGGAAAATGTTGTCTATTTAATTATATGCAATGTATGCAATTTAATTTATGTGGGATGTACAACTAGAAAATTAAAAGTTCGCATTACTGAGCATCTTCGAGATATAGAAAATAAAAAAAAAGACTTCAGAAGTATCTTCATGGCATCTAAACATTTTATAGATTGCCATCAGGGAAATACTAAATTTATGCAGGTAATAGGTATAGAACATGTTAGCCAGAGGAGGGGATTCCAAAAGACGCCTTCTCACTAGAGAAGCATTTTGGATTTTCAGCTTAAATACCAGATACCCTGAAGGGTTAAAGAAATGAAATCATGCATCACTACTAAGAATAATAAAATCAGAATGGGCATCAAAATTCTTGTTTGGTATTGTCATAAGCCTGTAGTGAACTTATTTAGCATTCGTATATTCTGAATGCTCATTTATTTGCAGTGCTTATGACAGGCTCCTTTGTCCCAATACACATTGTGCAGATGATGCGTTTTTTGGAGCATAGATGGTGGATTAGAGGTCACTAGGGTTGAGCATTCCGATACTGCAAATATCGGGTATCGGCCGATATTGGCTGTATCGGAATTCCGATTCCGAGTACCGATATTTTCGTCTTATCGGATACCGGAATCGGGATTGTCACTGTCACTGTCTGTGTCCGTCGGTCGGGTCTGTCAGGAGTCAGCGGCACTTACCTGGCAGAAGATCTCCGGCGGTCACGTCCTGGACTGCTTCATGGCCGCAATCTTCTTTCCCCGGCGGTCACATGCAGTTTCTCGCGATAACTGCAGTGACTGCTGGGTAATCCCGGCCGTAAAGCAGTCAGTCCGATGACGTCACCGCCGGGGAAGCAGGTAATCAGCTGTGCTGCGTCGCGATGACAGGCTCTGCCTGTCATTGCGATGTAGCAGAGTTGGATCGTCGTGGGACTGTCGTTATGGACTGCGTCGGACAGGTGGTATACCGTTGGTTTGTTTTTTTTCTTTTTTTACAGGAGATCGATGGCGTCGCAGGAATGAGAGTACAATAAAATTAATGAAAACTGTGTTGTCTCTTTTATTTCATTAAAATACTTTTTTCTTGCTTTGTCTTTTTTTTATACATTTAATAACTTTGGGATTAATAATGGATCGGTGTCTTATTGACACCTCTCCATTATTAACCGGGCTTATTGTCACCGTGCAATCAACGGTGACATTAACCCCTTATTACCCCGCTTGCCACCGCTACAGGGCAAGTGGGAAGAGCCGGGTAAAGTGCCACAATTGGCACATCTTTTGATGCGCCAAATGTGGGGCTGCTGTAGCCTGGTATTATCAGGCTGTTGAGGGCCAAAATCCATGGGCCTTGACAGTCTTTTAATACCAGGCCGCAGCAGTCTGCATTTTACTTGGCTGGTTAACAAAAATAGGGGGGATCCCCACGCCGTTTTTTTTTCGAGGGGATCCCCTATTTTTGTTAACCAGCCAAGCTAAGCAGACTGCTGTGGCCTGGTATTATCAGGCTGGCAAGGTCCATGGATATTGGATCCTTACCAGCCTGAAAAACCAGGCCTCAGCGGTCTGCTTCATCTGGCTGGTTAACAAAAATAGGGGGGACCCCACGCCAATTTTTTTCGAGGGGATCCCCTATTTTTGTTAATCAGCCAAGATATGCAGACTGCTGTGGCCTGGTATTATCAGGCTGGCAAGGTCCATGGATCTTGGCTCCTTAACAGCCTGAAAATCCAGGCCTCAGCGGTCTGCTTCATCTGGCTGGTTAACAAAAATAGGGGGGACCCCACGCCAATTTTTTTCGAGGGGATCCCCTATTTTTGTTAATCAGCCAAGATATGCAGACTGCTGTGGCCTGGTATTATCAGGCTGGCAAGGTCCATGGATCTTGGCTCCTTAACAGCCTGAAAATCCAGGCCTCAGCGGTCTGCTTCATCTGGCTGGTTAACAAAAATAGGGGGACCCCACGCCATTTTTTTTTTCGAAGGGAACCCCTATTTTTGTTAATCAGTTCCCTCTGACGTCACTGATTGTGTCCCTGGCTGACCTGAAGTGAAAGTGGAAAGCAATCAATTAAGCTTTCCACTTAAGGGCCCGTCTCACATAGCGATATCGCTACCGAGATCGCTGCTGAGTCACTAGTTTTGTGACGCAGCAGCGAGCTCACCAGCGATATCGCTGTGTGTGACATTCAGCGACGATCAGCCCCCCTGCCGGGTATCGCTGATCGTCGCTGAAATGTCAGGACCTTTTTTTGATCGCTGGTTTCCCGCTGACAGGCACACATCGCTGCGTGTGACAGGCGGGAGACCAGCGATCTGCTGGTAACCAAGGTACACAGCGGGTTTCCAGGCGCGGGGCTGTGCCTAGAAACCCGCTGTGTACCTTGGATACCAGCGCCCTGATGCAGGGAGCTGGTATCCAAGGTACACAGCGGGTTTCCAAGCGCTGCGCGGTGCCTGGAAACCCGCTGTGTACCTTGGTTACCAGCGGATCGCTGGTCTCCCGCCTGTCACACGCAGCGATGCGTGCCTGTCAGAGGGAAACCAGCGATCAAAAAAGGTCCTGACATTTCTGCGACGATCAGCGATACCCGGCAGGGGGGCTGATCGTCGCTGAATGTCACACACAGCGATATCGCTGGTGAGCTCGCTGCTGCGTCACAAAACTAGTGACTCAGCAGCGATCTCGGTAGCGATATCGCTATGTGAGACGGGCCCTTAAGCGATGTTACCCGCAGTGTCGCTGTCCCAGATCGCTGCCTGAGCTGCCTGTTTGGCAGCTCAGCAGCGATCATGTAGCGATACACCAGCGATCCTGACAAGTGCATATCGTTGTCGGGATCGCTGGTGTATCGTTATGTGACACCCAGCCTTTACTCTCCTGTCAGGCAGGAGAGGAACTCATTCATTTGGGGTTTACTGTGAGGCTGCAGCATTAGCTGCGGTCCCTGCAGTAAACATTAACCCTTTCTGAAGGATTACACCGTGGGACCTGACTGTGCATGGGATAGGTAAGAATAATTTTGCTTTTTTATTTTATTTTTATTACAGGAAATGGTTTTTGCAGTAAAATAAAAGATGGTCAAAAACATGTGTCTTTATTTCATTAAAATAATTTTTAATTAAAGTGTGTGTGTTTTATTTTTATTTCATGCAATAGGATTAATAATTGATAGTTGTCTAATTGACAGCTCTCAATTATTAACCTGGCTTAAGGTCACCTTTCAATAGCAAGGTGGCTTTAACCCCATATTAACCCATTCGCCACCGCTACAGGGCAATGGAATAGACGGGCAAAGTGCCAGAAAGGGCGAATCTAATTATAGATTTGTCTTTCCTGGGGTGTCTGGGGGCAGATGTTAGTAGCCGGGGGGGGGGGCAAAAATAATGGTCCCTCTCTGGGCTATTATTATCTGCCCCCACTCACTGGTTTTGTCTGTCTGGTTGCGAAAATAGGGCGGGAGCCCACGCATTTTTTTTCAGCAATTTTACACCTCATATATATATATATACATGTCATTGAATTTGTGACACACATATATATATATATATTTTATTTGTAGTTCATACACTTCTACATAGTATAATAGCCGCTAATTCAATTGCCGGCTTTTGTGAAAATGCAGAACCCGACATGAAATGACACTTGGTGTACATAGGGTTAACCATGTCTTTTCATGTCCTTTGCTATCTAATTTGCACAAACAATTAAATCAGTCTATGTGTGCAAAATTTCACACCTGTAGGGGTTAATTAAAGGTGTAAATTCGTAGCAAAAAAGTCCGTTTTTTTTACAACGAATTTACACCTTTAATTAACCCCTACAGGTGTGAAATTTTGCACACATAGACTGATTTAATTGTTTGTGCAAATTAGATAGCAAAGGACATGAAAAGACATGGTTAACCCTATGTACACCAAGTGTCATTTCATGTCGGGTGACCCGACATGAAATGACACTTGGTGTACATAGGGTTAACCATGTCTTTTCATGTCCTTTGCTATCTAATTTGCACAAACAATTAAATCAGTCTATGTGTGCAAAATTTCACACCTGTAGGGGTTAATTAAAGGTGTAAATTCGTTGTAAAAAAAACGGACTTTTTTGCTACGAATTTACACCTTTAATTAACCCCTACAGGTGTGAAATTTTGCACACATAGACTGATTTAATTGTTTGTGCAAATCAGATAGCAAACGACATGAAAAGACATGGTTAACCCTATGTACACCAAGTGTCATTTCATGTCGGGTGCTTCTGTCTTTTCACTGAAGCCGGCTTTACCCGGCAATTGAATCAGAGGATATTTTACTATGTAGAAGTGTATAAACTATACATATATGTATATATATATGTCACAATGACATGTATATATATATATATATATGTATTCTATGTGTGTATATTTAGTGTTTACAAGGAAAGAATGGGGTTTTTTTAGTTGCGATATTTTGTTCCCATAGACTTACATGGGACTTCCGGTATCGGTATCGGGTATCGCCGATATTTTAGTGATATCGGCGATACCATTCCGATTCCGATACTTTAGGATATCGGAAAGTATCGCTCAACTCTAGAGGTCACACAAATGGTGGTGATATACACCATTTTCTGATGGAACCAGGATAAGCATTAAATGATAATACCGATATCTGAGAAATATGCAGGATAGTTATATGCAGTATTCTCGAAAAAAAATTTTTTTTTTTCTTCCCAAAATAAATGTAACTTAAATATAATATCGATATTTGAGAGATATGTAGGGTATGTATGTGTAGCATTTTCTGAGAGATACCTTATTTTTGATTGGGGGATTATATATGCTTTCTCCTAAAACAAATGCAATTTAATCATAGACTTATGAGACTATAAATTTATATGTATTCAATTGGATCTTTCTTATGGGGGAAAAAAAAATTTCTGTGTTCACTTTTCTTTAGAGAGAACGATAAATATCCTATCTTCGATCGGTGATACATTTCAGCAGCTCACCCACGTGTTATGATCTGCTACAAGCACTAAGGAAAGGTGGGAATTCTGTCCCTACAATAGGACTGAGCTGGATCCCTACGATGTAACGGGGAACCTGATCCTGCGACCAGACCCGCTAAAGTCCTCAGCTAGTCTGAACGAAGACCTATAGTTGCGAGGGAGGAATCCCTACAAGATCTAGGGACTGGGTGAAAAGGTGGACACCTCCTAACAGAAAGTGTAGCAGGGAAAATAAAATAGAAAACAAATACTAAGAGATACTAAGATCTAGCAAAACTGACAGAGTAAGGCACCTAAGCACCCGGCTAGCTTAAGAGTAGATAATACAATGAAGTCCAGCAAGGCCAGAAGGGCGGAACCAGACTAAATAGGGTAAAAAGGTCATGTGACCAGCAAAGTGAAACAAAACAACAACAGGGTTCTAACACCATGAGTCTCAGATAGCTTTAAAAATGCAGGCGGGTAATTCATTTTCAGCTTTGACAAAGACCATCTAAGGTCGAAACGCGTTGCTGGTACAGCTTGCAGTGCATACTCTCCGCTTTTTGCATTTGGAGGACACCGTTATGTGACAATTTTATTTTTGGATTGAATAAAGAATTGCACTTTCTACAGAAGCTGGACTGCTCCCTTCATTTTCTCTGCTGCTGCATGTTTTGGTCCGGACTTTCAGTCTCGTGCTCCGGTGGTGGTTGGTGAGCTGGCATAGGGTTAATACCCTTTACTTCTTTATACAAAGCAATTTCTTTGGCCTATACAGCAAGGGGTAAGGCAGTTCCAGAAGGTCTGAAGGCTCACCCCACACAAGCCATGGCAACTTCCTGGACAGAGAGATCGGAGGGGTCGATTGAGGAGATATGTAAAGTGGATACATGGTCTTCTCCCTCCACGTTTTTTAAACATTATAGGCTTGATATGGGTGCCTCCTCCAATCTCTCTTTTGGGAGAAGGGTGCTTCAGGCTGTGGTCCCTCCCTAATTTTCTTACCTCTCTGTAATTCTCTCGTGCTGGCTGCTGTCATGGGAGACCGAATAAATGCTTAGTTACTTACTGGTAGCTGTGTTTTTCGGAGCCAATGACAGCACCCTTATATTCCCTCCCTTCACATGTGGGTGAGCACTTCTTTTGCTTTAGAATAATCACGTGTGAAAAGTTTTTTTTTCTACGGAATAATGTATATACAGTGCCTACAAGTAGTATTCAAACCCCTGCAGATTTAGCTGGTTTGATAAGATGCAAATAAGTTAGAGCCTTCAAACTGCAAACGAGAGTAGGATTTATTAACAGAAGCATAAATCTTACAAACCAAAAAGTTATGTTGCTCAGTTGAATTTTAATAAATTTTAAACATAAAAGTGTGGGTCAATTATTATACAACCCCTATGTTTAATATTTCGTGGAATAACCCTTGTTTGCAATTACAGCTAATAATCGTGTTTTATAAGACCTGATCAGGCCGGCACAGGTCTGTGGAGTTATCTTGGCCCACTCCTCCATGCAGATCTTCTCCAAGTTATCTAGGTTCTTTGGGTGTCTCATGTGGACTTTAATCTTGAGCTCCTTCCACAAGTTTTCAATTGGGTTAAGGTCAGGAGACTGACTAGGCCACTCCAACACCTTGACTTTTTCCCTCTTGAACCAGGCCTTGGTTTTCTTGGCTGTGTGCTTTGGGTCGTTGTCTTGTTGGAAGATGAAATTACGACCCATCTTAAGATCCTTGATGGAGGAGCGGAGGTTCTTGGCCAAAATCTCCAGGTAGGCCGTGCTATCCATCCTCCCATGGATGCGGACCAGATGGCCAGGCCCCTTGGCTGAGAAACAGCCCCACAGCATGATGCTGCCACCACCATGCTTGACTGTAGGGATGGTATTCTTGGGGTCGTATGCAGTGCCATCCAGTCTCCAAACGTCACGTGTGTGGTTGGCACCAAAGATCTCGATCTTGGTCTCATCAGACCATAGAACCTTGAACCAGTCTGTCTCCGAGTCCTCCAAGTGATCATGAGCAAACTGTAGACGAGCCTTGACATGACGCTTTGAAAGTAAAGGTACCTTACAGGCTCGTCTGGAACGGAGACCATTGCGGTGGAGTACGTTACTTATGGTATTGACTGAAACCAATGTCCCCACTGCCATGAGATCTTCCCGGAGCTCCTTCCTTGTTGTCCTTGGGTTAGCCTTGACTCTTCGGACAAGCCTGGCCTCGGCACGGGAGGAAACTTTCAAAGGCTGTCCAGGCCGTGGAAGGCTAACAGTAGTTCCTTAAGCCTTCCACTTACGGATGATGCTCCCAACAGTGGAGACAGGTAGGCCCAACTCCTTGGAAAGGGTTTTGTACCCCTTGCCAGCCTTGTGACCCTCCACGATCTTGTCTCTGATGGCCTTGGAATGCTCCTTTGTCTTTCCCATGTTGACCATGTATGAGTGCTGTTCACAAGTTTGGGGAGGGTCTTAAATAGTCAGAAAAGGCTGGCAAAAGAGATCATTAATCCACACATGTGAAGCTCATTATTCTTGGTGCCTGAACTACTTCTTAATACTTTAGGGGGACCAAACAGAATTCTTGTGGTTTGAGGGGTTGAATAATAAATGACACTCTGAATTAACTTTTAACGTTTTTTTAAAAAAAAAAAAAAAATGTTTTGCTGCAGTGCATTTCCCACTTCCAGGCTGATCTACAGTACAAATGTCACAATGCCAAGTTAATTCCGCATGTGTCAACCAGCTAAATCTGCAGAGGGTTGAATACTACTTGTAGGCACTGTATATTGCTACTAACCTGGGAGGTCCTCTCGTGCTCTGCAATCCTTTCTAATATTAGAGTAGGACTGTCCCACAAAGGGTTGCCTTGACGTGGCGGGATGGCTTGTACATTCTTTTGATCAAAATTATATTTACTAAATACCTGTAATGTGTGTAGTACAGTTCATATAGCGTCTTGTGCTTGGGTGCGATGAAAATACATGAGACACAGGTTTGATATAGAAAGTCCTGTATTACTTCATACAAGTTGGCAAAAATAGTCACACAGTTTGCAGACACAGAAGCAGGAGACACAGCAGGCCAGAGTAATCTAAGCTCAGCAATCACTCTCCACAACAGGTTCAGGATCTTCTTCTCTGTTACCGTAAGTCCATGCAAACGTGGGTCTTTCAAAGAGCAGGGTTCAGAGTCCACAAGTGCTTCAGAGTTCCTCAGTAGGAATAGCTGGAGTACAAGGTCCAAGGCTTCAGGAGTCAGATCACAGGTTCACTGCAGGCTAG
Source organism: Oophaga sylvatica (assembly GCA_033576555.1). NCBI lineage: Eukaryota > Metazoa > Chordata > Amphibia > Anura > Dendrobatidae > Oophaga > Oophaga sylvatica. Next base: position 162,430,099 of record JARQOD010000008.1, on the reverse strand, counting down.
ATTCTGAAGCACTGATTGCTCAGCTGTGGCTGCTTAAGAAGCAAAAGGAGAGAATCAGGGCGGGAACATGCAAGCTGGAAACTCCATATTGACTGAGGGCAAGATAGCTGCAGCAAGACAGAAAGTAAAATGGCTGACGAACAAACTGAGTTTCAGGAACATGTACACAGAACCTTACATTACTCCCCCCTTAGGGACAACCTCTGGATGACCTCAGACCAGGCTTGTGTGGGTACCTCTGATGAAACTGACGGAGCAAGCGAGGAGCATTAACGTTATTGACTGGTTCCCATGAGTTGTCCTCCACTGGGTAGCCCTGCCATTTAATCAGATATTGTAACTGATTTCTATACAACCTGGAATCTAAAATCCTTTCCACCACAAATTCTTCCTGACCATCGACTAGCACTGGGTCAGGGCAAGGAGAAGAATGTCCAGGAAACGTATTGGGTGTCGCAGCCTTTAGTAGGGATACATGAAAGACAGGGTGGATTCTCATAGTTCTGGGCAGTTGAAGACGACAAGCAACGGCACTTATAGTTTTACTGATTTTATAGGGTCCAATGTACTTATGTCCCAACTTAGACGATGGAATCCTTAACTTAAGATTTCTGGTTGACAGCCAGACCAAGTCTCCTACCTTGAAAGCTGGTGCAGGTTTACGAAATTTATCTGCTGCTTTCTTGTACCTTTCCTGAGCCGATTCCAGATTCTCCTTTAGAAGATCCATATTCTTCTGTAAAGACGTGATTCTTTCAGCCACTGCTGGTAAAGGCGTTTCTATGGGAAATCGTGGTAGAATGTTAGGATGATAACCTAGATTAGAGTAAAAAGGAGACTGCTTAGTGGAGGCACTCTGAGAGTTGTTATACGAGAACTCAGCTAATGGAAGTAGATCCACCCAATCATCCTGTAGGTGGCAGATAAAGCAGCGGAGATACTGCTCCAGGGTTTGATTGGTTCGTTCGGTCTGTCCATTAGTCTGGGATGAAAAGCAGAAGAAAGGTTTACTTTAATGTCCAATGCTGCACAGAAATTTTGCCAAAACCTAGAAGTGAATTGCACCCCTCGATCCGAAATAACCTCATCTGGTACTCCATGTAAGCGAAACACATCTTTAATCATCAAATCTGATGTCTGTTTTGCAGTGGGTAAGCCGACACAAGGGATAAAATGAGCTGCCTTTGTTAGACGGTCAACCACCACTAGAATGGTGTTCTTCCCTTGAGAGGTTGGTAACTCCACAATGAAGTCCATAGAAATGGATCCCCACGGGCGGGACAGGGTGGGAAGAGGCTGTAACAGACCAGTTGGTGAGGAGCGAGGTGTTTTGCATCTTGCACAAACTTCACATGAAGTGACATAGTTTAAAACATCCTTCCTGCAAGTGGGCCACCAAAAGAAACGAGAAAGAAATTCCTGTGTCTTTAGAATTCCTCTATGCCCAGCTATCTTGGAATCGTGAATGAGTTGCAATACTCTCAATCTGACTGTTTCAGGAATATACAGGCGTTGTCCCTGAATCCACACACCATTCTTAAAGACAAGACTTACGTCCCTTGGGGGTTGTGCCAAAAAGGAATCCGCATGGTATGCTTCCTTGATGTCCTTAAGTAGGTCTTGATTATGAATCACTCCTAGGAATCTAGAGTCAGGAAGAATAGTCTTAGGAGGAGTAATTGGACGTGTCTCTGCTGAGTAAATCCTAGAGAGTGCATCAGCCTTTCCATTGCGCGATCCTGGTCTATAAGAAATGATAAAATTAAATTGGTTTAAGAAAAGATTCCAGCGAGCCTGGCGAGGAGTCAGGCACTTAGCCGACCTGATAAATTCAAGGTTACGATGGTCTGTCAGGACGACTATTTGCTGTGCAGCTCCCTGAAGAAGGTGTCTCCATTCCTTGAAGGCGGCAATAATGGCCAACAATTCTCTATTGCCCACATCGTAGTTCCTCTCAGCCGAAGACAACTGCTGGGAAAAGAAGGCACAGGGATGCAAGACATTCTTCTCACCTGTTCTCTGAGAGAGTATAGCTCCAACGGCACAGTCTGAAGCATCCACCTCTATTATGAAGGCAAGCTCGGGGTTGGGATGTACTAGGATAGGTGCAGTGGTAAATTTATCTTTTAGACGGGAAAATGCTTCCTGGGCTTGGGGAGTCCAGGAGAACCTAGACTCTTTCCGGGTAAGTTGGGTGATAGGTGACACTACCTCAGAGAAATTCCTAATGAAACGTCTATAGAAGTTGGCAAACCCGATGAAGCGCTGTACCTCCTTCACATTTCTAGGACTTGGCCAATCCTTGATGGCTTGGGTTTTGCTTCCATCCATACTAATTCCTTGTGTAGACAGTACATACCCCAGAAATTGAATTTCGGTCCTATGGAATTCACACTTTTCAAGTTTGATGTAAAGATGATTTTGTCTTAGACGTTCCAAGACCATTCTCACATGTCCATGATGTTCCTCTGTGGAGTTAGAAAAAATTAGAATATCATCCAAATAAATCACCACGAATGTATCTAGGAGATCCCTGAAGATGTCATTCACCAAATGTTGGAAAGTGGCTGGGGCAGTACTCAGACCAAAAGGCATAACTAGATATTCAAAGTGTCCATAGCGTGACCTGAATGCAGTCTTCCATTCATCCCCAGGTCTAATACGGACTAAGTTATAGGCCCCACGAAGATCTAGTTTAGAGAAAATTTTGGCATGTCGCACTCTCTCCAATAACTCAGGGATTAAAGGCAATGGATAACGGTTTCTAATAGTAACCTTATTGAGTTCCCTATAGTCAACGCAGGGTCTCAGAGATCCATCTTTCTTCTTTACAAAGAAGATGGGTGCACCTGCAGGAGATGAAGAGGGGCGTATGAAGCCCTTGGCTAGATTTTCGTCTATGTAATCCTTTAAAGCCTTTAGCTCGGGCCCGCCAGGGGGTAGATCTTACCAAAAGGTATCTCTGCTCCAGGCAATAATTCAATTGGACAATCATATGGACGGTGAGGAGGAAGCTGGTCAGCGTTCTTCTTGTCACATAAATCCACATAGTCCTGGTATACAGCTGGTAGTTCAGGGACTGACATGGTTCCTTTAGGAACAGAGCAAGCTGAAACTTTTGGACTCATCTGTTTCTCTGGAAAGTGTAATTCCTTGGTCTCCCAGTTAATGGTAGGATTCTGAGCCTGCAGCCATGGTAGCCCTAGAATAATGGGAAAGTGGGGAGAAGAGATAAGCATAAAGGACAGTTTCTCTTGATGATCTTTACCCATAAGAACCCTCAAAGGCTCTGTTTCCTGATCCACTGGTCCAGAGGTCAGCAGGGAGCCATCCACAGTTTCCATCTGTACTGGAGTAGCCTTCTTCACTGAACGTATCCCCTGTTTCAGAGCAAAGGAGACATCCATAAAATTTCCACTTGCCCCTGAGTCGATCATAGCAGAGCTAGACACCCAAGCTGAGTCAACCCAGAGTTTGATGGAAAGAAAGCAATGAGAATTGTTTTTCTTACAACTCAGCTGGGACACTGCTGAGGAAACTTGAAAAATGGCAGCGTTTACACAGTCAACGTCCTCAGAGGTAACGGAGTTTAAGTCAGAGAAATCAAGATCTGTTGCTGCAGATCTCTCTGGAGCCTGAGGCTCGGACCTGACAGATCCCCTCTCGCAACACTCACAGTGAATGAGTGCTGCAGTAGTCTTACGAGAACGGCTGGGGCAGTTTATAATGAAGTGCCCTGACTTACCACAATAGAAACATAGATTCTCCTTAAAACGATGTTCCTTGCGTGCATCACTAACCCGTCGTTGTAAAGAGTCTACCTGCATGGGTTCAGGTTCAGGTTCCCGTGTAATCCTACTCAAAGGTTCCTTAGCTGGAGAGGAAGGTAGGAAAAGGTTAGTGCGATTGCTTTCGAACCATCTCTCTTGCCTGCGTTCAGTCAGACGAGTATCAATACGGATGCAGTAGTTAATAAAGTCACCTAACGCAGTGGGAGGGTCGGCACGAGCAAGTTCATCCTTAATCAGTGGAGATAACCCCTTTCGAAAAATAGATTTTTTGGCGGAACTGTCCCAGGTGGTATCAAGGGCCCATCTCCTGAAATCCAAGGCATATTCAGCTACCGAGTGCTTACCTTGGCGCAAAGCTAACATGGCTGCTTCAGCTGTTGCACCTCGATTGGGGTCATCAAACACCTGCCCCATGGCTGAAATAAAATCATCAAGGTGATTCAAACAATCATCCTCAGTCTCGATCAGAGGGTTTGCCCACATCAAAGCCTTATTGGTAAGCAACATGATTATAGTAAGCACTTTGGATCGTTCAGTGGGAAATTGTGAAGCATGTGCAGAGAAAAATAAATTGCATTGATTAATAAATCCCCTGAATTTCTCACGTTCACCGCCAAAACGAAAAGGAGGTAATTTGGGGATCCCAGAACTCGGGGTTATGGCAGGAGCCTGGGCTCGTTCCTCTAGAGCCTCAATCCTGGCTCGCAATTCCTGGGTAGTCTGTCCAAACACTTGCAAATTATGATTAGTGAGGTCCTGTAGGCTTGCAAAACGGGTTTTTAAAGTCTGTACATCTGAAAGGATTGTATCAGTCACTCCGCAAAGTTCCTTTATGCGGGCCTCCATTTTCCAGATCTTTTAAGACAGGAGTACTGGAAGAAGAGGAGAGGAAAAAAAAAAAACAATAGTGTTTACCTGTGGTAACACTGCAGAGAGAAAAAAAAATTAAGGGAACTGCTCACCTGGAATGGTTGTGAGAAGTCACAACCACTATCATCACAGAAAGTTCAACCGGACATCTGATATCCACAGACAAAAAAGAGAAAAGAGAAAAAAAAAAACAATAGTGTTTACCTGTGGTAACACTGCAGAAAAAAAAAACACTTAAGGGAATTGCTCACCTGGAATGGTTGTGAGAAGTCACAACCACTGTCATCACAGAAAGTACAACCGGACATCCGATATCCACAGTTACAGCAGACACAGTCCTTTCCAGACCCAGCAGACACTAACGTTTGGCTTCAGAATCTTGTAATGTGTGTAGTACAGTTCATATAGCGTCTTGTGCTTGGGTGCGATGAAAATACATGAGACACAGGTTTGATATAGAAAGTCCTGTATTACTTCATACAAGTTGGCAAAAATAGTCACACAGTTTGCAGACACAGAAGCAGGAGACACAGCAGGCCAGAGTAATCTAAGCTCAGCAATCACTCTCCACAACAGGTTCAGGATCTTCTTCTCTGTTACCGTAAGTCCATGCAAACGTGGGTCTTTCAAAGAGCAGGGTTCAGAGTCCACAAGTGCTTCAGAGTTCCTCAGTAGGAATAGCTGGAGTACAAGGTCCAAGGCTTCAGGAGTCAGATCACAGGTTCACTGCAGGCTAGATTCTGAAGCACTGATTGCTCAGCTGTGGCTGCTTAAGAAGCAAAAGGAGAGAATCAGGGAGAGAAACATGCAAGCTGGAAACTCCATATTGACTGAGGGCAAGATAGCTGCAGCAAGACAGAAAGTAAAATGGCTGACGAACAAACTGATTTCAGGAACATGTACACAGAACCTTACAATACCCTTATAATTATTACTACCTTCATGCAATTTTTGCAAAAAAATTTTTTTTTTAATTTTTGGACATTTTTTTTTTGTGCCTGTTTTCTGTGTAATGGTCATGTGTTAATATGCATTTACATTTTGCATACACATCAACTTACTTTTTCAGTTCAGATCTAGTTTTCTATGTAGTTCAGAGTGCATTCTGTGCATATAAGGGTGGGACCGCCCTGTTTCTGAATTGAGAAATCCATCCTGTCTGGCCTATGCTTCAACTGGTGGGTTCAGTCCCTCTGCCTTGTTCACATTTACGTCACTTGACAAGTGGAAAGGTTTTTAATATTAGAGTAGGACTGTCCCACAAAGGGTTGCCTTGACGTGTTGGGATGGCTTGTACATTCTTTTGATCAAAATTATGTTTACTAAATACCCTTATAATTATTACTACCTTCATGCAATTTTTGCAAAAAATTTTTTATTTTTTTATTTTTGGACATTTGTTTTTTGTGCCTGTTTTCTGTGTAATGGTCATGTGTTAATATGCATTTACATTTTGCATACACATCAACTTACTTTTTCAGTTCAGATCTAGTTTTCTATGTCATTCATATCCTAGTATTCATGGTACCCTCATCCCCAATCCTGGTATGCATGGTACCCCTCACCCCCCAATCCTGGTATGCATGGTCCCCTCACCACCCTATCCTGGTATGCATGGTCCTCTCACCCCCCTATCCTGATATGAATAGTCCCCTCACCCCAATCCTGGTATGCATGGTTCTCTCTCCCCCTATCCTGGAATGCATGGTCCTCTCACCCCCCAATTCTGGAATGCATGGTCCCCTCACCCCCCAATCTTGGTATGCATGGTCCCTTAACCCCCCCAATCCTGGTGTGCATGGTCCCCTCACACCCCAATCCTGGTGTGCATGATCCCCTCACCCCCAATCCGGGACTGCATGGTCCCCTCACCCCCCAATCCTGGTGTGCATGGTCCCCTCACCCCCCAAATCCTGGTGTGCATGGTCCCCTCACCCCCCAATCCTGGTGTGTATGGTTCCCTCACCCCCAATCCTGGTGTGTATGGTTCCCTCACCCCCAATCCTGGTGTACATGATCCCCTCACCCACCAATCCTGGTATGCATGGTCCCCCCTCATCCCTATTGTAGGATGTATGTTACCCCCTAAACCCCCAATCCTGGTCTGCATGGTCCTCTCACCCCCCAATCCTGGTATGCATGGTCCCCTCACCCCCCTATCCTGATATGCATGCTATCCCTCACCCCCCATCCGGATATCCATGGTACCCTCACCCCCTTTCCTCGTATGCATGCTACCTGTCACCCCCTATCCTGATATGTATGGTTCCCCTCACCCCTATTAAACTGCACACATACAAAAAAAAAAACATTTATACTCACCTTTCTTCCCTGTGCTCCAGCGCTGTCCGGTTCTACCAGAGGCTGGGGGAAGAGTGTGGCGTCAGAGTATGCACATGCCCATACAGCGCTGTTCGGTGCCATATTGCTGAAGACACACTGCAAATGTGTCTTCAGTAAAATGGCGCTGGATAGCGCTATACGCATGTGTGATTCTGACACGCACTCCAGCCCCGGTCTCCGGCAAGAGAAGCGCCGCGGCAATGCTCCTGCTGGTCAGGTCAGTATGGCGCTGGAGACAGCGGTATGCGTTCAGTACCGCGATCTCCGGTGCCATACACAATCCTCACCGCTGAATGCCATCTTCTGTCTGGTCTCCGGCAAGAGAAGCACCGCGGCAACGCTCCTGGTCAGGTAAGTATGGCGCTGGAGACTGCGGTATTCGTTCAGTACCGCGATCTCCGGCGCCATACACAATCCTCACCGCTGAATGCCGTCTTCTGTCTGGACCCAGACTGCACAGGCGCATCACGCTTGCGCAGTCTATAAAGGCTTCAGACAGAGTGACGCTTACAGCGTTATATTATAGATAACCTAGCTGCAGATAGGTGGATAATTTGATTTATTAAGGCATGTGATAGGTCAAGACCAATTCTGTCCTGAAGAATACCCCCTTGGGATCTAAATCTAGTCCTGGAGGCGTTACCGAGACCTCCGCTTGAGCCTCTGAGCGAATCACCAGTTAAGATACTCACTCTAAAGACAGCTATATTGGTGGCCCTAACATCGGTCCGTAGAGTCAGTGACTTGCAGGCCCTGTCAGTCAACCATCCGTTTACCCAGAATTCTAAAACTGCGGAAGAGCATAAGCTGCACACGCTAGACCTTAAAGGGGTTCTGGTTCAGTAATTGCTCGTATCAAACATATGGAGGAGAGTGAGTCCATATTTGTGTCATTTCAAGGGGTTAGGAATGGCCTAAAAGTAACAAGGGGTACAATAGCTAGATGGATCAGGGATGCCATTAGCTTAGCCTACTCAACCAGTAATGTACCAGCTTTAGAGAACCGGAGGGCTCATTCCACCAGGGCCATGGCAACTTCCTGGGCTAAGAAGGCAGAGGTGTCGATCGACAAGATATGTAAGACAACGATGTGGTCTTTTCCGTCTACATTCTATAAACTTTACCGGCTTAATCTTCTTCCCCTATAATCTGTCCTTTGGGAGAATGGTGTTGCAAGCGGTGATCCCTCCCTAAGGTGTTTTTGGCATATATAAATCTCTCAGGTGGTGCTGTCATGGGAGAAGGGGAAAAAATCTTAGTTACTTACCGGTAACGGGATTTTACAGAGCCTATGACAGCACCCTTATATTCCCTCCCTTCTTGGAGGTCCTCTCATGCTCTGGAACCAAACTGATGCGGAGGAGAGGTACCGCCTTTTTATTCAGTAGGTTTCCAGTCCTGGTGGGCGGATACCCTCTCTCAGGTGGTGTCTCATGGGCTCTGTAAAATTCCATTATGGGTAATTAACTAAGATTTTTCTTTCTATACTTATATATTGCATGGGCGCTGGTGAGAGAATTTATTGAGGTCACTTTCATCAATTCCAGGCTATTTTAATGTTAGCACCACGGCAGTAATGACCCTCACTTCTCTATTGGGAGGTCTGATGATGAATCCAGCATTAGTAATGACAGGCAATCAACGTTTAACATCTCTGTCACCTCTTCATTCCACTAATTTCCACTCATTAATCAGCTACTCGGCTTTCTTCTCCTCAGCTCCTGTCAAGCTGCTGATATAAGTCTTGAAAAATAGCCAGTCCTCATCAACTTCTCCTAGATCAGGTCTCATAATCTTAAGGCTGGGTCTCACATAGCGATACACCAGCGATCCTGACAACGATCAGGATCGCTGGTGTATCGCTACATTATCGCTGCTGAGCTGCCAAACAGGCAGCTCAGGTAGCGATCAGCACAAGCGACACTGCGGGTAACATCGCTTAGTTACCCGCAGTGTACCTTGGATACCAGCGCCCTGATGCAGGGAGCTGGTAACCAAGGTACACATCAAGTTTCCAGGCGCTGGGCGGTGCCTGGAAACCCGCTGTATACCTTGGTTACCAGCTCCCCGCTTCAGGGAGCTGGTATCCAAGGTACACAGCGGGTTTCTAGGCACAGCCCCGTGCCTGGAAACCCGCTGTGTACCTTGGTTACCAGCGGATCGCTGGTCTCCCGCCTGTCACACGCAGCGATGCGTGCCTGTCAGCGGGAGACCAGCGATCAAAAAAATGTCCTGACATTTCAGCGACGATCAGCGATACCCGGCAGGGGGGCTGATCGTCGCTGAATGTCACACACAGCGATATCGCTGGTGAGCTCGCTGCTGCGTCACAAAACTAGTGACTCAGCAGCGATCTCGCTAGCGAGATCGCTGTGTGAGACGGGCCCTTTAGCTCTCGCAGCCTGGAGCTGTGTGCTTGTCAAAATGCCCTGTTATCTCTGTATGTGATTGCAGTGTAGACTCAGAATCAACTACTCATACCTCAATGTCTTAGGGTCCCGTCACACTCTTCAATGTCCCAGCGATCCCACCAACGATATGACGTGGATGGGAATCGCTGGGACATCGTTAGCTGATCGCTGGTGAGCTGTCACATGGGCAGACTCACCAGCGAACAGGACCAGCGAGCACGCTGGTATCCAATGTACACATCGGGTAACTAAGCACCGCGCGTCACCTAGTTACCCGATATGTACCCTAGATACTGGCTCTCAGCGCTCTACAGCAGAAGCTGGGAGCGGGTAACCAGGGTACATATCGAGTAACTAGGCGCCGCGCTTAGTTACCCGATATGTACATTGGATACCAGCTCCCAGCTCGCTGATCGTTGGTCTCCCGCTGTCACACGCAGCGATGTGCGCTGGCCACGGGACACCAACGATGATAAAATGGTCCAGGACATTCAGCGACGATCAGCGATACCCAGCAGGGGGGCTGGTCGTCGCTGCGTGTCACACTAAGCGAGATCGCTGGCTAGGTCGCTGTTGCGTCACAAAATCGGTGACGCTTCAGCGATCTCACTTAGTGTGACGGGGGCTTTAGGCTAAGTTCACATTAGCGTTCGGGGGCTCTGCGGAGGGCTGCGTACTTCCTCCGTTAAGCTCCGCCTACTTCTGCATGCGTCCTGCGTACCTATCTTTAACATTGGGTTCGCAAGACATGCGGATGTATGCGGATGCGTCGTTTTGAAGCGCCCGCCGAACGCACGTGAACGCAACATGTTGCATTTTGTGCGTTCGGCGGGCGCGTCAAAACAACACATTGGCATGTCCTGCGTACCCAATGTTAAAGATAGGAACGCAGGACGAATGCGGAAGTAGACAGAGCTTAACGGAGGAAGTACACAGCCCTCCGCAGAGCCCTTGAACGCTAATGTGAAACCAGCCTTACAGCAGAACTTGTGCTGAGCTTTTTTGGTTTCAAAACTACAGCTCTACTGCTAACCAGAACTGTCACGGGAGAGCCGTGACGGAGGAGTGCCCATCCTGCCATAAACCGGGAAGTAAGGAGACTGCATAGCTCTAAGTTGCTCAAGAGAAAACTTGAGAATAACCCATTTCACATTTATTTACATTTTAGGAAAGGAGTGATTTTGACCAATGCACGATTCTGGTTGTTGTGGGATGAGGTCAAGTTAAAGAGAATCTGTCAGTATGATTTTGTAAAGTAAAGACCTGGCTGTAATGGCGCTGTAATAGTGATTACATTGAAACCTATGGTGAACAAATCTGCTTTGTTCTTCTTTAATCAACATTTGAAGTTTTCTGCTGAGATTTTGGTGCACAAGGGTCGGACTGTGCACCGAGATTTTTCCCTGGCTGTTATCCCCCAGCCACTTTGCCTGCCTTAGGCCTTTGAATGACAGATCACTGCATTTTCAGTGACTTTCATTTTGTTTTAAAGATGTTGAAGCAAAACAGAAGCATTCATGAAATATCACTAGATGGCAAATGACTACCTGGAGACTGGCAGGCTAGCACATAGTATACAGCAAAAAAATAATATTTTTGGTAGTCACTGTACAATCGCTTTCTCATAGGCTTTATTGGGGGACACAGGAACCATGGGTTATATACTCCCATCTAAGGGTACATCTTAGGGAAAAAAAGCAAAGTCTTCCCCAACAGGCCACACCTGGGCAGCTGACACCTAGCTATTCAGATAGTGCAAGAACAGTAAAAGGAGCAAAGCCAAGACTTCCACCACCTAGACAAGAGAGGTGCTGTGTCCCCCAATGGAGGCTAAAGGAAAGATTTTATAGTGAGAATCAAATATCTTAATTTCTTGGTCACGTCATTAGGGAACTCTGGACAGTAATGCAAAAGGAAGAATACCAATTCATCATATTACTACCCAAACAAATGCCGCTTGTAGTACCCTTCTGCTGAGACTGCATCCCCCAATGGAAAGATAAGAGCTCCACAAAGTCCTGTGGAATAGTAGAAGAGACACCTGAAGGCTTCTACCACACGGAGGAATGTAAGACGTGCCCTGGCAGGGGCATCCTAGCTAAGCCTGATCTTATACAGTGGCAGATCGAAAGCAGTGAACAATGGTAGGCATAGAGGCGGTCCGACCTCTGCGAGAGCATACCGGGATGACCAAGAAGGCATCCGAATATCAGAATGGAGCTGTGAGAGACAAAGCTGCACAGTTTTCACTAAGTCAGACTGTCTAAAGGCAAAATGGAAGAAAGCAATCTCCTTATTAAGGTGAAAGGAGGGTGCAGAAAGCAATACCAGAACAGAAGAGAGACAGGCGAGGGCCACCACTCGAAGCCTCACCTTGTGGAAGAGTAAGCCAAGATGCAAAAAAAAAAAACTGACACAATAATAATAATCTTTATTTATATAGCGCCAACATATTCCGCAGCGCTTTACAGTGTAACAGTTTCAAAACATAAGTCATAAGTAACAACGTTAACAAAACAATAATTAAAGCAAAATAAGCCGACCCTGCTCGCGAGAGTTTACAATCTACAATGAGGTGGGGGAGATACAAAGTACAGGTGTGTATATACAATGGTGCATTTACAATGATGGTCCAGCCATCTTGAGGGAGTGAGGCATGGATGGAGATAGTGAATGGGCTACACATACACACTTAAACATAGAACGACTTTGGTTATTGAATGTGATAGGGCGCTCTGAACAAATGTGTTTTGAGGGAGCGCCTGAAACCATGCAAATTGTGGATAGTCCTAATTTCTTGGGGTAGAGCATTCCAGAGGATTGGCGCAGCGCGGGAGAAGTCTTGGAGTCGGGAGGTACGGATTAGTGCAGAGGTTAGTCGAAAGTCGTTTTCAGAGCGCAGCAGTCGGTTAGGCCGATAGATAGAAATGAGGGAGGAGATGTAGGGGGGTGCTGCACTGTGGAGAGCTTTGTGGGTGAGAATCAGTACTTTGAATTGGATCCTATAATTAATGGGCAGCCAGTGTAAGGACTGGCGAAGAGCGGACGCGTCCGAGTACCGATTAGCCAGATGGATGACCCTGGCTGCTGCATTAAGGATGGACTGGAGAGGGGATAGTCGAGTAATGGGAGGCCAAGTAATAGAGTGTTGCAGTAGTCCAGGCGGGAGTGGATCGATGCTACAGTGAGGGTTTTTGTTGTTTCCATGGTGAGAAAAGGGCGGATTCTAGAGATGTTCTTTAGGTGTAGACGGCAAGAGCGGGCAAGAGATTGTATATGGGAGGTGAAGGAGAGATTGGTGTCAAACATAACACCCAGACAGCGAGCCTGCTGCCGGGGTGTTATTATGGTGCCGCCCACAGAGAGGGAAATGTCAGATTTAGGGAGGTTATTAGACGGCGGGAGCAGAAGGAGTTCAGTCTTGGAGAGGTTAAGTTTCAGATAGAGAGCGGACATGATGTTGGAGACTGCAGACAGACAGTCGGTGGCGTTCTGTAGAACAGCAGGGGTAAGGTCGGGGATGACGTGTATAGTTGTGTGTCATCAGCATAAAGATGGTACTGAAAGCCAAATCTGCTGATGGTCTGTCCAATTGGGGCCGTGTAGAGAGAGAAGAGAAGGGGGCCAAGGACTGAGTCCTGGGGTACACCGACAGTGAGAGGAAGAGGAGATGATGTGGAGCCAGAGAACGAAACACTGAAGGAGCGGTCAGAAAGATAGGAAGAGAACCAGGAGAGAACAGTGTCCTTAATACCTAGTGACTGGAGCCTAGACAGTAGGAGACAGTGGTCAACAGTGTCGAAAGCTGCAGAAAGGTCGAGTAGAATGAGCAGAGAGTGGTCGCCGTTACGTTTTGCTGTCAGGTCATTGGTCACTTTGATGAGTGCAGTTTCAGTCGAATGTAGGGGGCGGAAGCCGGACTGTGAAGGGTCTAGGAGGGAGTGAGTGGAGAGGTAACGGGTAAGGCGGGAGTAGACTAGGCGCTCCAAAAGTTTAGAGATGAAGGGGAGATTGGAGACCGGTCTGTAGTTGTTTGTGCAGGAAGGGTCGAGAGCGGGTTTCTTTAGTAGCGGAGTAATGATGGAGTGTTTGAAGGAGGATGGGAAAATGCCAGAGGAGAGTGAGAGATTAAAGATTTTAGTTAGGTGAGTTGTGACAACTGGAGAGAGAGACTGGAGGAGATGTGAGGGGATGGGGTCGGTAGTGCATGTAGTCGGACGAGAGGAAGAGAGGAGTCTGGAGACTTCTTCTTCTGTGATGGGATCAAATGTGGAAAGTGAGCCAGAGGAAATGCAGGGTGGGATGGGAGTCACAGCACTTGGTGGTTGAGAGCAGATTTCCTGACGGATAGTATCTATTTTTTCTATAAAGTCGGAGGCCAGGTCGTCAGCACAAATGTCTGTGATAGGGGCTTGTGCTTTTGGCCTGAGGAGGGAGTGAAAAGTGTCAAAAAGTTTCTTGGGGTTGTTGGCTAGTGAGGAGATCAGGGTGGTGAAGTAGGTCTGTTTGGCGAGGTGAAGGGCAGCATTATAAGTTCTTAACATGAATTTAAAGTGGATGAAGTCCTCTGGTGTGCGGGTTTTTCTCCAGAGGCGTTCAGCACTCCTAGAGAATCGCTGAAGAAGTCGAGTTTGCAATGTGAGCCAGGGCTGTTTTACTGTGTGTTTGGAGGTTCTGAGGGTGAGCGGTGCTACTTGGTCAAGGGTGCTTCTAAGAATGTCATTGTAGTGATGAACAGCCAGATCAGGACAGGAAAAAGAGGAGATTGGGGACAGCGATGAGTGTAGGGAGTCTGAAAGTGTCTGAGGGTTAATGGCTTGTAGATTTCTGAATGTGTGGTAGGTAGGAGTGCGCTGGGGTGGTGGAGGATTTGTGAGCGTGAAGGAGAGAATGTTGTGGTCAGAGAGTGGAAGCGGTGAGTTATTTAGGTGGGAGATTGAACAGAGGCGGACAAAGACCAGGTCAAGGATGTTGCCATCCTTGTGTGTCTCAGAGGTTGAAAGCTGTGAGAGGCCTAGAGAAGTGGTTAGTGATAGAAGCTGAGATGCAGATGTGGAAGTAGGGCTGTTAATGGGGATGTTGAAGTCTCCAAGGATAAGGGTTGGTAGTTCTGAGGACATGAAGTGCGGCAGCCAGGCTGAGAAGTGGTCAAGGAACTGGGTGGGCGAGCCTGGGGGCCGATATATGACCGCTACTCTGAGGGAGGGGGGATGGAAGAGCCTGATGGTGTGGACCTCAAAAGAAGGGAATGAGAGTGATGGAATTGGGGGGATGACCTGGAAAGTGCATTGTGGGGACAGGAGTATGCCAACTCCACCACCATGTCTGTTTGTGGGTCTCGGGGAATGGAGAACTGTAAACCACCATAGGAAATGGCAGCAGGGGAGACAGTGTCAGAATCCTGAATCCAGGTTTCAGTGAGGGCCAACAGATTAAGAGAGTGGTTCAGAAAGTAGTTGTGCAGGAAGGATAGCTTGTTGCATGCAGACCGTGGATTCCAGAGGGCACAATTGAAAGAAGGAGATGAGGGAGTGCAAGTAATATTAATAAGATTATTATGGTTTCGGTATGAGGTAGGGTAGGGATTGAGGTTGGGGGATGGTGGACCAGGGTTGGGGGAGATGTCCCCTGAAATCAGTAGGAGTAGGAAGATAAAGAGCAGGTAGTTGTTGGAATTGTAAGTAGGTTTTTTCTGTGATGTGTTTGGGCAAGATGGGCTGAGGTTTTTCAGGAGGGTGAGGAGTGCATGGGAGCTGTACATGGGAGAGGGAAGGATAGAGGGGCTGATGTGTATGAGTCGTGATGGAGGGGGGATGGGGCGGTGAATGTGGATGGCAAGGGAACACAGGAGGAAATAGATAAAGTACATAATGAAAAAGAAGGCAAAGTGTGGGGTACCTGATTCCAGCCCTGATTAACTGCCATGAATAACTGCCGTTTTCAAGATGCTTGTCTTCTGTGATGCTTAGCTTCTGGGATGCATGCGCCCCCACAATGCATGTGCCCCTTAGACTACTCCTAAATATATAGCCCACACTACAGGGTCAGGAAAGTGGGATTGTGGGTGCTGCTTTGGGATAATGGAGAGATATGTCTGATTGTCCCAAAAGGAGAGGGCTGAGGGGCATCCAAGACAAGATTGAGTTCCCCAGATCCAAGAGAAATTTAACGGTGGCCGTGAGTTCACCCCGGCAGGCAGTACTGACTATGGTCTACAAGTCAAGTTCTGCCGGACAAGGATAACCAAGGCAGGACCCTGGCCCTTGGGAGACAATTCTAGCTCAAGACAAATCTGCAAAATTGAAAAAGGAGGATAACGTCATAGGAGCGCTGCCAATAAGTCTTCATCTACGGATGAGAGGCTTTCTAAATGAAATGGTAGAAACAAGATGTCTATTTTTTCTTTTATATAGCCAAGGCATGGCAATAAACACTTTTTTTTTTTGCATTTAATGGATGAATGAAGCTCTATGGAAATGTGACGTATACACCAAAGTTAGACTCTGTTCACATAAAATTGTAGTCCTACCATGTGGCTATCAGATATACCCGCAGTGGAATAATAAATTCTTCATTCACTTATAAATTAATGGTAGTGTCAAAAATAAATTTAAAAGTAAAAATATTAGTGTCAATTTTTTCAGTATATGTTGTGACAACCTTCCGGCTGTACTAGCCGGTATTAGCTCTTGATGAATGCAGCTTTGCTGTGGTCTACAGGTGATGATCCTTCAGTAACTGGGGGGTCTCTGAAGCCGGAGCAGCACACGGACCCCTGTGGGAGCAGCTTAGAGCAGCAGATCCACATCGCTTCAATCTCTTGCTGACAGCAGCTCTCCTTATAACTGTTTACTGTGAAAACACAAGAAATGAACATCACCATTTTGTGCGGGATTGTATGGGGCAGAATGTGTTATGACGACGTGCTTATCACGGCGTACACTGCAGGCATTGCTGGATCGCACACGCGGCTTTCTGACACGGATCCTTTCTCTTAGGCATCACTCACCTGTAGGAAAGAGGCAATAATCAATATATACATAAGTATCATTTGTAAAACAATCACAACATATGGATGCGATAGCAACATTTATTGGAACTTGTCTTACACGAACAAAGCATTTCGGAGCTCATGGGCTCCTCTCTCAAACACAAAGACACATAGTAACATAGCATTTAAGGTTGAAAGGAGACTTTAAGTCCATCAAGTTCAACCCATATCCTATCCTAACCTGCCCTAACATGTTGATCCAGAGGAAGGCAAAAGAAAACCCCATGTGGCAAACAGTAAGCTTCACAATGGGGAAAAAAATTCCTTCCCGACTCCACATACGGCAATCAGACTAGCTCCCTGGATCAACGCCGTATGTAGGAAACTAGTGAATATAGCCTGTAATATTATAGTTTTCAAGAAAGGCATCCAGTCCCTTCTTAAATTTTAGTAAGGAATCACTCATTACAACATTAGACGGCAGAGAGTTCCATAGTCTCACTGCTCTTACAGTAAAGAATCTGCGTCTGTGATTATGACTAAACCTTCTTTCCTCCAGATGTAGAGGATGCCCCCTTGTCCCCGTCACAGGTCTAAGAGTAAAAAGATCATTAGAAAGGTCTTTGTACTGTCCCCTCATATATTTATACATTGTAATAAGATCACCCCTAAGCCTTCGTTTTTCCAAACTAACCCCAAGTGTAATAACCTGTCTTGGTATTGCAGACCCCCCAGTTCTCTAATAATCTTGGTCGCTCTTCTCTGCACCCGCTCCAGTTCAGCTATGTCTTTCTTGTACACCAGAGACCAGAACTGTACACAGTATTCTAAGTGTGGTCGCACCAGTGACTTGTATAGAGGTAAAATTATGTTCTCCTCATGAGCATCTATGCCTCTTTTAATGCATCCCATTATTTTATTTGCCTTTGCAGCAGCTGCAGGGCCGGCGTCAGCACCTGGCATACCCGGGCAAGTGCCGGGGCCCTGAGCAGGCGGGGGGCCCACTCGCCGTCGGGCACCCCGGTGCCCGTTAGCGGTGCCAGCGCCGCCACTGGGCCCCCCCGCTTGCTCAGGGCCCCGGCAGCAGCCGGCGCAATACTTACCTCTCCCCGTGCCTCCGCTGCCGCAGCTCCGGGCTCCAGGGGGCGCCTGCGCTTCCTCTCTCACAGCAGCGCCGCTGAATGACGTCATCATTCAGCGGCCGGCTGTGGCAGAGAAAGCGCGGACGCCGGACAGGTGAGGTGTGTGTGTATATATGTATGTGAGAGAGTGCTGCGGTGCTGTCTGTGTGTGATGCTGTATGTGTGATGGTGGTGGGGGGAGGCAGTGATGGTGGTGAGGAGGCAATGAGGATGATGATGATGATGGGGAGGAAATGATAATGGGAAGGCAATGATGATGATGATATTAATGGGGAGGCAATGATGATGATGATGGGGAGGCAATGATAATGGGGAGGCAATGATGATGATGATGGGGAGGCAATGATAATGGAGGCAATGATGATGATGATGGGGAGACAATGATGATGATGATTGGGGGGGCAATGATGATGATGATGGGGAGACTATGATGATGGGGAGGCAATGATGATGGGGAGGCAATGATGATGATGATGGGATGGCAATGATGATGATGATGATGGGCAGGCAATGATGATGATGGGGAGGCAATGATGATGATAATGGGCAGGCAATGATGATGATAATGGGGAGTCTTTCCACAGCACCCTTTCCTGAGCCGTAACAGTGCAGAACGCAGCACAGTGTAGAGGAGAGCTCCATATTTTGTATGGAGCCTTATATGTGGTCCAGTATTCTGAATGGAGCATTATATTGGGTCCAGTATTATGTATGGAGCATTATATGGGGGTGGGGAGATGACATCCTGCATGGGATATTATATGGGTGATGAGGGGGAGACTATGTGGTGCCCATAATATTGTATGGAGGACTGTACTGTCCGGTCTGTGCTGTGCGCTGTGAGGATTTGGCGGTTTTTGGGCTATTGTACAATTTACATAGGTATCAGTCATGTAATGGAAGAAGAGAAGTGTTTGGCATCGTACTATACCCATATTTCTCTGCAGTATCAGTGCATCATGAATCGTGGTCTGTGTTAAAGGGGCCCACTGAGACTCTTTCGCCCGGGGCCCATAAAAACCTGGAGCCGGCCCTGAGCAGCTGCCTGACACTGGCCACTAAATGTGAGTTTGTCGTCCACTCATACACCCAGGTATTTTTCAGTGACAGTTTTGCCCAGTGTTTTACAATTAAGCACATAATTATACATCTTGTTTGTTCTACCCACGTGCATGACCTTACATTTATCCCCATTAAAGCTCATTTGCCATTTATCAGCCCAGGCTTCTAGTTTACATAAATCCTGCTGTAATATAAAATTGTCCTCCTCTGTATTGATTACCCTGCAGAGTTTAGTGTCATCTGCAAATATTGAAATACTACTCTGTATGCCCCCAACAAGGTCATTAATAAATATGTTAAAGAGAAGCGGCCCCAATACTGACCCCTGTGGTACCCCACTGCTAACCGTGACCCAGTCCGAGTGTGCTCCATTAATATCCACTCTTTGTTTCCTATCCATGAGCCAGTTCTTAACCCACTTACACATATTTTCCCCTATCCCCATTGTTCTCATTTTATGTATCAACCTTTTGTGTAGCACTGTATCAAAAGCTTTTGAGAAGTCCATGCACACCACGTCCACTGCGTTCCCTAGTCTATCATAGGATTTTCTTTTGATACTGTTGAAAAAAAAAGTAATTTAGCATATTGGCTTTTTCCTCATCCTCATCCACCATTTCACCCAGACTATTTTTAAGGGGACCAACACTATCATTTTATAGTTTCTTACTATTTATGTATAGTTAAAGAATATTTTGGGATTATTTTTACTTTCTCTGGCAATGAGTCTCCTAGCCTCAATCTTTGCTGTCTTGATTTGCTTTTTACAGAATTGATTCAGTCTTCTGTATCACGAGCACCGCACTGCACTTGCTCACTGAGCCAGTGCGCGTGTCCTGAATAAGACAGACTGCACTCAAAGATACCTGTGGAGCGGGGCAGTAGCGGTGAAGATGCGTGCTTCAGACTAACAGGACCTGAAGCACGTGACTGCCAAGGGGTGGCGCCGGCCACAGGTCTCTCAGAGGGAGCAGTAACACATAGAGAATGCTTCAGGCCAGAGGACCTTAAGCACGTGACTGCTGGTGGGCGTGGCCTAAGCTCCAAGAGCTAGGAGCAGAAGGAAAACTCCTAGAAGGGTAACTACGGGACAGAGTTACCAAGGGGCATAGACAAAATGGATCATCAGGATAGCCAGGTCATACACAGAGGGAGCAACGCAGTACAAGAGGAGCAGGCAGAGAATAACCAGAACGTAGCCAAGGGATCAGAAAACCAGAACGGGCAAATACAAAGTACCAAGACAGTAGACAAACTCACAACGAAGAGACGGACCGGGTCAAAACCAAACAAGCAACAAGATCAGGCACAAGGCACAGGCACACAGGAGGTCAACTAACTCAGCCGAGGGCAGGAGTATAACTGACACCAGACCTAAGTCAATTGGCAACTAAATAGCCGCCTTCTGCCAGAGAGAGGCTGAAACCATTAACCCCAGTCTGGCCAGGACGGGACAAAGACAAAACCCCGTCCTGGGTCATGACAGTACCCCCCTCTCAACGGGGGGCCACTGGACCCCCGGGTTTCTCAGGACACCTGGCATGAAAGGCCCGGACCAACTGATCCGCATGAACAGATCGGGCAGGAACCCACGACCGGTCCTCCGGACCGTAGCCTTTCCAATGTATCAGATACTGAAGAGCACGACGGACAAACCTAGAGTCAAGAATTCGTTCCACCTCGTACTCAGACTGCCCGTCTACCAAAACCGGTGATGGGAAAGACAACGATCCTTCCCTACAGGACCCCACAGGTTTCAAAAGGGCCCTATGGAAAACGTTGGGAATCCGTAGAGACGGAGGGAGAAGCAACCGAAATGCCACCGGGTTAACTGCTTCCGTAATTTCATAAGGACCAATAAATTTAGGTCCAAGTTTCGCAGAGGGGACCTTGAGCCTTATATTCCTAGTAGATAACCATACCTTATCCCCAACCTGGAACACCGGCCCCACAGACCGTTTTTTGTCAGCAAAAAACTTATATTTAGACTGAGCCTTCGTAATGTTCCTTTGGACCTCCTGCCATACCTCCCCCAACCGCTGGATTGTCCCATCCGCTCCAGGACACCCAGAGTCCAAATGGGAGAACTCCCCAAAATGTGGATGAAACCCATAATTGCAGAAAAAGGGAGATGTGCCCATAGACTGGTTAATGCGGTTGTTAAACACAAACTCAGCCAAAGGTAATGCAGTACACCAATCATCCTGTCGGGCTGAGGTCAGGCAACGCAGGATTTGCTCTAGAGACTGATTGGTCCGCTCAGTCTGCCCATTAGTCTCTGGATGATAAGCGGATGAAAAAGACAGACCAATACCCAACCTCTTACAAAATGCCCTCCAAAATCTGGAAACAAATTGTACCCCCCTATCAGACACCACATTCAAGGGTACCCATGCAACCGCACCACATGCTCAACAAACAATCTGGACAACGTTTCCGCATTAGGTAAAGCCGCTAAGAGTACAAAATGTGCCTGTTTACTAAACCTGTCCACCACTACCGAAATGACGGTATTACCCTTGGAAGGAGGAAGGTTGGTGATAAAATCCATGGACAAATGGGTCCATGGTCTATCAGGAATTGGCAGTGGCACCAATTCCCCGGCCGGCCGGTTATGGGGGGTTTCGCACGGGCACATACCCCACAAGCAGACACTAATTCCCCAACATCAGAGGCTAAAGAAGACCACCAGAATATCCTAGCGATGGCCCTCCGGGTAGCCGACATCCCAGGATGTCCACCCTGAACTGAGTCTTGGAATTCCTGAAGGATCCTGAGACGAAATTGAACTGGTACAAAAAGTTTATCCACTGGCTTAGCCGGCGGGGCAAGAGACTGAGCTTCCCGAATCTCCTGCTCCAACCCAGCAGAAACAACTGCCACCACCACCCCAGGCTGAAGAATGGAGGATGGAGGTTCGGGGGGGAGACACCAGATCCAGACTGCGTGACAAGGCATCAGCCTTGAAATTTTTGGATCCTGGCCGAAAAGTGATGGAGAACTGGAATCAGGAAAAAAAAAGCGACCATCTTGCCTGTCTAGTTTTTGAAGTGTTTTTTCCTATGCCCGACAATCCTGTGCCACTTATGTTTTAACCTAATGGATTAAAGGTTATCTTTTAGACTGCAACCTTCTCGCGGGTTTTTTTTTTTTTTTCTCTTCCCAAGTACGTTTGCTTCATGGAACCGTGCTGAGCACCAGCTGTCTAATGAAGATTTCACAGAAGGGTGAGCTGACTATATATATTTTTTTTCCCATCTTGCCTGTCTAGGAGTCAACCTTTTAGCAGACTCAATGTAAGCTAGGTTCTTGTGGTCCGTAACCACGGTAATAGGATGGACAGCACCCTCCAAAAAATGCCTCCATTCTTCAAAGGCCAACTTCACGGCCAGAAGTTCTCGATTCCCAACATCATAGTTTCTCTCCACAGGAGAGAATTTCTTAGAGAAAAAGGCACAGGGTCTCAAATTAGTCAAAGTGGCGGGTCCCTGGGACAACACCGCCCCCACCCCCACCTCCGAGGCGTCCACCTCAACAATACATGGTTCAGACGGGTCCGGTTGAATAAGAACCGGAGCAGATATGAAACATTTTTTTAAAAACTGAAACGCCGCCACCGCTGCGGCTGACCAATTCTTGACATCAGCCCCTTTTGAGTCAGATCTGTGAGAGGTTTAACTACCTGAGAGAACCCCCTTATAAACTTGCGACAGTAATTTGCGAATCCTAAGAAACGCTGCAGAGCCTACAAATCACGAGGTTGTACCCAATCAACAATGGCCTGCACCTTATTAGGATCCATGCGATACCCCTCAGCAGACACAATGAACCCCAGAAAAGACAGCTCCTGAACGAAGAATGAACATTTTTCTAGCTTAGCAAAGAGACATTTCTCCCGGAGCCTTTGGAGAACTGCCCGAAGATGATCAATGTGAGTTTGTTTATCAGGCGAGTAGATAAGAATGTCATCCAAATACACAACCATAAAACGCCCAATAAAGTCAGAGAACACATGATTAATACAATTTTGGAAGACTGCTGGTGCGTTGGTCAGACCGAAAGGCATGACCAAGTTTTCAAACAACCCTTCAGTAGTGAGAAAAGCAGTCTTCCACTCATCCCCCTCCCGGATCCGGATAAGGTTATATGCCCCCCGCAGATCCAATTTCGAAAACCACTTAGCCCCAGACAACTGGTTGTACAAATCAGGAATACGTGGGAGGGGGTAAGTATTTCTCACAGTTATCTTTTTTAACTCTCGAAAATCGAGGCATGGGCGCAAACCACCGTCTTTTTTCTTAACGAAAAAGAACCCCGCCGCCATGGGGGAAACAGAAGGACGAATGTGTCCCTTACGAAGGCTCTCGGAAATGTATTCTTTCATAGCAGCCCGCTCGGGACCCGAGAGGTTATACAAGCGGGCCTTGGGCAATTTAGTTCCTGGAACCAGGTCAATGGTCAATAATCGGGTTATGCCGTTGCAACCAGGGAAACCCTAACACCAGGCCAGCAGAGAGGTTATCCAAAACAAAACATGACATACGCTCCTGGTGAAGGGCCCCCACCCTGAGGGTGAATTCTTCAGAAACAAAATGGACACCGTCCTTGGTGAGAGGTGTAGAATCAATGGCCATTATTTTTATAGGAGTCTCCAACCTAACTGTCCCTAATCTACAGCTGGCCACCAGCTTAGAGTCAATCAGGTTCAAGGATGACCCACAGTCCACAAAAGCTGAAGTAAGGAAAAAGCAGTTCTTCACACCAAGTTCCACCTTTAACAGTATCTTAGAAAATGAAGGAAAGGGTACCTGAGAGTCTGAGTGCCCTCCAAGATGATCACCCAGACTCAGTTGCTTGTTAGTCGGTGGGCAGGAGGGACAGTTACTTTTCCAATGTCCAGGATCACCGCAGTAAAAACACAGCTTTTCTAAGCGCCTCCGTCTCCTTTCTTTCTCTTTGAGGTCGATGGCTCCCATCTCCATGGACTCCAATACAGGACTGGCTCCCTTTCCACTGGAGAAAAATGGTGTCTCAACCTGCATCACACCTCTCGCCCGTAGCCTGCGATCCATTCGGACGGCCTGCGTCATGGCGTCCTCCAGAGAATCAGGCGGAGGGTGAAGTGCCAAGGCATCTTTCAGACGTTCAGACAGACCTCTACGGAACAAGCCCCGGAGGGCGGCATCATCCCAACAGACCTCAGCAGCCCAGCGTCTGAACTCTGAGCAAAACCACTCGGCTGAGTGCTTCCCCTGACATACACTCATCACCATGTCCTCAGCCATCAGCACTCGATCAGGCTCATCATAAATATGCCCCAGGGCCTCAAAAAATGCATCCACAGTCATTCTCTCAGGGGCAGTGGTAGGAAGGGAAAAAGTTCAAGCCTGGGGGGCTCCCCTTAACAGAGACATAATGACCCCCACCCTCTGACTTTCATCCTCAGAAGAGTGCGGTCTTAAAGAGAAAAAAAGCTTACAGCCCTCTTTGAAAACTTTAAATTCCTTTCTATCTCCGGAAAAGGTATCCGGTAATTTAACCGGGGCTCTGGGGAAACTAATGTAACAGCTTGAACCCCTGTCCCATGAGCACCAGATGATAAAGCCCCTGCACAGTGTCAGCCATCAGCTGCTGAGACTGAGCCAGAACTCGTTGTTCTTCATTCAGTTTCTGAGACATCTGAGTCAGGTGCTTTACCTGCTCAGAAAGGGCATGCACAGGATCCATAACACACACAGGAGAAAAAAAAAAAAAGGTAGCGGTCAGTTATAATATCACGAGCATCGCACTGCACTTGCTCACTGAGCCAGTGCGCGTGTCCTGAATAAGACAGACTGCACTCAAAGATACCTGTGGAGCGGGGCAGTAGTGGTGAAGATGCGTGCTTCAGACTAACAGGACCCGAAGCACGTGACTGCCAAGAGGCGGCGCCGGCCACAGGTCTCTCAGAGGGAGCAGTAACACATAGAGAATGCTTCAGGCCAGAGGACCTGAAGCACGTGACTGCTGGTGGGCGTGGCCTAAGCTCCAAGAGCTAGGAGCAGAAGGAAAACTCCTAGAAGGGTAACTACGGGACAGAGTTACCAAGGGGCATAGACAAAACGGATCGTCAGGATAGCCGGGTCATAAACAGAGGGAGCAACGCAGTACAAGAGGAGCAGGCAGAGAATAACCAGAACGTAGCCAAGGGATCAGAAAACCAGAACGGGCAAATGCACAGTACCAAGACAGTAGACAAACTCACAACGAAGAGACGGACCGGGTCAAAACCAAACAAGCAACAAGATCAGGCACAAGGCACAGACACACAGGAGGTCAACTAACTCAGCCGAGGGCAGGAGTATAACTGACACCAGACCTAGGTCAATTGGCAACTAAATAGCCGCCTTCTGCCAGAGAGAGGCTGAAACCATTAACCCCAGTCTGACCAGGACGGGACAAAGACAAAACCCCGTCCTGGGTCATGACATTCTGTATTTATTTAATGCCTCATCACCACCTACTTGGTTTAATTCGCTAAACGCTTTCTTTTTGTCCCTTATTGCGCCCCTTACAGCTCTATAGTGGTTTCCTCCTAATTCTAGCATGTTTATTCCCATACGGTATATACTGTGCACAGGTCCTATTCAGGATGCTAATAAACGTCTCCCATTTTCTTTGTGTATTTTTATGTCTCAGGATATCGTCCCAGTTTATTGCACTAAGATCATCTCTCATCCGTTGGAAATTTGCCTTCCTGAAGTTTAGTGTCCTTGTAACCCCTCGACTACACATCTTATTAAAGGATACATGAAAGCTTATTATTTTGTGATCACTATTACCCAAGTGACCCCCAACCCTTATATTTGATCTGCGGTCTGGCCTGTTGGATAATATTAGGTCTAGCAGTGCCCCCCTCTTGTTGGGTCCTGAACTAGTTGTGAAAGGTAATTGTCTCTCATAGATGTCAGAAACTTATTACCTTTGCTGGAACTACAGGTTTCTGTTCCCCAATGTATTTCAGGGTAGTTGAAGTCACCCATAATAATGACTTCTCCTTGAGTTGCTGCTTCATCTATTTGCGTTACGAGGATATTCTCCGTTGCTTCCATTATTTTTGGAGACTTATAACAAACTCCTATCAGTAATTTATTATTTTTCCCCCCTCCCCTAATCTCCACCCACAGAGACTCTACATCATCATTAGATTCACAGATATCACGCAGGATGGGTTTTAAGGATGATTTTACATATAAACACACACCCCCACCTCGCTTATTTTTACGGTCCTTTCTGAACAGACTATAGCCCTGTAAATTAACTGCCCAGTCGTGGCTCTCATCCAGCCATGTCTCAGATATCCCCACCATGTCTCAGATATCCCCACCATGTCTCAAATATCCCCACCATGTCTCAAATATCCCCGCCGTGTTTCCAATATCCCTACCACGTCTCAGATATCCCCACCGTGTCTCAGATATCCCCACCATGTCTCAGATATCCCCACCATGTCTCCGATATCCCCGCCATGTCTCCGATATCCCCGCCATGTCTCCGATATCCCCGCCATGTCTCCGATATCCCCGCCATGTCTCAGATATCCCCGCTAAGTCTCAGATATCCCCGCCAAGTCTCAGATATCCCCGCCATGTCTCAGATATCCCCGCCAAGTCTCAGATATCCCCGCCATGTCTCAGATATACCTGCCACGTCTCAGATATCCCCGCCACGTCTCAGATATCCCCGCCACGTCTCAGATATCCAAGCAACGTCTCAAATATCCCCGCCACGTCTCAGATATCCCCACCACGTCTCAGATATCCCCACCACGTCTCAGATATCCCCACCGTGTCTCAGATATCCCCACCGTGTCTGATATCCCCACCGTGTCTCAGATATCCCCACCGTGTCTCAGATATCCCCACCGTGTCTCAGATATCCCCACCGTGTCTCAGATATCCCCACCGTGTCTCAGATATCCCCACCGTGTCTCAGATATCCCCACCGTGTCTCAGATATCCCCACCGTGTCTCAGATATCCCCACCGTGTCTCAAATATCCCCACCGTGTCTCAGATATCCCCACAGTGTCTCAGATATCCCCACAGTGTCTCAGATATCCCCACCGTGTCTCAGATATCCCCACCGTGTCTCAGATATCCCCACCGTGTCTCAGATATCCCAAGCCATGTCTCAGATATCCCAAGCCATGTCTCAGATATCCCAAGCCATGTCTCAGATATCCCAAGCCATGTCCAGTATCTGGGCTTCCAAATGCACAACGTGGTCACATCTCGCACAGCAGTATGCACCCTCGACCGGCTGTTCAAGGACTGCATACATGTGGCAAGATGTACACTGGATGGCATTGGCAATAGTGGAGCACATTTCTAATGGGGATTTCACCAGACAGTAAAGATAAGTAAAAAAAATATGCAAAGTATTAATAAAATATAACAGCAATTCAGTAATTCCTCCCTTGTAACTCCCTGAATCCAAAGTCACTGAATCCCAAGTCACACACTTACCACCGTTCGCATTTACGCTCCGGTCACACTCAGCTCGCTCACACTCACTAAGAAAGAAGTTTTATATTTTTTTTTGTCATGTACTGTATTTTTCAGAATATTGGGCGTAACTTTCTATAATACACACCATGGGTGAAGACAGCAGAAAATAGGAAAAATATATGGTCTACTAAGGGTCACAATGCTGCCTGGCCGCCTTACTGAAAGTGCAGCAACTGGAAGAAAAAGAACTAATTTCCTCCCAGAAGCCTCCGGCTTTCAGTCATAGGGCCGTGCACGGACTGGCTATGGTCACCATTCACAGCACTTACTATACTGCAGTGGTCGACAAAGTTGTTCAGAATCTAGGAGCCAGCCAATAAATTTAGGAGCCAGAATGCCTGTCCATCATCATCATTGCCTCCCCATCATCATCAATGCCTGCCCATTATCATCATCGCCTCCCCATCATCATCAATGCCTGCCCATCATCATCATTGCCTCCTCATCATCATCATGGTCTCCCCATCATCATCATTGCCTCGCCATTATCATCAATGCTGCTCATCATCATCATCGCCTCCCCATCATTAATGCCTGCCCATTATCATCATCGCCTCCCCATCATCATCAATGCCTGCCCATCATCATCATCGCTTCCCCATCATCATCAATGCCTGCCCATTATCATCAATGCCTGCCCATTATCATCATCGCCTCCCCATCAACATCAATGCCTGCCTATTATCATCAATGCCTGCCCATCATCATCGCCTCCCCATCATCATCAATGCCTGCCCATTATCATCACCTCCCCATCATCATCAATGCCTGCTCATTATCATCAATGCCTGCCCATCATCACACACAGACAGCACCGCAGCACACAAGCACTCTCTCACATACATACATACAAACACACACAAAGCACCGCACTACATACACACTCACACTGATACACACAGACACACACACACATACACATCACATCTCACCTGTCCGGCGTCCGCGCGCTCTCTGCCACAGCCGGCCACTGAATGATGACGTCATTCAGTGGCGCTGCTGTGAGAGGAAGCGCCGGCGCCCCCCGGAGCTGCAGCAGCGGAGGCACGGGGAGAGGTAAGTATTGTGCCAGCTGCTGCCGGGGCCCTGAGCAAGCGGGGGGGCCCAGTGGCGGCGCTGACACCGCTCTCCTCCGCTAACGGGCGCCGGGGTGCCCGACGGCGAGTGGGCCCCCCCGCCTGCTTAGGGCCCCGGCACTTGCCCGGGTGGGCCGGGTGCTGTTGCCGGCCCTGCCTCCCATAACAAACATGCCGCTAGTGGCTAGCGGCAGTAAACAGAATTATGGTGGCAGCCAATTAGCACGGCGCAGCGGAGGCAATCCAGACGGAACAGGAGTAAAAATTTTTTTTTTCCCTCTTTAATTCCCCGGCGCCAGGCACCACTAGGCACCACTGGCGACCGGGTTTATCGAACCCTGCTATACTGTATACACTTCCTGACACTTTGACAGATCGCTCTGCATAAATGTGCTGCACCCTGAGCAGTCAAAGTTCTGGGGCGTGCTTACAGCAAAGTGCAGCGAATGGTGGCTGTAGCCGTTCTGTGTATATCCCAAAGACACTGCGTTCTTCGCTACATTCAGTGGTCACGTCAGGGCTCAAGTCCGAACCCCCCAGCAAAGTAAGATTCAGGGGTATACACAGTTGGACTCCACATCGTCCACGTCCCCAGACACCAGCGACAGCAATCTGGGAAGGTCTCTGTAATGCCCCCCGCCCCTGCAGGAGTGGGTGAAGAATATCCCGGCCCTTAAGAACGGGCCCAGCAGTGGTGGCTTGTGCAAAGTGTGTCTGTGACTGTACTCTTGCTGGTCCGATGCGAGTCGTTACAGATTAGCTATTCCTGCGCATAGCAGCCATTGACTATAAGGGTGCAAACAGGCGGACACTGTGACATAGTAGACTACTAGTAATCGGGGTTCAAACACAAGCCCTGACGGGACCACTGAATGTTGCAAAGAACGCAGCGTGAAAACACCCCAAGTTAATTTTCTCCAGGTCGCCGCTTGCATTGTAGATGGCCGGTATTATAACTTTACTGCAGATTAACCCTATATCTGCACGTAAATAGCTTTTTCCATGGTGACATGTTCCCTTTAAAAACTCCCTGTTGGTGTAAAGAAGAGGAGAGATTGATATCATTACTTTAAAAGCACTAGGGTAGAATAATAAGGTAATATACTGTGTTATTGTTGTTCTGCTGCGTGTGTTATGCACATAAAGCTTTAGAGCAACGCACAAGCTCTGACACATGTGCATGCACACACCTCAGCTATATGCATGCACACATCTCAGCTACATGCATGCACATACCTCAGCTACATGCATGCACACACCTCAGCTACATGCATGCACGCACATCAGCTGCACGGTGTGTACTCCCTGCCACATTCTGAAGATCCTTCCAGGCAAGTGACTGATGACCTGAAAGTTCATTCATCTAGTCAGGATTGCCAACATCTGTGCACCAGATCAGTGTCGGGCAGGAGGAGGGAGCCAGCAATTTTGATCAAGTGTTTTTGATGAATAATGAAGGATGTTGCACGTTGTGATGATACCCTGGGCTGGAAGCTCCATTTCTTGTGCTGTTCTAGAACTTTCCACATAGAACTACGACCCCCATCGTTTTGCCAGCACAGAGCAAAGCCACCCCTCTCATTCCCCCACCTCAGGAATCCCTCAGGAATTTCCTTTGTCTTCAAGCTTCAGCGTTCTCTTCTCCCATTCTATAAAGTGGTAATCTAATCATCTGTCTATAATATGCCGTGAGCTTATGATAGAAACACGGCACCTGCTGTTTTGAATCGTGTGTCCATCAGGCGTCGCTCCGTGGTACTGGTGAACCCGTAACTCCAACAAAACCCGAGATATGGAATACTCTGTTGCACAGGGGACTATCTCGTCCGAGTTTGGGCTCATTTGAACAGTCATTTCAAAATAAGATCACTGATAGATCTGCCATTAGTCTGCTAGGTTCCCAGGATGAGTTATGGTCCTTATGATCTTCCAGAGCTTCAAACTATAACTTGTAGTCTGGGAGGTGGCCAGAAAACCATCCCCTTTTGTGAGGTCACCAGCCCACAGGTATAAGTCTTGCACGTAGCCCCCCTGGCCATTCCAGGCTGTGATGACGTGACTAACAGATCTGCAAATGAACTATGACGTGTGGCTCCTCCCCCAGCCTGTCTTGCCTGTAACTGCCTAAGTACCATGTAAGTTTTCACCTTTAATCCTGTTTTATTTTTAACTGTATTGTACATAACTGTATTGTCTCAGCTTGTTACATCTTTTTTATCTTGTATAAACACTGCCTGCATCTTAGGAATAAACCTATAAAATTATTAGTTTGTTTCTCCTGCTCTATAAACGATTTTGCACGTGCCTGAAGTACTACGCTACTGATTTGGGGCTGCTACGGACACTCTTGATAAATTGTTCATTAAGTAAATCGTAGCTGGTGGCAGCTAAAAGAAGGGGTGTAAAGTGTTGAACTGTGGGGTGGCGTTGGCAGTGACAGAGCGGGTTTTATAAGTGTATTGCCTGGCTGCGGCCCGGAGTAATTATAATTCCCTCACTGCAGCGTGCCCAATAGCCAGCACACATCCAAGCGGCCCGTCTGGCGACTAATTATCCTAGGTGCAGTTCCCTGACTGACCTGAGGGTAAGGGGGGCGCCAGAGAGCTGCAAGTTCCTAAGTGGAAGTGGGATAATTATAAATCCCTGCAGATTATTCCTGACACATTGGGTCGGACGGCAGCAGACGTCGTGTGTGTGCCACGTTTTCGTCACATTTGTGGCAACGGAGGGATCACAAGCCGGGATACCCCGGGCTACCTTGTGGCGGACCGTGTGCCGTTCCTCACACACGTCCTATCCCTATATGTAGTAGGTGTACAGGGGTGAACCTAGCCTCTGTGCTGCCTGAGGCGAACTGCAAAACGGCGCCCCCCCAATATGAGGGAGAAAGGTTGCGGCGCGCACAGCGGCAAATGTTAGGCCACGCCCCGACCACACTCATTTCACAACTAGTCACACCCATGTCCACGCCCCGACCACACCCATTTAGCACTGGTGATCACACTGACTGGTACTGAGGGCACAGTGACTGGTACTATGGGCACACTGGTACTGAGTAAAAGAAAGAACAGAGAGAGAAAAAAGAAAACAGAGAGAAAGGAGAGAGAGAAAGAGGGGAAAGCGAGAAAGAACAGAGAGAAAGTAGAGAGAGAAATAAATAAGCAAAGAAAGGGAAAAGAAAGAACAGAGAGAGAGAAAAAAAACAAAGAGGGGAAAGAAAGAACAGAGAGAGAAAGAAAGAACAGAGAGAGAAAGAAAAAAAGACGGGAAAGAAAGAACAGAGAGAGAAAGAAAGAACAGAAAAAGAAAGAGGGGACAGAAAAAAAGAACAGAGAGAAAAAAAAGAAATAGGGGAAAGAAAGAACAAAGAGAGAAAGAGAAATAAAGAAAACCGATAGAAAGAACAGAGAGAGAGAAAGAACAGAAAGAAAGAAAGAAAGAGGGGAAAGAAAGAGAAAGAAAGAAAGAACAGAGAGAAAGAAAGAACAGAGAGAGAAAGAACAGAGATAGAAAGAAAGAGGGGAAAGAAAGAACAGAGAGAAAGAAAAAGAACAGAGAGAGAAAAAGATGGGAAAGAAAAAAAGAACAGAGAGAAAGAAAGAGGGGAAAGAAAGAAAGAACAGAGAGAAAGAAAGAAAGAGAAAAAGAAAGGGGAAAGAAAGAAAAAGAACAGAGAGAAAGAAGATGGGAAAGAAAGAACAGAGAGAGAGAGAAAGAAAGAACAGAGAGAAAGAAAGAGAGGAAAGAACAGAGAGAGAGAAAAAGAAAGAGGGTAAAGAACAGAGAGAGAGAAAAGAAAGGGGAAAGAACAGAGAGATAGAGAAAAAGAAAACAGAGAGAGATAGAAAGAAAAAGGGGATAGAAAGAACAGAGAGAAGAAAGAAAAAGAACAGAGAGAAAGAAAGATGGGAAAGAAAGAACAGAGAGAAAGAAAGAAAGAACAGAGAGAAAGAAACAAAGATTCCATAAAGATATTATAGCAGCCCGGCTCCCATTGTAGTGCCCACCTGAGCCTCCCGGTGCAGGATATATCATGATCCGCTCACATGGCCGACATCCCCGATTCCAAGGCGAGGACACGGTGATGGATCTGAAGCATTCCCTGAAGTGCCTCCATGGTTCCGTCACAATCTCCTCCTGGAATTACCTAATTTCCGGTCATCTTCCAGCACATCACTTCTGGTGGAACATCACATGCGAGTTTTAAAGTGCTCCTCGGGGCTCCGGCATGTACTCCTGTGTCCACGGGAAAAGCTCCAGGCCGGGACAGCGGGGCAGACCCTCAAAATCGGTAGTGTCCCGCTGAATTCAGGATGCTTGGGATGTATGAATGCTCCCCACCATACACCTTGTACACGCACGGCTCTGCACACCTCATACACACATGGTTCCGCTTTGTATGCCTCGTACACAAAAGGCTCCGCTCCGTCCACCTCACACACACAAGGCTCCACTCAGTATACACATGGCTCCACTCCGTACACCTTATACACACGCAGCAACGCTTTGTACACCTTGTACACACACGACTCCACTCCGTAAACCATGTACACATGCGGCTTTGCAGCATACACCTGGTACACACGTGGTTCTGCTCCGTACACCTTGTACACAAGCGGCTCCTCTACATACACACAAGGCTCCACTCCATACACACACGGCTCTGCTCCACTCTGTACACACACGGCTCAAGCACGGAGCCCTGTGTGTACAGAGCTGAGCGGCTCAACTCCGTACACTTCGCACACACAGGGCTCCGTTTCGTACACACACAGCACTGCTATATCCACCTCGTACACACGGCTCCGCTCCGTAAACCTCGTACACGAGCAGCTCGGCTCCGTAATACTCGTACAGACACACGGCTCCGCTCAATCCAACTCGTACACACAAGGCTCCGCTCCATACACCTCGTACACACAGAGCTCCGCTCCGTACACCTCGTACACAGTACAGCACTGCTACATCCACCTCGTACACACACGGCTCCGCTCCGTACACCTCGTACTCACACGGCTCCGCTCCGTACACTTCGTACACACACGGCTCCGCTCTGTACACCTCGTACACAGTACAGCACTGCTACATCCACCTTGTACACACACGGCTCCGCTACGTACAACTCGTACACACACGGCTCTTCTCCGTACACCTCGTACACAGTACAACACTGCTACGTACAACTCGTACACACACGGCTCTTCTCCGTACACCTCGTACACAGTACAACACTGCTACATCCACCTCGTACACACACGGCTCGCTCCATACACCTCGTACACAGTACAGCACTGCTACATCCACCTCGTACACACACGGCTCCGCTCTGTACACCTCGTACTCACACAGCTCCGCTCCGTACACCTCATACACACACGGCTCCGCTCCGTACACCTCATACACACACGGCTCCGCTCCGTACACCTCATACACAGTACAGCACTGCTACATCCACCTCGTACACACACGGCTCCGCTCTGTACACCTCGTACTCACACAGCTCCGCTCCGTACACCTCATACACACACGGCTCCGCTCCGTACACCTCATACACACACGGCTCCGCTCCGTACACCTCATACACAGTACAGCACTGCTACATCCACCTCGTAAACACATGGCTCAGCTCCGTACACCTCGTACTCACACGGCTCCGCTCTGTACACCTCGTACACACAAGGCTCCGCTCCGTACACCTCGTACACACACGGCTCCGCTCCGTACACCTCGTACACACACGGCTCCGCTCCGTACACCTCGTACACACACGGCTCCGCTCTGCACACCTCGTACACACACGGCTACGCTCCATACACTTTTCACACACGGCTCTGCTATATCCAACTTGTACACACTACAGCTCTGCTACATTCACACTGTAAACCTGTCCCGACCCCACATACAAACTTACCCTCAGTCATCCAGCACCATGACAACCATCACAGCAGTCCTGCACACAAGGAGGACCCTGATCATGTGACCCCTGACTCCTCCCCTCCTGTGACCTCATCACAGGTCCTGTGGGCACAGTAGAGTTCAGCATAGCAGCGTCATTGACAGCTGTGACAGGCTGAGCTGTAAAGGCAAGGAATGGGTGCATGGGGGCATGGCGGCTCGTCTCCCTGCGGGACAGCTGTAGGGGGGGTCAGATGTGACTGTGTGAGGGATTAAGGAGAGCCGTCACCACACCACGTGTTATGAGTTCCGCTCTGCCGCCCCCTGGCTGCCGCCGCCTGAGACAACAGGCTCAACTCGCCTCATTATAGCGGCGCCCCTGAAGGTGTAATAATATTAGAAAATACTTCCAATACGAAAAGTAATATAGTTCTTCTGATTAGCTATATTGCTTACCCCATGTACACTGCATTGCAGTAGCTTAGGTATCCATGGCTACAGCCACTGATACAGTGACAGTTAGTTGTTAGTGGTCGTAACCACGGATACCTAAGCTGTGGCATTTGCTATTTTTTTACAACAAGTTCTTTAAAATGCTCAGACGGGTCATGTAAAATAAGTCACTATAAAAGGGGCTTACAAACGTCACAAAATTGGGGCAAAATTTATAGATGTACATAAAATCCCTGGAAAAAAAAAAAGGCGATTTCTTTTCTAGGTTAAATGAATGAGATGAATAAGCTGAAAATATTTGGAAATCTCAAAACAAAACCACAAATAATAAACCTAAAAATGGCGACCACAAAGAAAACAGACATAAAAAAGCTAAAAGAACCAGGCGTCAATGAGAAACAGGCGAAAAACACCAAACGTTTTGGGGAAAAATACACAAATGCAATAATGACGGCGCGGCGATGACTTATGGGATATAATATATAGGCTATAAGAGGACACAGCCGGCCGCAGAGTCCAGAAACAGCAATATCAATGTAGACTGGTGATAAAACCAACCTGACACACACATACACGGCCTCCTGCTGGCAAGAAGGACACAGGGAGTCGGGAAACCCCGGAGCACAAGCTTGGTAGAGAAAAGAAAACAGCCCCTGCTTCTAACCTAAAGCTCAGGTGGATAAGTTGCCATTTTCTAGAAGACCACTCGGGTATAGTCCGGGCTATTGACTTCAACAAAATGGCGCCTGCGCCGCAGACATCTTTTGCATTTCCTGGAACGCAACACGTCACTAGAGCTTCCGTTGTACAGCACAGGACAAGATGGCGGTGCAGGCCGTACACATCGAAGGCGATGCTTTCTTGGTGTGTGTGGCTCATTCTCTGAGCACAGAGCGAGAGGAGGTCATGGGCCTGTGTATTGGGGAGGTGAGGAGACGTCTGGCGCCGTGATACAGCGGACACTTATTAGGGACCAATCAGAGCTTGGCTTTTAGTTCAGCCAGTGAGAGAGATTTGACAGTTGAAACCGGATTGATTGCTATGGACAATGGCCATTTTTAGTCTTGTACTTTAGAGCCGTGGTTGTCACTGACCACAGCACACAATGACACAGAATGCAGGCCTGTGATTGGTGGGACTTGTCGGACCCCCACTGAATATAACCCAGAGGGCGATTTCACAGTTCTTAGTTGTCGTGCAGCTGCTAACATGTCTGACTGTGGCTCCGTCTGTTACCACAGACCATGTCCCATGGCAGCATAGAAGCAGATTCCCTCTTTCTGGCAGACCTCTAGACTTGACCTGTAATGGAGCAGCGGGGGAAGTGCTCCACCGCACGCCATCCAAGCAGTGACCCCCATCCTTGTAATCAGTAACTATCCCGGAGCGCAGACCCCCGACCATCAGCAAATTGTCACATTTCCTATCCTATAGTTTACAGCTCGTTTCCTAGGTTACAGGCCACCTCTGCCATGGCCGGTTTCCTAGGAAACTAGCTTGTGCTTCCAAACTGCTTGCAGTCGTGTTCCCAAGTCAGGCCGGGTCATGGTCCTGAGTCCGGCGGGGTCGCAGTCCTGAGTCCGGCGGGGTCGCAGTCCTGAGTCCGGCGGGGTCGCTGTCCTGAGGCCGGCGGGGTCGCGGTCCTGAGTCCCGCCAGATTGCTGTATTTAGTCCCTTTGCGCCGCTCCGTTGCGAGACGACTGCTCAGTTGTGCCACCAGCTCGAACTCTCAATTTTCAGGAGGGTATCGCTGCCCAACATGCAGGGGGCAGAGAAGAACAAAC
>JARQOD010000008.1:162332372-162393633 GCA_033576555.1 Oophaga sylvatica | reverse complement strand
AACCTTGATGTCCTCTTATGCTCTGTAATCCAACTGATGTGTGGGAGAGGTGCCGCCCTTTTATATCTGTAGGTTTCCTGTTCCTAAGGGGCGGATCCCCTCTCTCTGTAGTGCTGTCATGGACTTCGAAAAATACCGTTAACGGTAAGTAACTTAGACTTTTGTTCCCTGAGCCATTTAGTTATCACCTTTGCTTTATGGCAAGGTGCTCCATCATGCTGGAAAAGGCATTGTTGATCTCCAAACTGCTCTTGGAGGGTTGGGAGAAGTTGCTCTTGGAGGACATTCTGGTACCATTCTTTATTAATGGCTGTGTTTTTAGGCAAGACTGTGAGAGAGCCGATTCCCTTGGCTGAGAAGCAACCCCACACATGAATGGTTTCAGGATGCTTAACAGTTGGCATGAGACAAGACTGGTGGTAGCGCTCACCTTGTCTTCTCCGAATGAGGCATTTTCCTGATGTCCCAAACAATCGAAAAGGGGATTCATCAGAGAAAATAACTTTACCCCAGTCCTCAGCAGTCCACTGCCTGTACCTTTTGCAGAATATCAGTCTGTCCATGATGTTTTTTTCTGGAGAGAAATGGCTTCTTTGCTGCCCTCCTTGAGACCAGGCCTTGCTCCAAGAGTCTCCGCCTCACAGTGCGTGCAGATGCACTCACACCTGCCTGCTGCCATTCCTGAGCAAGCTCTGCACTGCTGGTAGCCTGATCCCGCAGCTGAAACACTTTTAAGAGACGGTCCTGGCGCTTGCTGGTCTTTCTTGGGCGCCCTGGAGCCTTTTTGGCAACAATGGAACCTCTCTCCTTGAAGTTCTTGATGATGCAATAGATTGTTGACTGAGGTGCAATCTTTCTAGCTGCGATACTCTTCCCTGTTAGGCCATTTTTGTGCATTGCAATGATGACTGCACGTGTTTCTTTAGAGATAAGCATGGTTAACAGAAGAGAAACAATGATGCCAAGCACCAGCCTCCTTTTAAAGTGTCCAGTGGTGTCATTCTTAATCATGACAGATTGATCTCCAGCCATGTCCTCATCAACACCCACACCTGTGTTAATGGAGCAATCACTGAAAAGAGGTTAGCTGGTCCTTTTAAGGCAGGGCTGCAATGATGTTGAAATGTGTTTTGGGGGATAAAGTTCATTTTCTAGCCGAATATTGACTTTGCAAGTAATTGCTGTTAAGCTGATCACTCTTTATAACATCCTGGATTATATGCAAATTGCCATTAGAAAAAGTGAAGCAGTAGACTTTGTAAAAATTAATATTTGTGTCATTCTCAAAACTTTTGGCCATGACTGTACACACGCACATGTAGACACACTGCACATACACATGTAGATACACTGCACAATCTCATGCAGTCACACACTGGACATGTAGATATACACACTGCATACACACATGTAGATACACTGTACAATCTCATGCAGTCACACACTGGACATGTAGATATACACACTGCACACGTAGACACACACACATGTAGATACACTGTACAATCTCATGCAGTCACACACTGGACATGTAGATATACACACTGCACACGTAGACACACACACATGTAGATACACTGTACAATCTCATGCAGTCACACACTGGACATGTAGATATACACACTGCACACGTAGACACACACACATGTAGATACACTGCACAATCTCATGCAGTCACACACTGGACATGTAGATATACACACTGCACACACACATGTAGCTACACTGTACAATCTCATGCAGTCACACACTGGACATGTAGATATACACACTGCACACATAGACACACACACATGTAGATACACTGCACAATCTCATACAGTCACACACACTGCACACACACATGTAGATACACTGCACAATCTCATGCAGTCACACAATGCACACGTAGACACACACTGCACACACACATGTAGATACACTGCACAATCTCATGCAGTCACACACTGCACACGTAGACACACACTGCACACACACATGTAGATACACTGCACAATCTCATGCAGTCACACACACTGCACACACATGTAGATACACTGCACAATCTCATGCAGTCACACACACTGCACACACACATGTAGATACACTGCACAATCTCATGCAGTCACACACACTGCACACACACATGTAGATACACTGCACAATCTCATGCAGTCACACTGCACACGTAGACACACACTGCACACACACATATAGATACACTGCACAATCTCATGCAGTCACACACTGCACACGTAGACACACACTGCACACACACATGTAGATACACTGCACAATCTCATGCAGTCACACACACTGCACATACACATGTCATGTAGACGCGCACACACTGCCCCTGCAGATGTAGGAACATGAAGGCACACTCTGCACCCTGAGCTACATCATGAGATGTCGGTGACAGATATCTCAGACAGCTGAACCTGTAATATCGGGGTACAAAGCTTTACTTCGGTCCCCCAACTCTTCACTGAACTCAGGCCAACCTTTCATGTAAAACACTATCCACAACCTGACGTAACCAGGTGAAGCCGAGAACTTACATCACATACAAAATGATCAGTCTGTGTGCTGTACCGAGCCCAGGCACCAGGGTTTGGTGGATGGGGTACAGCTGAGGAATCTTCTACCTTGAGGACATTTCCTTCCATGATTCTGAGGAGTGATGGTTGCTTCTTGGGTTTGTACTACCCGACAAAGCTCTGAACCCCTGTGCCTCGTATATGACTGTGACATGGCATGAGGGGGTGACTGGACCGCTCCTGTCACACAGCTGTAAGGAGGACTCTGACAGGTTACTCTCGTTGACTGTATAATTATAGGGTGGGGGGTTATGTGTCTTCGGGGGGTTTTGAAGCCACATTATTATTATTATTTATTTCTATAGCACCATTGATTCCATGGTGCTGTACATGAGAAGGGGTTACATACATTTTGGAGTGTCGCATAACTAGAAAAAGAGCCGTGGCTCGCCCGTCCAGAGACCACACCTTAGTCTCCTGCAGCTGAGCAGAGGTCACAGAAC
Organism: Oophaga sylvatica; assembly: GCA_033576555.1. Lineage (NCBI taxonomy): Eukaryota > Metazoa > Chordata > Amphibia > Anura > Dendrobatidae > Oophaga > Oophaga sylvatica. Next base: position 162,390,611 of record JARQOD010000008.1, on the reverse strand, counting down.
TGGACAGGAGGTTCTTGATCAGACAGTATCAGCCAACTACCACGTCACGGCGATCCTCTCGGTGGGTCCCTAATCTTCAGGTGCCGTGACAAGCAGTCTGACCCCACTATACCCATGTGTTACTCACATGCAGCAATCTGTGGCCAAAGTAGCTGTGTAGCCCTGGCCTAAAAGAGTTAAAGGGAGTCCATCACCCCAAAATACATTTTTTAATGGGCTATACAGTGCTGTAGGGGACTTAGCCCCTAAATCAACCTTCCCAGCCTGTATCTGCTACTGGTGCAGGGCCTGAGATAATAACCTTTATATGCAGATGAGGGATCTTCAGTGCACTCTGGCCGTGGCCAGGAGTTTGGCGCACTGTTGTAACTCATTTGCATATTGATGCCCCTCCTCCACTTCTGATTGGCAGTGCTCGCTTCCCAGAGCAGGCGCTGTCTGCAGCTTGCTCCTTCTTCCGTAGACGCTGCACTTCTGGGTGTACGGTGTTAGTGGCGTCAGCAGGAAGGAGTTATGGAGAACGCAGACGCCGGCAGCTTTCAGAGCCCGTGCTCACTCTGAGAAGCAGGGACTGTCAATCGCAAGTGGGGGAAGGGACCCAATATGCAAAAATAGAGGAATAACAGTGCACCAGTATGGTTGTTAAAGGGGCTAAGCCCCCTACAACACTGGTTGTACACAGCTCAGCATTCAGAGAACTGCTGGATCTGCAGCAGAGAAAACGGTGATTTTATCACTACAGCAATCAGCCCAGTAAGCGATACATCGCTGGAATCAGGGTCTCTGTCCCTACATCATGCTGCTCTCAGATTGGGAAAAATACTGTTTGAAAGGTCAAGTAATAGAAATAACTTTTTGCTTCCCTTCCGGGCAACTTTTCTTCTTCCTTTAACTCCTCTGCACAGATTGTCGGAGATTACCGGACGTCCCATGAGGGTCGTCGGTTGGTATCACTCTCACCCACATATTACAGTGTGGCCATCCCATGTCGGTAAGAGACTACGGCTGTATTCACACATAAGTGTTTCACAGGCCAAATAACGGAGCGTGTGGCTGTCCTGACCCAAACTCCACAACCTCATTTATGAAGCTGTGAAGATCTGCTCATGAGACGCATGGCCGATCCGTCCTCGGCCCGCAAGACACCGCTGTGTGAATGTGGCCTGATGAGCCTAATGAATAAAGGTAGCGTGTTACTTATTAGTGGTGTCTCCTGCCATGTACAGATGTGCGCACCCAGGCCATGTATCAGATGATGGACGTCGGCTTTGTGGGACTAATTTTCTCGTGCTTCATAGAGGACAAGAACACAAAGGTCAGTTCTCCCATTCGGGCTGTGATCATTTGGAAAGAGGATTTGTGTCAACAGTTTTTTCAGTCTATTCTTGTAATTCAGTGTTCTGCTGATGCATTTTTACAGGGAAAGCGTCATCCGGACATTGCCTATTGGTAAATCTGGCTTTTGTTTTTTGTTTTTTTTTTGCCGGCTAAACGATAGATTTATTTTTATTGTACTAGTCATTACGGACCCAGTGATCCCAGATATGTGTCCTTCTTTGGGTGTTTGTGTATTGGTTTAAGCATTTTTTTTTATTTTAGTTTAACATTTTCTCTAACCCTTTCACGACCTTTGACATATATTCACGTCATCGGCTGTGTGACTGCCTTAAATACAGGCTCTGGTGCTAAGCCTGCATTTCCCCCCCCCCCCCCCCGCACTCGATGGTTGATTCAATCAGCCAACAAATGCTTTTAACACCACCGCTCCACCCGCGGTTTTTAACCAGTAAAATGCCGGTCGGTTACTGACAGCGGGATTTAACACACATGAGCCTGTCGTGATCTCGGGGTGCTGATGGGTCGGCATGACAGCCGCGGGTCTGCTGAAAACCACGCTCGTGATCGGCGTTCATAGATCGTGATTTTTGCCCCAAAATGGTATCTGTAAAAAAATGTCAGCTCAGTGCACAAACAATAAGCCCTCGCCCAGCCCCAAATCCCAAAAATGAGAACATTACGGGTCTTGTAAAATGGCGACAAAAGCAAAATTTCTTTTTCTTACACATTTCAGAATTCCTTTTCATCACTTAAATAAAAAAAAAAACAACCCATACATTTTTGTTGTCTGCGCACTCGTACTGACCTGGAGAATCATCTTACAGGGTCAGTTTTACTGTATAGTGAACACGGTAAATAAAAACCCCCAAAAAAATAATAAATTTCACTTTTTTTTGCAATTTCAATGCACTTGGATTTTTCCCCATTTTCCAGTGCATCTCACGTGATTAAATGGATGGTTCCCTTTAAAACTACAACTCGTCCTCCAAAAAAAAAAACAAGCCCTCATGTGGCTACGTGGACAGAAAGATAAAAAAAATAATGGCTCTGGGAGGAAGCGGAGGAAAAACAAAAGTGGAAAATCGCAAGGTTATGAAGGGGTTAAATACCTAAAACCATTTATGAATATACACATTTTTTACAATATTAGTCGCCAAGGTGGACTTCAGCACGTGATCCCTTGGTCTCGCTGCGGGAAGCCAACGGAGTGACAGAGGGAGCGTTCTCCATCTGTCGCATTCAGTACGTGCAGTGCTCTCTAGTAACCATGGCATCTAAGGCGTTGAGCCGCTGCAAACATTATTCTAAGATGTGCGAGCCCGGCTACATATTACGGCCGACTCTCCAGCCAGATGACACGGACTCGGGTCCTCGGCCTACACCAGTGTGACGGTTGCACTGACATTCACTTTTTCTTCACTTTTGCTCATTGTAGAATTATGCAGACTTTGCCGTTTCCTGGCCATATTGTTGTTCTTAAAGGGAATCTGTCACCCCATTTTAGCCATATCAGCTAAAGATATGACTGAATAGTGCGTCCCATAAGCAAGCTATCGGTATGTAGATTATATCCTGATACCCCCGTTTTGATAACAAAATAGCTTTGTAAAGTCCGGATTATTTTCTGTAAATCAGGGCGGTCCGGTCCGGAGGGCGGCGTTTTCTCTCATTCCCCCCCCCCCGCTCCTCTGCATCTCTTGCGTATCGCCGTCTGTGCTATTCTGCTTCCCGCGATTGCGCTTTTCAAATTCCCCCCGTGCATGCGCAGTGTAATCATTACAGCGCATGCGCAACTCTTTCCTTGCCTTTCCTTGTCCCGGAAGTCATCCAAGGTAAGCAGTAATTTCCGGGGCAAGGAAAGAGTTGCGCATGCGCTGTAATGATTTTATGCTTTGCCCACTGTTGGGCAAAGCACACTGTGCATGCGTGGGGGGAATTTGAAAAGCGCAATCGCGGGAAGCAGAACGCCGTCTGTGCTATTCACAGACTGCGATACGCAAGTGATGCAGGGGAGCGGGGGAAGAAGAGAGAAAACGCCGCCGACCGGACCGCCCTGCTTACCTTTAAATATATATTATATATTTTTTTATTTCATATTTATCATTTTGATGTGTTTTTTTCTCCTCTTCAGACTGGACGTCTTCTCTACACCTGTTTTCAGTCAGTCCAAGCACAGAAGAGCAACGAGTAAGTCACTTTTAGGCCCGGTTCAGCCATACGTATGGTACGTACCAGTGCCGTCCGTGTGGAGATCGGACCCTGTTGTGCACTTAGTGGTCCGCAGTCTAAGGAGATCATTGCCACTCCACCATGTGAGCACGGGGATGGATGGGTTGCCATGGCTGAAGGCGCCTATGACTGCCATGCTGGTACCTCTGGACTTCATAGGAGACCTTAAGTGCTATTGCAGGATGTAGGATAAGTGATAAGATGATCGCAATCTATAGGGACAAAAAAAGTAATGAAGAAAAAACAATCTTAGATCTAAAAAAAAATTGATTTGCCTTCCTTTTCCCCATTTAAAAGAATAAATAGTATTGACTGATGTAGCAGTATATGGCGCCGATAAAAATATCAGCTCGCCATGCTCAACACAAGTCCTCATACAGCTCCGTCCATGGAAAAATGATAATGTTACATGTCTCAGAAAATGGTGACACGTAATTTTTATGTACAGTCATGGACAAAAGTTTTGAGAATGACACAAATATTAATTTTTACAAAGTCTACTGCTTCACTTTTTCTAATGGCAATTTGCATATACTCCAGAATGTTATAACGAGTGATCAGCTTAACAGCAATTACTTGCAAAGTCAATATTCGGCTAGAAAATGAACTTTATCCCCCAAAACACATTTCAACATCATTGCAGCCCTGCCTTAAAAGGACCAGCTAACCTCTTTTCAGTGATTGCTCCATTGACACAGGTGTGGGTGTTGATGAGGACATGGCTGGAGATCAATCTGTCATGATTAAGTAAGAATGACACCACTGGACACTTTAAAAGGAGGCTGGTGCTTGGCATCATTGTTTCTCTTCTGTTAACCATGCTTATCTCTAAAGAAACACGTGCAGTCATCATTGCAATGCACAAAAATGGCCTAACAGGGAAGAGTATCGCAGCTAGAAAGATTGCACCTCAGTCAACAATCTATCGCATCATCAAGAACTTCAAGGAGAGAGGTTCCATTGTTGCCAAAAAGGCTCCAGGGCGCCCAAGAAAGACCAGCAAGCGCCAGGACCGTCTCTTAAAAGTGTTTCAGCTGCAGGATCGGGCTACCAGCAGTGCAGAGCTTGCTCAGGAATGGCAGCAGGCAGGTGTGAGTGCATCTGCACACACTGTGAGGCGGAGACTCTTGGAGCAAGGCCTGGTCTCAAGGAGGGCAGCAAAGAAGCCACTTCTCTCCAGAAAAAACATCATGGACAGACTGATATTCTGCAAAAGGTACAGGCAGTGGACTGCTGAGGACTGGGGTAAAGTTATTTTCTTTGATGAATCCCCTTTTCGATTGTTTGGGACATCAGGAAAACGCCTCATTCGGAGAAGACAAGGTAAGCGCTACCACCAGTCTTGTCTCATGCCAACTGTTAAGCATCCTGAAACCATTCATGTGTGGGGTTGCTTCTCAGCCAAGGGAATCGGCTCTCTCACAGTCTTGCCTAAAAACACAGCCATGAATAAAGAATGGTACCAGAATGTCCTCCAAGAGCAACTTCTCCCAACCCTCCAAGAGCAGTTTGGCGATCAACAATGCCTTTTCCAGCATGATGGAGCACCTTGCCATAAAGCAAAGGTGATAACTAAATGGCTCAGGGAACAAAACATAGAGATTTTGGGTCCATGGCCTGGAAACTCCCCAGATCTTAATCCCATTGAGAACTTGTGGTCAATCATAAAGAAACGGGTGGACAAACAAAAACCTAAAAATTCTGACAAAATGAAAGCATTGATTGTGCAAGAATGGACTGCTATCAGTCAGGATTTGGTCCAGAAGTTGATTGAGAGCATGCCAGGGAGAATTGCAGAGGTCCTGAAGAAGAAGGATCAACACTGCAAATGTTGACTTGCTGCATTAACTCATTCTAACTGTCAATATAAGCTTTTGTTACTCATATGTTTGCAATTATATTTCTGTCTGTGATAAAAACATCTGTCAAACACACATAAAAACCAGAGGGCAGCAGATCATGTGAAAATATAATATTTGTGTCATTCTCAAAACTTTTGGCCATGACTGTACATATTTTGTTTTTTTCCCCTTTTCGCCACACTTAGAATTTTCATTATCACTTTCCAGGACATTGTACGTCATTCAAAACTACAACTCATTCCCAAAAAAGCTAGCATGTCGCTGTGCCGATGAAAAAATAAATTGTCTTTTGGAAGAGGGGGAGGAAAAAAATGAACTTGTCAAAACAGAAAATGAATTGGTCATAAACGGGTTAAAGGTAGTGAGGAAGTAAAAAGGAACCTGTAAGGCCCAATAATGCTGTTATGCTGCAGAGAACGGGTTAATCTTTAGGTTGAAAGTGCTGCACACAGGACAAAATGAACTGTAAGAACATCCTGGCACTGACTAACAGCTGGCTCAGCAGTGCATCAGTACAGGGCCGGCTGTCAGTCAGAGCTGGCTCAGCAGTGCATCGCCGGCTGTCAGTCAGAACCAGCTCAGCACATCAGTACAAGGCCGGCTGTCAGTCAGAGCCGGCTCAGCACTGCATCAGTACAGGGCCGGCTGTCAGTCAGAGCTGGCTCAGCAGTTCATCGTCGGCTGTCAGTCAGAGCCAGCCAGCAGTGCATCAGTACAGGGCTGGCTGTCAGTTAGAGCCAGCTCAGCAGTGCATCAATACAGGGCTGGCTGTCAGTCAAAGCCGGGGCGCGCTTCAGTGCTTTAAGCAGTGACTGTAATTGCTCTGGATCACTGTTATGTTCCTCGTTTTTCATGTTGAGTGTCTTCCCCACTGAATGACAGCGCTTGTTTCCAAGAGTCCTCACAATCTTAACTCAGTCCACGTGGGTGCTCATGCGCACTAAGGCTACTTTCACACATCAGGTTTTTTGAATCAGGCATAATCCGTCCTATGCCTGATAGGGCGGATCCGGCGCTGATTTTAAAAAACTGATGAGAGAGAGAGAGAGATTCGGCGCTAATGTAAGTCAATGCTAAAAAAAACGCATCCGGTACCGGATCTTTTTTTTTAAAAACACGCGGGATCGCGCCTGATTCAAAAAGCCTGAAGTGTGAAAGCAGCCTAACACTGTCACAGCCCAACTACACACAATTTGGATGGGCTCGTTCTCCTCCTTAGCCCATTTTATACATTTCCAGATGTCTTGGTGTCGTGATTAGCGTCTGCAGAAAGGATCCAGGGAGCAGGATGTGCTCGCTTGCTCTGACTGCAGCGGGGCTCGGGCAGTGACCGTGTGCATGTGCACATACATTGGCTGACATTGGGCAGCGCTGATCTGGGAAGTGAGCTCAATCAATCATTAGTAGGGGAAGGCCCTCAAGATGTATATTAAGGTGTAACACTGCGCAGAACTCTTGGTCACGCCGTGGGTGCGCTGAAGCCCCCTCATTTGCATGTGAATTAAAAGTACGGTATTTTGCTTCGGCAATGTTTCCTTTATTGGCTTCCAATTGCTATTATTATTTATCTTCTATCCAATAGATATGAAAGAATAGAAATACCACTTCATGTAGTCCCACATGACACGATCAGGAAAGTTTGCCTGGAGTCTGCTGTGGAACTGCCCAAGATTCTGTGCCAGGAGGAGCAGGATGCGTACCGCAGAATACATAGGTATCGGTTCACCTTGTTACTCAGTCTAAGAGGCGGAATAGAAGCGATATTGATACTGATCACTGATGGGAATAATATGAGACATTATTAGTGATCACTGACTACTCAGGGTGGTCAGACAACCCTTGTGGCCAAACGTCGGACATAAATTGGGGTTTTTACAGAATTTGCTGCTTCTGTGTTTTTCGATCTTTTCATCAGATGTGTCTATGGTTACTGACGTGCAATTCTAAACTTTTCAAAAGTTTTTACACTTTGACAAATACATCAAGTTTATGGAAAGACTCAATATTTCCAGTGTTGGCTTTTATTTTTTCAGACTTCTGCCCCTCATCCTGGCAGCTGGATATCGGCTTCTGGGCCAAATCCTGACTACTGGCCGCCCGATCTCGTCTAATCAGTGCCTGGGGTTTATTGCAATTTCGTGTTTTTTCTTTGTCGTCTTTTGAGAATTGACCTAAGGTTCTCAATGGGATTGAGAACTGGGGAGTTTCCTGACCTTGGATCCAAAATGTCTACTGGTCCTCATTAATCAGCCCTATTTCCATAGTTATTAAGGTTGAAGGAAGACTTTAAGTCCATCTAGTTCAACTCATATCCTATCCTAACCTGCCCTGACATGTTGATCCAGAGGAAGGCAAAAAAAAACCCAAGTGGCAAACAGTAAGCTTCACATTGGGGAAAAAAAATTCCTTCCCGACTCCACATACGGCAATCAGACTAGCTCCTGGATCAACGCAGTATCTAGGAAACTAGTGAATATAGCCTGTAATATTATACTTTTCAAGAAAGGCATCCAGTCCCTTCTTAAATTTTAGTAGGGAATCACTCATTACAACATTAGACGGCAGAGAGTTCCATAGTCTCACTGCTCTTACAGTAAAGAATCTGCATCTGTGATTATGACTAAACCTTCTTTCCTCCAAACGTAGAGGATGCCCCTTGTCCCCGTCACAGGTCTAAGAGTAAAAAGATCATTAGAAAGGTCTTTGTACTGTCCCCTCATATATTTATACATTGTAATAAGATCACCTCTAAGCCTTCGTTTTTCCAAACTAAATAACCCCAAGTGTAATAACCTGTCTTGGTATTGCAGACCCCCCAGTTCTCTAACAACCTTGGTCGCTCTTCTCTGCACCCGCTCCAGTTCAGCTATGTCATTCTTATACACCGGAGACCAGAACTGTACACAGTATTCTAAGTGTGGTCGCACCAGTGACTTGTATAGAGGTAAAATTATGTTCTCCTCATGAGCATCTATGCCTCTTTTAATGCATCCCATTATTTTATTTGCCTTGGCAGTAGCTGCCTGACATTGGCCACTAAATGTGAGTTTGTCGTCCACCCATACACCCAGGTCTTTTTCAGTGACAGTTTTGCCCAGTGTTTTACAATTAAGCACATAATTATACATCTTGTTTGTTCTACCCAATTGCATGACTTTCATTTATCCCCATTAAAGCTCATTTGCCATTTATCAGCCCAAGCTTCTAGTTTACATAAATCCTCCTGTAATATAAAATTATCCTCCTCTGTATTTATTACCCTGCAGAGTTTAGTGTCATCTGCAATATTGAAATACTACTCTGTATGCCCCCTACAAGGTCATTAATAAATATGTTAAAGAGAAGCGGCCCCAATACTGACCCTGTGGTACCCCACTGCTAACCGTGACCCAGTCCGAGTGTGCTCCATTAATAACCACCCTTTGTTTTCTATCCATGAGCCAGTTCTTAACCCACTTACACATATTTTCCCCTATCCCCATTGTTCTCATTTTATGGATCAACTTTTTGTGTGGCACTATATCAAAAGCTTTTGAGAAGTCCATGAACACCACGTCCACTGCATTCCCTTGGTCCAGTCCTGAACTTACCCCTTCATAAAAGCTTATCAGATTAGTCTGACAAGAACGGTCCCTCGTAAACCCATGCTGATACTGTGTCATGAGGTTATTCAGCCTCAGATACTCCAATATAGTATCCCTTAAAAAACCCTCCAGGATTTTACCCACAGTAGATGTTAAGCTCACTGGCCTATAATTTCCAGGTTCAGTTTTTGCCCCCTTTTTGAATATTGGCACCACATTTGCTATACGCCAGTCCTGTGGTACAGACCCCGTTATTATGGAATCTTTAAAGATTAAAAATAATGGTCTATCTATAACTGTACTTAATTCCTGCAGTACCCGGGGGTGTATCCCATCCGGGCCCAGGGATTTGTCAATTTTAGTGATTTTTAGACGCCGCCGTACTTTCTGCTGGGTTAAGCAGGTGACATTTAATGGAGAATTTTTGTTATCACTGATCATGTTATCTGTCATGGGATTTTCTTGCGTAAATACAGTTGAAAAAAAGTCACTTATCATATTGGCTTTTTCCTCATCCTCATCCACCATTTCACCCAGACTATTTTTAAGGGGACCAACACTATAATTTTTTAGTTTCTTGCTATTTATGTAGTTAAAGAATAGTTTTGGATTATTTTTACTCTCTCTGGCAAGGAGTCTCTCTGCCTCAATCTTTGCTGCCTTGATTTGCTTTTTACAAAATTTATTCAGTCTTCTGTATTTATTTAATGCCTCATCACTACCTACTTGCTTTAATTCCCTAAACGCTTTCTTTTTGTCCCTTATTGCGCCCCTTACAGCTCTATTTAGCCATAGTGGTTTCCTCCTATTTCTAGCATGTTTATTCCCATAGGGTATATACTGTGCACAGGTCCTATTCACAATGCTAATAAACGTCTTCCATTTTCTTTGTGTATTTTTATGTCTCAGGATATCGTCCCAGTTTATTGCACTAAGATCATCTCTCATCCGTTGGAAATTTGCCTTCCTGAAGTTTAGTGTCCTTGTAACCCCTCGACTACACATCTTATTAAAGGATACATGAAAGCTTATTATTTTGTGATCACTATTACCCAAGTGACCCCCAACCCTTATATTTGATATGCGGTCTGGCCTGTTGGATAATATTAGGTCTAGCAGTGCCCCCCCTCTTGTTGGGTCCTGAACTAGTTGTGAAAGGTAATTGTCTCTCATAGTTGTCAGAAACCTATTACCTTTGCTGGAACTACAGGTTTCTGTTCCCCAATGTATTTCAGGGTAGTTGAAGCCCCCCATAATAATGACTTCTCCTTGAGTCGCTGCTTCATCTATTTGCTTTACGAGGATATTCTCTGTTGCTTCCATTATTTTAGGAGACTTATAACAAACCCCTATCATAGTAACATAGTAACATAGTTATTAAGGTTGAAGGAAGACTTTAAGTCCATCTAGTTCAACCCATATCCTATCCTAACCTGCCCTAACATGTTGATCCAGAGGAAGGCAAAAAAAAAACCCAAGTGGCAAACAGTAAGCTTTACATTGGGGAAAAAAATTCCTTCCCGACTCCACGTACGGCAATCAGACTAGCTCCCTGGATCAACGCAATATCTAGGAAACTAGTGAATATAGCCTGTAATATTATACTTTTCTCCTTCGTCTCATTGGGGGACACAAGACTGTGGGTGTATGCTACTGCCGCTAGGAGGCTGACACTAAGTAAACATAAAAAAAGGTTAGCTCCTCCTCCGCCGCATACACCTCAGCACTGGCCGCAGGCAAACCCAGTTCATGCTTAGTGTCTGATGGAGGCACACGTCTGGTTTCTTCCAGACCATTTTTTTTTTTTTTCCTTCAACTTTCCCACGAAGATGAGATAGGGGCGACGGACCCTTTTGAAGGGGTCCGATCTCCCCAAACCATCAACGGGCGAGCACGTGGAGTTAAGCCTCCACGTATCCTTTCCCGCAACGTGGGACACGAATGCCGGACTCAGCCCTGACCACCCTAGAGTATTGAAACCCTAGGCTGTACAGTGGCAGGAGATAGTCCGTGCGGCCCCCACTGCACCACCAATGCTAAGACTGCGGTGCTGCAAGGAGGCGGACGGTCCCTCTCCTCATCCCCCGAAGGGGTGATGGAGTTAGGGTGCCTGCACCGTCCCTCATTTTGGCAGGGAGTTCCGAAGCCCCCCTTTAATTTTGAGACTGGACGCTGGACTAAGATGGCAAAGTCCACCGCAAGCAAAAGGGGAATCGCTATGGCCAGAGACGGAATCCGAACCCACCTTGTTTCCAACTCAGCAGGAGGACCACGGTGTTTGTGGGGCCGAGAAATGTGCTGGAGGGCCTGCCATAATGGATGAAGTGAGGATTCACAGACTGTGGGGAATGGTGAGCGTCTGAGGCGGTCCTGGTTTCAGCCAGGAGCAGGGATCCGGCTTGAGCCACTCCCTCTAAGGAGTGTCATCTTCTGGCGGCCCGCCCCCCGGCTCTGGGCGGCCGCCGTCCAAGGCCGCGGCGCCTAATCCGGCTTCCGGCTTTGGCCAGAAGATAGGCCGGGCTCCGCCCCGGCAGCGACACCTCCGGCGGGCCCGCCCCCTGTTTCGCGGGCGGCCTCCGCCATAAATTTAGGCCGCGGTTTCGGCCGATGCTAGGCCGCGGCCGGAAATTTAGTCCCCGGCTTCGGCCGGAGACTAGGCCGCGACCGGAAATTTAGTCCCCGGCTTTGATCGGCGCTAGGCCGCGCCTCGTGACCCCTCCCCCTAAGGCTCGGCTATTTAGGCACGCCCCCCCTGAAGGGAGAGCGCGCTTTTTTTGAAGTCTGGAGCCTCCGTCTTCTCTCTTGCGCCCAGTGACCTTCTATACAAAGCGTTTTCACAGGACGGGCATCCCATCGTTATCAGACGTTCGGGGATACAGGACTGGGGTAAGTGCTACTACCTCCAGCCTGGTTGCTACACTTCGCTGCGCTCCGCTCTGCCTCACCTTCACCGCCACATCCAAATAATTGCAGTAAGGACTCTGTGACAGATCCAATATGTCCAGAAGGGCTAAGACTCACACGGTGCTGTATACGGCATGCATTGCCTGTAGGTCCCCTTTTCCGCACGCCCAGACTAATCGGGTCTGCGAAGCCTGTGACTCCGAACGGGCTCAGGAGCCCTTACCTATAGCCGAGCCCAGTGCGTCAAGTCCCCCGGAGTGGGCCCTATCTCTGTCTCAATCTGTGGCGTCATTAACGAGAGCAATCGAGTCCCTTCAAGCTCCCGATAGGAGCAGGGACAGTGGTTCACCCGTCTTGGCTACGTCTCAGGAACCTCCGGCCTGCAGGGGCCGCGCTCTCACCAGGCAGACGCAGGGGAAGCGAACCCACACTGCGTCGCCTATGCCGTCCGGGGCCTCGGCATCCTTCAGTTCAGTTTCTCGCTCTCCCTCACCTTTGGAGGCGAGTGATCAATATTCGGACTCCGATTCTGAAGGCTCCCTCAATTTAGAAGCACCAAATTGTCAGGAGACAATTGACAGTCTGATTGAAGCTGTCAATCAATCTCTGGAGGTAGACGATGAGTCCACCTTGGCTTCTGGTCATAAGGTGTCCTTCAAACGAGCCAGGCAAACTCATAAGGTTTTTGGTGCTCATCCTGAGTTTGAAGAGTTAGTGCAGCGCCACCGGGAAAAGCCGGACAAGCGCTTCGCAGGACAGAAGGCCATTAATACCAGATATCCTTTTGCTCCCGAACTTCTGAAGAAGTGGGCGGAATCTCCTGCGGTCGACCCTCCTGTGTCGCGTTTGGCGTCTAAAACGCTTCTCTCTCTTCCCAACGGTTCCTCGATCAAGGATCCAACGGACCGTCTGATTGAGAGCTTGGCTCGCTCAGTGTTTGAGGCATCAGGTTCTGCTCTCTCTCCTTCTTTTGCAGCAACTTGGGTTGCTAAGGCCATGATATCCTGGTCGGAGTCTCTTAATAGAGCTCTCCACGGTATAGAAGTGCCGTCTGAGGTAACTGAGATCTCTAATCAGATAGCTCTTGCAGGAGACTTCTTAATTAACGCTTCCATGGATGCGGCAAATTGCGCAGCTCTAGCTGCTGCTAATGCGATTGCTATCAGGAGATCCTTGTGGTTAAGAACTTGGCGAGCAGACTCAACCTCAAAAAAGTCACTCACATCTTTACCGTATCAGAGTGGCCGTTTATTTGGCGAGAGGCTGGATCAGCTCATATCTGATGCGACAGGAGGGAAGAGCAGTTTCCTTCCTCAGCAAAAGATTAGACAGCCTTTTCGCCGTCAACTTCAGCCTCGGTTTAGGGCTTATCGTAACCCAGGTTGGGCCGCGACAGCCACCTCCAGCGGCACAGGTCGACCTAATCAGGCCAGAGATCGCCAGGTCTCCTACAAGACCAACCCTTTGGGAAGAATGCGATCTCAACAGCCAAGATCTAGGGGGTCTAAACCCCAAAGATATTCGGACAAATGACTGGAGGCAGAATCCGGTCAATTCATCCAGAGTAGGCGGCCGCTTACTCTGGTTTCGCCCCACTTGGCTATCAATTACTCACGATGAGTGGGTCAGAGTTAGTCTCCTCGGGGTACAAAATAGAATTTATCAGCCTTCCGTCAGATCATTTTTTTCCCTCGCGTCTTCCCAAAAAAGATTCCCGGGTTCACGCCTTATTCAAGGCGGTTGAATCTCTTCGCGCAGCGGGGTCATTGTTCCTGTACCAGAGGTCGAAAAGGGTCAAGGGTTCTATTCCAATCTGTTTATAGTACCCAAGAAGGACGGCACTGTAAGGCCTATTTTGGACCTAAAACGTCTGAACCAATTTGTCAGGATTCGACATTTCCGAATGGAGTCTCTCCGCTCGGTCATAACAGCCATGGAAAAGGGGAATTTCTAGCGTCAATAGACATTCAGGATGCATATCTTCATATTCCTATATTCCCTCCTCATCAAAGGTTTCTTCGGTTTGCCATCGGCGACCTTCACTTTCAGTTCGCAGCCTTGCCCTTCGGACTAGCCACAGCCCCCAGGGTGTTCACAAAGGTTATGGCTGCTGTTGTGTCCATTCTGCACTCCTGAGGGATAGTCATCTTGCCATACTTAGACGATCTTCTCATCAAAGGTCCGTACTTTCAGGCCTGCGAGGAAAGTGTCAACATCACGCTAGACACCCTTGCTCGCCTAGGGTGGCTGGTGAATCTAAAAAAGTCGTCTCTCGTGCCATCTCGAAAAATCACCTTTTTGGGGATGATATTCAACACTGCTCAGGGGTTGATAACTCTTCCTCGAGACAAGGCCCTAGTTCACCGTCAGGAGGTACGGGTCCTTCGCCAACCAATTCCTCACACCATTCGGTTTTGCATGAGGGTCCTAGGCAGGATGGTGGCGGCAATCGAAGCCATTCCATTTGCCCAGTTCCATCTCCGCTCCCTCCAGCATGCAATCCTGGCGATATGGAACAGGAACCCTTACTCGCTCAATCTTCGGTGCCGTCTGTCCCTGCGGGTCGGACAGACGCTCACATGGTGGACAAACAGCACCACTCTCCTCCAAGGGCGATTTTTTTCCTCCAGTCCATTGGCTGGTAGTCACAACGGACGCCAGCCTTCTCGGATGGGGAGCAGTGTTTCGTCACTATACAGCCCAGGGGACATGGTGTCGGCAGGAATCAACCCTCCCGATCAATGTTCTAGAGATCCGAGCCGTTCCGCTGGCTCTGAAGAGTTTTCACCATCATCTGGCTGGCTTTCCTGTCCGGATACAATCGGACAATGCCACGGCGGTGGCATACATAAATCATCAGGGGGGTACCCGCAGCAGGGGGGGCCATGCACGAGGTAAAACATATTCTGACCTGGGCAGAGAGAAATCACTCTGTGATATCAGCGGTCCACATTCCGGGCGAGGAGAACTGGGCAGCGGATTTCCTCAGCCGTCAGGGGATAGCGTCAGGGGAATGGTCGCTACATCCTGAGGTTTTTCAGCAGATATGCCTACGCTGGGGAACCCCAGATGTGGACCTGATGGCCTCCAGGATGAACGCCAAGGTGCCCAACTTCGTCTCCCGGTACCGGGATCCGCAGGCAATTGCAGTGGACGCCCTGGTTCTACCGTGGAATCAGTTTCACCTTCCATACTTGTTTCCACCGATAGCTCTGCTCCCAAGGGTGATCAGAAAGATCAGGTTAGAGGGGGTCCCAGCGATATTAATCGCTCCGGATTGGCCGCGTCGTTCATGGTACGCAGAGCTGGTACAGTTGCTCGCCGACGCACCCTGGCGTCTACCAGAACGCGTGGATCTTCTCTCCCAGGGCCCAGTCTACCACCAGAGCTCAGCGGTCCTGTGTTTGACGGCCTGGCCGTTGAATCTTGGATCCTAACCAGGGCTGGATTCTCCAAAAAAGTCGCTGCTACAATGGCTTTTGCTCGGAAACCCACCTCGGCTCGTATCTACCATGGTACTTGGAAGGTCTTTTTTGCATGGTGCAGGGAACAGGGTTGTTCTCCGCTTCCGTTTTCGATCCCAAACATTGTCTTTTCTCCAAGCAGGCCTAGACTCAGGTCTAGCTCCAAGTACTCTTAGACGACAGATATCAGCCTTGTCGGTTCTTTATCAGAGAAGAATCGCGTCTAATTTGCAGGTTAAGACCTTTATTCAAGGGGTTGTCCATATAGTACCCCCCTACAGGGCTCCCTTAGAGGTTTGGGATCTCAATCTGGTCCTAGGAGTCCTGCAGGAATCTCCATTTGAGCCTCTTCAGGAGGTTTCCCTGACATACCTGTCATGGAAAGTGGTGTTTTTAGTAGCCATAACATCCATAAGGCGGGTTTCGGAGCTGGCAGCACTGTCTTGTCGAGCTCCGTACTTACTTTTCCATCATGATAAGGTAGTGCTCAGACCAACACCACCTTTTTTGCCTAAGGTCGTGTCCTCATTCCTTATTAATGAGGACATTGTTTTGCCCTCATTTTGCCCAGCTCCGACGCACCGAGTGGAGAAGGCTCTCCATACGCTGGATCTGGTGAGAGCACTCAGGAGATACGTATCTCGGACGGCATCCTTTCGGCAGACGGACACGCTGTTTATCCTTCCCGAGGGTCGCAGGAAGGGACTCGCTGCCTCTAGGTCAACTTTAGCCAGATGGATACGGTTGACCATTCAGGAGGCCTACCGCATCAGAGGCGCTGTGGTTCCCGCAGGAATCAAGGCTCACTCCACCAGGGCAGTGGGTGCCTCCTGGGCTCTTCGGCATCAGGCTTCGGCGGAACAGGTTTGTAAGGCGGCAACCTGGTCCAGTCTGCATACTTTCTCCAAACATTATAATGTCCATACTCAGGCTTCAGCGGATGCAAGTCTGGGTAGAAGGATTCTTCAGGGCGCGGTAGCGCACCTATAGGCAATACCTGTCATAAATTACACTGTGGAGTTGGTTTCCACCCAAGGGACTGCTTTGGGACGTCCCACAGTCTTGTGTCCCCCAATGAGACGAAGGAGAAATATGGATTTTTGTGTTACTCACCGTAAAATCCTTTTCTCCGAGACTCTCATTGGGGGACACAGCACCCTCCCTAATAGCCGGATGGCTTCGTTTTGGAGTTAGTTCTATTTCTTGGGTCTATATCAGTAGATTTACTTCTGGATATATTGTACCTGTTTTAACACTGATTTATTCTTTAGCCTCCTACTGCTTTTTGCACTAAACTGGGTTTGCCTGCGGCCAGTGCTGAGGTGTATGCGGCGGAGGAGGAGCTAACCTTTTTTTATGTTTACTTAGTGTCAGCCTCCTAGCGGCAGTAGCATACACCCACAGTCTTGTGTCCCCCAATGAGCGTCTCGGAGAAAAGGATTTTACGGTGAGTAACACAAAAATCCATATTTCAAGAAAGGCATCCAGTCCCTTCTTAAATTTTAGTAAGGAATCACTCATTACAACATTAGACGGCAGAGAGTTCCATAGTCTCACTGCTCTTACAGTAAAGGATCTGCGTCTGTGATTATGGCTAAACCTTCTTTCCTCCAGACGTAGAGGATGCCCCCTTGTCCCCGTCACAGGTCTAAGAGTAAAAAGATCATTAGAAAGGTCTCTGTATTGTCCCCTCATATATTTATACATTGTAATAAGATCACCCCTAAGCCTTCGTTTTTCCAAACTAAATAACCCAAAGTGTAATAACCTGTCTTGGTATTGCAGACCCCCCAGTTCTCTAATAACCTTGGTCGCTCTTCTCTGCACCCGCTCCAGTTCAGCTATGTCTTTCTTATACACCGGAGACCAGAACTGCACACAGTATTCTAAGTGTGGTCGCACCAGTGACTTGTATAGAGGTAAAATTATGTTCTCCTCATGAGCATCTATGCCTCTTTTAATGCATCCCATTATTTTATTTGCCTTGGCAGCAGCTGCCTGACATTGGCCACTAAATGTGAGTTTGTCGTCCACCCATACACCCAGGTCTTTTTCAGTGACAGTTTTGCCCAGTGTTTTACAATTAAGGACATAATTATACATCTTATTTGTTCTACCCAAGTGCATGACCTTACATTTATCCCCATTAAAGCTCTTTTGCCATTTATCAGCCCAAGCTTCTAGTTTCCATAAATCTTCCTGTAATATAAAATTATCCTCCTCTGTATTTATTACCCTGCAGAGTTTAGTGTCATCTGCAAATATTGAAATACTACTCTGTATGCCCCCTACAAGGTCATTAATAAATATGTTAAAGAGAAGCGGCCCCAATACTGACCCCTGTGGTACCCCACTGCTAACCGTGACCCAGTCCGAGTGTGCTCCATTAATAACCACCCTTTGTTTTCTATCCATGAGCCAGTTCTTAACCCACTTACACATATTTTCCCCTATCCCCATTGTTCTCATTTTATGTATCAACCTTTTGTGTGGCACTGTATCAAAAGCTTTTGAGAAGTCCATGAACACCACGTCCACTGCATTCCCTTGGTCCAGTCCTGAACTTATCCCTTCATAAAAGCTTATCAGATTAGTCTGACAAGAACGGTCCCTCGTAAACCCATGCTGATACTGTGTCATGAGGTTATTCAGCCTCAGATACTCCAATATAGTATCCCTTAAAAAACCCTCCAGGATTTTACCCACAGTAGATGTTACGCTCACTGGCCTATAATTTCCAAGTTCAGTTTTTGACCCCTTTTTGAATATTGGCACCACATTTGCTATACGCCAGTCCTGTGGTACAGACTCCGTTATTATGGAATCTTTAAAGATTAAAAATAATGGTCTATCTATGACTGTACTTAATTCCTGCAGTACTTGGGGGTGTATCCCATCCGGGCCCGGCGGATTTGTCAATTTTAGTGATTTTTAGACGCCGCCGTACTTCCTGCTGGGTTAAGTAGGTGACATTTAATGGAGAAATTTTTTTATCACTGATCATGTTATCTGTCATGGGATTTTCTTGTGTAAATACAGTTGAAAAAAAGTCATTTAGCATATTGGCTTTTTCCTCATCCTCATCCACCATTTCACCCAGACTATTTTTAAGGGGACCAACACTATCATTTTTTAGTTTCTTGCTATTTATGTAGTTAAAGAATATTTTGGATTATTTTTACTTTCTCTGGCAATGCATCTCTCTGCCTCAATCTTTGCTGTCTTGATTTGCTTTTTACAGAATTTATTCAGTCTTCTGTATTTATTTAATGCCTCATCACTACCTACTTGCTTTAATTCCCTAAACGCTTTCTTTTTGTCCCTTATTGCGCCCTTACAGCTTATTTAGCCATAGTGGTTTCCTCCTAATTCTAGCATGTTTATTCCCATAGGGTATATACTGTGCACAGGTCCTATTCAGGATGCTAATAAACGTCTCCCATTTTCTTTGTGTATTTTTATGTCTCAGGATGTCGTCCCAGTTTATTGCACCAAGATCATCTCTCATCCGTTGGAAATTTGCCTTCCTGAAGTTTAGTGTCCTTGTAACCCCTCGACTACACATCTTATTAAAGGATACATGAAAGCTTATTATTTTGTGATCACTATTACCCAAGTGACCCCCAACCCTTATATTTGATATGCGGTCTGGCCTGTTGGTTAATATTAGGTCTAGCAGTGCCCCCCCTCTTGTTGGGTCCTGAACTAGTTGTGAAAGGTAATTGTCTCTCATAGTTGCCAAAAACGTATTACCTTTGCTGGAACTACAGGTTTCTGTTCCCCAATGTATCAGTAATTTATTATTTTCCCCCCTCCCCTAATCTCCACCCACAGAGACTCTACATCTTCATTAGATTCACAGATATCACGCAGGATGGGTTTTAACCCCTTCACCCCCAAGGGTGGTTTGCACGTTAATGACCGGGCCAATTTTTACAATTCTGACCACTGTCTCTTTATGAGGTTATAACTCTGGAACGCTTCAACGGATATTCGCGATTCTGAGATTGTTTTCTCGTGACATATTGTACTTCACGTTAGAAGTAAAATTTCTTCGATATAACTTGCGTTTATTTTTGAAAAAACCGCAAATATGGCAAAAATTTTTAAAATTTTGCAATTTTCAAACTTTGAATTTTTATTCCCTTAAAACAGAGAAATATGTCACACAAAATAGTTAAGAAATAACATTTTCCACATGTCTACTTTACATCAGCACAATTTTGGAACCAAAATTTTTTTTTTGTTAGGAAGTTATAAGGGTTAAAAGTTGACCAGTGATTTCTCATTTTTACAACAAAATGTACAAAACCATTTTTCAGCTGCAGATGGAAGGAAGAGAGCCACAGTATTCATTACTGATGGGTAGGCGGAGCCCCAGATCAGGATGTTACCTCAGATCAAAAGAGTGCTGACTGGCTGGCCCCTCCAGCTCGGGCTCCTCCTACTCAGCTCCAGTCTAAGATTTGAGGTCCAGAGGATGGTCGCTGCTAATGCAGCTCCTCAGAAGATTTTATTATTTTATATTCGGACAGGAGACTTGGATCACTAGTTGGTCTAGAGGTCTCAGGGGTACCAGCGCTGCTGTACCCCAACCTCTCCCTTGGCGGATCTGTATTTACTCAAAGTCCCTGCAGAATCCTTGCCGGCCCTGGGGGATGAGGAGAGCTTTCCTGGCGGGACGCAAACCACACGTGCGGTCACTGCGTTCTTCGCCCTGGGGGGAAGCATGGGCACAGCGCCAGAAACCCCTGAGGGTCCCTGTGGCGCCTTGGCTGGTGAGTACTCCACACAAATTTTTGATATAATTATGTGTGAGTGCTTTAGCGCCTGAATGAGCAGCGCTATTACTTGTGTCAGTATGCTTCAGTGCTGCGGTGACAGCGCTATTACATGTATGTCAGTATGCTTCAGCGCTGCTGTGACAGCGCTATTACAAGTAGATGTGGTGATTTTTTGTCCGCAGGCAGATACCTGCAGGACAGAGAGGGAGCAGGAGCGGGGGAGTTCGCGCTCAATATTTGAGCTAGCAGGGGGCGTGGCCTAAATATTCCCGGTCTTCTGAGCAGGAAGACGCGCGCTCTGGCGTTTCTCCTGCGACTCCCTCACTGTGGCGGCCATTACACAGGCTCCTGGGCTCCTCAGACCGCTCCTCTCCTCATAAGACACCACGGCCAGCTGGGTGAGTGCTGATTCCTCACCCCGCAGCGCAGCGATCGCTATCCTGCAGCTGCAGTCTCATCAGAGACATAAAAATTGGCTGGGGCTCACAAATATATATATTGTGGTGAGTTTGCAATGTTAACCCCTCTGAGGGTTATTTCTACCAGCTAAATTTGCTGACTGAATACCGCTGGGGTAACCCTGCTTGGTGGAGCGTTAACCCTTCAGCGTTTTAAAAAAAAAAAAAAAAAAAAAAAACGCATAGTTTTTGCTGGTATTACCGCTTTGACCTGCTCATACAGGTGAGACATGTCTGAACAGAGTTCAGATGCCGCGGATCACGTCCCAGTGCCATTGCGGCAATCAGATACGCAGACCTCCACAGCGTCTAGCGCTGCGGTCGACAGCGGTGGAAAATTGGATGATATCGCTCGATCGATTAACAACTTGTCTGACCTTTTAGGTCAATATGTGTCTGCTAATTCCTCTCAGAGGAAGCGACGCAGGCCGTTACCGGCCTCTACACGGAGCGAGTCAGATGTATCTGATATTGGGCAGAGTTCTCCTTTAAATTCGGATGGAGAAATATCCGATTCTGATGCGGACGAGCCGCAGGGGCGTTCCTCTATGGCGAAGCGTACGGAGGCATTGATTGAAGCCATGAGAGATATATTACAGTTACCGGAGGAGGTAACTAGTCGTCCTGGTAAATCAGCACGCATGTTCCAGGAGTCCCGTGCTTCGCGCACAACATTGCCAGCTCTGGATGAGCTTAATGGTGTAATAGAGGAGGAACGTCTATGTCCAGATAAGCGTTTTCATGGAACGCATTTCTTTGATACACTTTATCCTTGCTCTGCGGAGTTAAAGGCTAATTGGACTTCTGCTCCTGAAGTGGATGTGTCTTTGTCTCAGCTTAGTAAATCCTCACTACTCCCTATTAAGGGAAAAGCGAGCTTACAGGAGCCTTTGGATAGAAAGGCAGAATTGGCGGCAAAAGCAAGCTATGAGGCTGCGGGTCATGGATTTCGAGCAGTGCTAGGATCCATGTGTGCTGCTAGAGCTTCTCTAAGCTGGTTGGCACGTCTGAAGACGGAGTTGCAAAATGAATCTCCGTTATCTGAGATACGGGAAACTTGTGAATGGTTAGAAACGGCAGCCTGTTATATCTTTGATGCCGGTCTGGATACGGCATCTCTGCTGGCCAAAGCGCAAGCTTCGGCGGTCACAGTCAGAAGAGCTTTGTGGCTCAGACAGTGGGCCGGGGACGCAGTTTCCAAACAAGGGTTGTTGGCCTTACCTTACAAGGGTGGCCATCTTTTTGGATCCGACCTCACAGAGCTGATTTCCAAGGCTAAGGCGAAGGAATCAGCATTACCACAGCGAAGGGCCATGGCCTCGGTGTCCAGTAAGCCTGGTGTCTATAGTGGTCGGCGGTCCTTTCGGGGCCGAGGACGATCTAGTCACTCCTCGTGGGGATCGGGTCGTCCTTCCTTCTCAGGAAAGAAATCCTCTCAGAAAACTCGTACTCCCTGGAAGCAGAGTTTCCGCCAGGACAAGCGGGAACTTGACAAGAAGCCCGCAAAGTCGGATTGACGCCAGGGGTCCACTCGAGGATTCTCGAGTGGGGGGTCGCCTGCTTCTTTTCAAGGAGACTTGGATGGCTCGCGTTCCAGATTCCTGGGTAACGCGGATAGTGTCGGCAGGCTATTTCATAGAGTTTGCTTCTCGACCCCCAAATGTTTTTTGTCAGTCTCGCGTTCCGTCGGAACCCGAGCTTGTTGTCGCTCTACAGCGAGAGGTCGAATCTCTGCTACAAAAGGGTGTAGTGATACCGGTTCCGTCAGAGGACCGAGGGAAAGGTTTTTATTCCAACCTTTTTATAGTTCCCAAAAAGGAGAACAAATTTCGCCCGATTCTGGATCTCAAGCGATTAAACCGGCATGTCCATGCCCGGAAATTTCGCATGGAGTCGCTTCGTTCCGTTGTGGCAGCTCTGTCACAGAACGATTTTCTGGTGTCAATCGACATTCGCGACGCCTATTTGCATATTCCCATCGGAAAGGCTCATCAGCGCTTTCTTCGATTTGCCATAGGTCAGAATCATTACCAGTTCGTGGCTCTGCCGTTCGGCTTAGCCTCAGCGCCAAGGGTCTTTACAAAAATTCTGGCGCCCCTCATGGCAATCCTTCGAAGACAGGGGATCACGATTCTCCCTTATCTGGACGATCTTTTGATCGTGGCTTCCTCGGAGGAGGAGGCGTTGACGGCTCGGGATTTGTCTCTTCAGTTTCTGAAGGACTTCGGTTGGCTGGTCAATTGGGAGAAGTCGTCCCTGGAACCATCGAGGACAATTCTCTTTTTGGGAATGCATCTCGACACGTTTCGGTCGGTAGTTTCCCTACCACCAGACAAACAGTCATGTCTTCTTCGACATGTACAGATTATGAAATCCTCAACGGCAATGTCCCTACGGAAGTGTATGCGTCTTCTGGGACTGATGGTGGCGTCCATGGAGGCAATTCCTTTTGCCCAGTTCCATTCCAGGACTCTCCAAAGGTTCATCTTGAGTCGATGGAACCAGTCGCAATCGCTGGATTGCAGTGTCACCATTCCTCGCGCGGTGCGGGATTCTCTAGAATGGTGGTTACGTCCAGGGGCATTCTCCCTGGGGAAGTCTTTCCTCCCTCCGAAGTGGTCAGTTATAACCACCGATGCCAGCCTGACGGGCTGGGGGGGTGTTTGGAACAATCTCTGGATTCAGGGGGTATGGTCATCGGAAGAGTCTTTTCTTCCGATCAACATCCTGGAATTGAGGGCGATTTTCCTTTGCCTCCAACATTGGACGGTCTCTTTGAGCGGTCTGCCAGTCCGAGTGCAGACAGACAATGCGACGGCTGTCGCGTATATCAATCACCAAGGTGGGACAAAGAGTTCCAGACTCATGGTAGAGGTGTCCCGAATTCTGATTTGGGCAGAGGCCAGTGTACCAGCCATTTCGGCGATTCACATTCCAGGGGTTCAGAATATTACAGCGGACTTTCTCAGTCGCAGAAGGATGGATCCCGGGGAATGGAGCCTCCACCCGGAAGTTTTTGCACTACTGTGCTCTCGCTGGGGAACCCCCCAAGTGGATTTGATGGCATCCAGGTCCAATGCCAAGTTACCGACATTCATGTCCAGGTACAAGGACCCGATGGCGGTGGCGGTGGATGCTCTAGTGGCTCAGTGGGATCAGTTCGAGCTGATCTATGTATTCCCGCCGATATCCTTACTTCCTCTAGTACTGCGTCGGATCAGACTAGAGAGAATTCCAGCTATTCTGATAGCTCCAGACTGGCCAAGAAGGGTGTGGTTCTCGACAATAATGTCGCTGTTGGCGGCACCTCCTTTCCCACTCCCTCTTCAACCGGACTTGTTGACTCAGGGGCCCGTTTGTCATCCGGACTTGATGTCCCTGCGTTTGACGGCGTGGCTCTTGAGACCGAAATCTTGACCCGTAGAGGTTTTTCAGCCGAGGTCATTGCTACCCTTCGTGCTGCAAGATGTCCGGCTACTACTAGGATTTACCACAAAATTTGGGAAACCTTCTTTTCGTGGTGTTTGGGGTCCTCTCGGAACCCGAGAAAATTTTCCATTCCCAACCTGTTGGCTTTTCTGCAGCATGGGCTAGACAAGGGTTTGGCAGTCAGCACTCTGAAAGGTCAGATTTCTGCTCTGTCTTTATTGTTCCGGAGAACCATTGCTTCAAATAGAGACGTGCTCTCCTTTTTCCGAGGTATATCTCGTAAGTTTCCGCCGCGGAAAGCACCCGTGTCTCCTTGGCGGCTCAACCTTGTTTTGGAGGCTCTTCAGCATAAACCTTTTGAGCCTATGGTTTCTGCTAGCCTTTCTTTACTTTCTTGGAAGGTGGCTTTCCTTGTTGCAGTCACTTCCTTGAGGAGAGTTTCTGAGTTGGCAGCTCTTTCTTGTTCGCCTCCTTTTCTGGAGTTTTTTCCGGATCGTGTAGTGCTTCGCACTCGGGGTGATTTTTTGCCTAAAGTGGTGTCACAATTTCATGTCAATCAGGATATTGTGTTGCCTTCATTCTGCCCGGATCCGAAGAATGTGAAAGAGCGATCTTTACACACATTGGATTTAGTGCGGGCCTTGAAGTTTTATCTATCTATTACTCAAGGTTTTCGTAAGACGGACTCCCTGTTTGTGGTTCCAGCAGGTCGTCGGCGTGGTCAACGAGCTTCCAAGGATTCTATAGCTCGTTGGATCCGGTCAGCTATTTTGGAGGCTTACCGCCTTCGGGGTGAATCTTGCCCGATTAAGATTCGAGCCCATTCCACGAGAGCTGTGGCCTCATCGTGGGCTTTTCATCAAGGTGCCTCGGCAGTGCAGCTCTGCCGAGCGGCAACTTGGCGCTCTGTCCACACGTTTACAAGGTTTTATAAAGTGGACGTCAGTGCTTCCGCTGATGCAGCCCTCGGACGTAGGGTCCTGCAGGCAGCTGTAGTTTAAAGTTCTGGATGAACTTGTGTTTAGCGCTGGTTGCGCTTTGTTGTTAAGGTTGTTGGGTTTCTGCCTTTTGTTGGTTTTTCCCACCCTTATTTTTGAACTGCTTTGGGACGTCCCATCAGTAATGAATACTGTGGCTCTCTTCCTTCCATCTGCAGCTGAAACACGGATTTTGGTAAAGACTTACCTGTAAAATCCTTTTCAGCGAAGGAAGGAAGAGAGACACAGCACCCTCCCAAGGCAGAAGTGTGTTGATGTTTTCAGATGCAGCGCGACCCTTATCTGATAGCGATTATCTGGGCTGAGGTCAGCGCGCTAAGGCTCTGTTCCAGCATCGCCAGCTCATCGCAGTAGTCAGGTTCCGTGAGTAGTACCTGGAACTCTGTGGTTTTTTGGCTTTCTTTGCATGCATAACCTGTATCCTTGTGTTTTTTCTCTGAAGTTCCTTCAGAAGGGGTTATGTTGCTCCGCTGGTGATCTTGGCTCTTTTCCTAAAAGCTTTGGTACGACTGGAGCTGAGTAGGAGGAGCCCGAGCTGGAGGGGCCAGCCAGTCAGCACTCTTTTGATCTGAGGTAACATCCTGATCTGGGGCTCCGCCTACCCATCAGTAATGAATACTGTGTCTCTCTTCCTTCCTTCGCTGAAAAGGATTTTACAGGTAAGTCTTTACCAAAATCCGTGTTTTTTAGGGACCACCTCACATTTGAAGTCACTTTGAGGGGTCTATATGGCAGAAAATACCCAAAAGTGACACCATTCTAAAAACTGCACCCCTCAAGGTACTCAAAACCACATTCAAGAAGTTTATTAACCCTTCAGGTGCTTCACAGGAACTAAAGCAACGTGGAAGGAAAAAATGAATATTTAACTTTTTAGCCACAAAAATGATCTTTTACAAACTTTTTTTTTATTTTCACAAGGGTAAAAGGAGAAAATGGACAGATAAGGTTGTTATGCAATTTCTCCTGAGTACGCCAATACCCAATATGTGGGGGAAAACCACTGTTTGGGCACACGGCAGAGCTCGTAAGGGAAGGAGCGCCGTTTGACTTTTTCAAACTAAAATTGGCTGGAATTGAGATTGGACGCCATGTCTCGTTTGGAGAGCCCCTGATGCGCCTAAACAGTGGAAACCCCCCACAAGTGACACCATTTTGGAAACTAGACCCCCTAAGGTACTTATCTAGATCTGTTGTGAGCACTTTGAACCCCCAAGTGTTTCACAAAAGTTTATAATGCCTGGGTGTGAAAAAAAAAACAAAACAATTTTCCACAAAAATGATTTTTTAGTCCCAAATTTTTGAATTTTCCCAAGGAAATTGGACCCTAAAAGTTGTTGTTCAATTTGTCCTGAGTACGCTGATACCCCATATGTGGGGGGGGGGGAACTGTTTGGGCGCACGGCAGGGCTTGGAAAGGAAGTAGTAACGTTTTGAAATTGAGACGTTGGAGGTCATGTTCCGTTTGCAGTGCTCCAGATGAGCCTAAACAGTGGAAACCCCCCACAAGTGACCCCATTTTGGAAACTAGACCCCCTAAGGAACTTATCTAGATCTTTGGTGAGCACTTTGAACCCCCAAGTGCTTCACACAAGTTTATAATGCCCGGGCATGAAAATAAAAAATCCTATTTTTTTCCCACAAAAATTATCTTTTAGTCACTAATTTTTTATTTTCCCAAGGGTAACAGGAGAAATTGGACCACATAAGTTGTTGTCCAATTTGTCCTGAGTACGATGATACCCCATATGTGGGGGGGAACCACTGTTTGGGCGCACGGCAGAGCTCGGAAGGGAAGGAGCACCATTTGACTTTTTCCAACCAAAATTGGCTGGAATTGAGATTGGATGCCATGTTGCATTTGGAGAGCCCCTGATGTGCCTAAACAGTGGAAACCCCCCCACAAATGACCCCATTTGGGAAACTAGACCCCCTAAGGAACTTATCTAGATCTTTGGTGAGCAATTTGAACCCCCAAGTGCTTCACACAAGTTTATAACGTAGAGCCGTAAAATTTAAAAATCATATTTTTTCCACAAAAATGATCTTTTCACCCCAATTTTTATTTTTCCAAGGGTAACTAGACTCCAAAAGTTATTGTGCAATTTGTCCTGAGTGCGCTGATACCCCATATGTGGGAGTAAACCACTGTTTGGGTGCATGGCAGAGTTTGGAAGGGAAGGAGCGCCGTCTGACTTTTTCAACGCAGAATTGGCTGGACTCCATGTCGTGTTTGAAGAGCTCCTGATCTGCCTAAACAGTGGAAACCCCCATAAATGACACCATTTTGGAAACTAGACCCTCAAGGAACTTATCCAGATGTGTGGTGAGAACTTTGAACTCCCAGGTGTTTCACTAAAGTTTATAACGTACAGCCGTAAAATAAAAAATCTTTTTTTTTTTTACAAAAATGATTTTTTCGCCCCCAATATTTTATTTTCACAAGGGTAACAGAAAAAATTGGAACCCAAAAGTTGTTGTCCAATTTGTCCTGAGTACGCGGATACCCAATATGTGGGCGAAAACTACTGTATGGGCATACGTCGGGGCTCGGAAGGGAAGTAGTGACGTTTTGGATTGCGGACTTTGATGGAATGGTCTGGGGGCATCATGTCGCATTTGGAGAGCCCCTGATGCACCTAAACAGTGGAAACCCCCCACAAGTGACCCCATTTTGGCAAATAGACCTCAAAAGGAACTTATCTAGATGTGTGGTGAGCACTTTGAACCCCGAAGTGCTTCACAGAAGTTTATAACGTACAGCCGTAAAAATAAAAAATCTTTTTTTTTTTACAAAAATGATTTTTTTTCGCCCCCAATATTTTATTTTCACAAGGGTAACAGGAGAAATTGGACCCCAAAAGTTGTCCAATTTGTCCTGAGTACGCTGATACCCAATATGTGGGAGAAAACTACTGTATGGGCGCACGTCAGGGCTCGGAAGGGAAGTAGTGACGTTTTGGATTGCAGACTTTGATGGAATGGTCTGGGGGCGTCATGTCGCATTTGGAGAGCCCCTGATGCGCCTAAACAGTGGAAACCCCCCACAAGTGACACCATTTTGGAAACTAGACCCCTAAGGTACTTATCTAGATCTGTTGTGAGCACTTTGAACCCCCAAGTGTTTCACAAAAGTTTATAATGCCTGGGTGTGAAAAAAAAAAAAAAAACAATTTTCCACAAAAATTATTTTTTAGTCCCAAATTTTTGAATTTTCCCAAGGAAATTGGACCCCAAAAGTTGTTGTCCAATTTGTCCTGAGTACGCTGATACCCCATATGTGGGGGGGGGGGACTGTTTGGGTGCACGGCAGGTCTTGGAAAGGAAGTAGTAACGTTTTGAAATGCAGACGTTGATGGGGATCATGTTCCGTTTGCAGTGCCCCAGATGAGCCTAAACAGTGGAAACCCCCCACAAGTGACCCCATTTTGGAAACTAGACCCCCTAAGGAACTTATCTAGATCTTTTGTGAGCACTTTGAACCCCTAAGTGCTTCACACAAGTTTATAATGCCCGGGCATGAAAATAAAAAATCCTATTTTTTTCCTACAAAAATTATCTTTCAGCTGCAGATGGAAGGAAGAGAGCCACAGGATTCATTACTGATGGGTAGGCGGAGCCCCAGATCAGGATGTCACCTCAGATCAAAAGAGTGCTGACTGGCTGGCCCCTCCAGCTCGGGCTCCTCCTACTCAGCTCCAGTCTAAGATTTGAGGTCCAGAGGATGGTCGCTGCTAATGCAGCTCCTCAGAAGATTTTATTATTTTACATTCGGACAAGAGACTTGGATCACTAGTTGGTCTAGAGGTCTCAGGGGTACCAGCGCTGCTGTACCCCAACCTCTCCCTTGGCGGATCTGTATTTACTCAATAGTCCCTGCAGAATCCTTGCCGGCCCTGGGGGATGAGGAGAGCTTCCCTGGCGGGACGCAAACCACACGTGCGGTCACTGCGTTCCTCGCCCTGGGGGGAAGCATGGGCACAGCGCCAGAAACCCCTGAGGGTCCCTGTGGCGCTTTGGCTGGTGAGTACTCCACACAAAAATTTTATTATTAATGTGTGAGTGCTTTAGCGTCTGATGGCAGCGCTATTACATGTATATCAGTATGCTTCAGCGCTGCGGTGACAGCGCTATTACATGTTTATCAGTGTATTTCACCAGCCTCTCCCTTGGCGGATCTGTAACTACATAATGGTCCCTGCAGAATCTTGCCGGCCCTGGGGGATGAGGAGAGTTTCCCTGGCGGGGGCGCAAACCACACACTGGGGTCACTGCGCTTCCCGCCCTGGGGGGAAGCATGGGCATAGCGCCAGAAACCCCTGGGGGTCCCTGTGGCGTTTCAGCTGGTGAGTACTCCACATTTTGGTAAAATGTGTGTGAGTGTTTTAGCGACTGCTGCGGCAGCCGCTGTACATATATATGCCGGTGACTAGTTTTTCTATGTCCGCAGGAGGATGCCTGCAGGACGAGGGAAAGGAGGGGAGTACGCGCTCTTTTTATTTTTTGAATTTCGCGCCGCTTCTGAGCGCGCGCTTTACTGCAGCCTCCATTTCCGGCTCCTCTACATGGAGCTCACGGAGGCAGAGCGCGGCGGCCATTGCTGATAAAGCGCTGCAGGCTGAAAGCTCCCCGGATCGTTCTCCTCCCCTCCCGGCAAGAATACGTGTCCAGCTTGGTGAGTCGCTTCTAGCCCGCCGGGCAGAAGCTTAACCCCTTCACCTCCACAGCGCGGGCGCCGTCTGGGGCACTTCTGAGTGACAGATTGAGCTGTCCTGCGGCTGTTCTCGCATAAGGGGCTCGCACACTCTTTTAATATTAATAAAGAGGCTGTGGGGAGTCTGCGACATTAATGCTGCCACTGTACGTTTCCGCTGACGATCCTGATGGCGTCGCATAATATTGCGATCGTTTGTGTGTCATTTTTAGTGTCTGCCAATCTGGGCAATCGCATAGGCGATTAGCGATCTCCTTGACAACTTTGGCGGTCATTGCGTTATAAAAAACAGCGCAATTTTTTAGCGATCTTCTGGAACGTTTTTCTGTTTAGTGTGGCATGGCTGTCCTGCAGCTGCGACCTTATAAGAGGCGCCTGAGATTCGCACACCCTTTTTCATTATCAAGGTTGTGGGGAGTCAGCTACTTTAACCCCTTCTTAGGAGGTTAACTCTTAATGGGAGACAGCTGGGGTAGCTCTCGCCTTAGAGCTTTAACCCTTCAGCGTTTGTTTTTTATTTAAGTACTGCTCTGGTTACTGACAGGTTTATCCTGCCATATACTATGCAAGGGCATGTCAGAGACCCTCTCCCAGATCCGCTACGGATCAGCCTCGCGTATCTGACACGCAAACCTCGACTCATACACGGTCAGAGGTTCCAATGGTGTCAAAATGGAGGCCTTCACTGGTTTCTTTTGATGACCTTTTAGGTTATGGAGTGTCAACTAGATCCTCTCAAGGGAGCGACACAAATCGGTGTTTTCCTTCTCGCTTAGCGAAGAAGTCCGATTCGGTCAAGGAGGATCGGCAGGGACACCCTGCCTCTCTCAGGGGCCGTGCTAAAATTTCTGTGGAAGCCATGTGGACGTTACAGTTACCGGAGGAGGTAACTAGTCGTCCTGGTAAGTCGGCCCGGATGTTGCAAGGGTCGCATGGGTCGCGATGACCTTACAAACTGTATCCGTTTTTTCTACGGAGTTATTTGTTAATTGGACCTCTTCTCCTGAAGTGAATGTCCCTTTATTCCAGCTTAGCAAATCTTCCTGGTAAAAGGGAAGACGAGTCTGCAGGACACGCTGGACAGAAGAACGGAGATGGCAACAATTTCCATCTGTGTAGCCGTGGATCATAGATTCGGTATTAAGGATCTAGGTGTACTTGTTAAGTTCCCCTGAGCCGGTTGGACCGTCTAAGGACGGCGTGGCAAGTTTCCCTCTATCAAGGTAGATGGGCTTTTCTAGTTGAAGGATAATGCGTCACTGCTATCCAGGGAGCAATCCTCGGCAGTTACAGTCAGAAGAGCACTGTGACTTGGATGGAACGCAGTTTTCCAACAGGGTTTGCTATCTTTAGCTTAGAAAGTGGTCAGCTATTTGACTGACCTCACGGAGCTGATGCCAAGGCAAAGGCAAAAGAAGCAGCTTTACCGCAGCGCAGAGCTGTGACTTCTGCGTCTGGCAGGACTAGTGCCGATAGTTATCGGCAGTCCTTTTCGGTTCAAGGGATGATCTGACCAACCTCTGGGGGTTTGTGTCGTCTCTCTCTTTTAAAAAAAAAAAAAAAAAAAAGGGGGAATTCTCAGAAATTCCGCATACCCTGGAAACAGAACTTCTGTTAAGGCAGAAGCTGGCAAAAAAAAAAAAAAAAATTCGCTAAGGCGGACTGACTTCTGACATTCCGTCAGAGCCGAGCATGAAGTCGCTTCGCTCAGTTATGGCAGCCCTGTCGCAGAACGATCAATCGACATTCGCGACGCTTTTTGGCATGTTCCCATCGGAAGACCTCACCCAGGTTGTGGCTCGACCATTCGGCTTGGCCTTAACGCCCAGAATTTTTACAACGATTCTGACGCCAAAATCTCATGGCAATCCTTCAAAGACGGGGACTTACGATTCGTCCCTATTTGGACGGCCTTTTCGGTTGTGGCTTCAAAGGAGAAGTCGTCTCTGGAATCGTCGCAGGCAATCCTGTTTTTGAGGATGCATTTCGACACGGTACGGGCGGTGTTGTCCCTACTTCCAGACAAGCAGGCATGTCTGCTCCAGCATGTACAGACTATGAAGTCTGCGACAGCAGTGTCCCTTCGGAAGGTATGCGCCTTCTGGGTCTGACGGTGGCGTCCATGAGGTTTTTTCCGTTTGTCCAATTTCATTCCAGAGCTCTCCATAGGCTCATTCTGAGTCGTTGGAATCAATCGCAAGGTTCGCTGGATTGCAGCGTCACCATTTCTCGCGCGGTGCGGGATTCTCTAGAATGGTGGTTACGTCCAGGGGCATTCTCCCTGGGGAAGTCTTTCCTCCCTCCGAAGTGGTCAGTCATAACCACCGATGCCAGCCTGACGGGCTGGGGGGGTGTTTGGAACAATCTCTGGATTCAGGGGGTATGGTCATCGGAAGAGTCTGTTCTTCCGATCAACATCCTGGAATTGAGGGCGATTTTCCTTTGCCTCCAACATTGGACGGTCCCTTTGAGCGGTCTGCCAGTCCGAGTGCAGACAGACAATGCGACGGCTGTCGCGTATATCAATCACCAAGGTGGGACAAGGAGTTCCAGTCTCATGGTAGAGGTGTCCCGAATTCTGATTTGGGCAGAGGCCAGTGTACCAGCCATTTCGGCGATTCACATTCCAGGGGTTCAGAATATTACAGCGGACTTTCTCAGTCGCAGAAGGATGGATCCCGGGGAATGGAGCCTCCACCGGAAGTTTTTGCACTACTGTGCTCTCGCTGGGGAACCCCCCAAGTGGATTTGATGGCTTCCAGGTCCAATGCCAAGTTACCGACGTTCATGTCCAGGTACAAGGACCCGAAGGCTGTGGCGGTGGATGCTCTAGTGGCTCAGTGGGATCAGTTCGAGCTGATCTATGTATTCCCGCCGATATCCTTACTTCCTCTAGTACTGCGTCGGATCAGACTAGAGAGAATTCCAGCTATTTTGATAGCTCCAGACTGGCAAAGAAGGGTGTGGTTCTCGACAATAATGTCGCTGTTGGCGGCACCTCCTTTTTCACTCCCTCTTCAACCGGACTTGTTGACTCAGGGGCCCGTTTGTCATCCGGACTTGATGTCCCTGCATTTTACGGCGTGGCTCTTGAGACCGAAATCTTGACCCGTAGAGGTTTCTCAGCCGAGGTCATTGCTACCCTTCGTGCTGCAAGAAGTCCGGCTACTACTAGGATTTACCACAAAATTTGGGAAACCTTCTTTTTCGTGGTGTTTGGGGTCCTCTCGGAACCCGAGAAAATTTTCCATTCCCAACCTGTTGGCTTTTCTGCAGCATGGGCTAGATAAGGGTTTGGCAGTCAGCACCCTGAAAGGTCAGATTTCTGCTCTGTCCTTATTGTTCCGGAGAACCATTGCTTCGAATAGAGACGTGCTCTCCTTTTTTCCGAGGTATATCTCGTAAGTTCCCGCCGCGGAAGGCACCCGTGTCTCCTTGGCGGCTCAACCTTGTTTTGGAGGCTCTTCAGCATAAACCTTTTGAGCCTATGGTTTTCTGCTAGCCTTTCTTTACTTTCTTGGAAGGTGGTTTTCCTTGTTGCAGTCACTTCCTTGAGGAGAGTTTCTGAGTTGGCAGCTCTTTCTTGTTCGCCTCCTTTTCTGGAGTTTTTTCCGGATCGTGTAGTGCTTCGCACTCGGGGTGATTTTTTGCCTAAAGTGGTGTCACAATTTCATGTCAACCAGGATATTGTGTTGCCTTCATTCTGCCCGGATCCGAAGAATGTTAAAGAGCGGGCTTTACACACATTGGATTTAGTGCGGGCCTTGAAGTTTTATCTATCTATTACTCAAGGTTTTCGTAAGACGGACTCCCTATTTGTGGTTCCAGTCGGTCGTCGGCGTGGTCAACGAGTTTCCAAGGATTCTGTAGCTCGTTGGATTCGGTCAGCTATATTGGAAGCTTACCGTCTTCAGGGTGAATCTTGCCCGATTAAGATTCAAGCCCATTCCACGAGAGCTGTGGCTTCATCGTGGGCTTTTCATCAAGGTGCTTCGGCAGTGCAGCTTTGCAGGGCGGCAATTTGGCACTCTGTCCACACGTTTACAAAGTTTTATAAAGTGGACGTCAGTGCTTCCGCTGATGCAGCCCTCGGACGTAGGGTCCTGCAGGCGGCTGTAGTTTAAAGTTCTAGATGAACTTGTGTTTAGCGCTGTTTGCGCATTTTTTCTGTTAAGGTTGTTGGGTTTCTGCCTTTTGTTGGTTTTTTCCACCCTTATTTTTGAACTGCTTTGGGACGTCCCATCAGTAATGAATCCTGTGGCTCTCTTCCTTCCATCTGCAGCTGAAACACGGATTTTGGTAAGAACTTACCTGTAAAATCCTTTTCAGCGAAGGAAGGAAGAGAGACACAGCACCCTCCCAAGGCAGAAGTGTGTTGATGTTTTCAGATGCAGCGCGACCCTTATCTGATAGCGATTATCTGGGCTGAGGTCAGCGCGCTAAGGCTCTGTTCCAGCATCGCCAACTCATCGCAGTAGTCAGGTTCCGTGAGTAGTACCTGGAACTCTGTGGTTTTTGGCTTTCTTTGCATGCATAACCTGTATCCTTGTGTTTTTTCTCTGAAGTTCCTTCAGAAGGGGTTATGTTGCTCCGCTGGTGATCTTGGCTCTTTTCCTAAAAGCTTTGGTACGACTGGAGCTGAGTAGGAGGAGCCCGAGCTGGAGGGGCCAGCCAGTCAGCACTCTTTTGATCTGAGGTGACATCCTGATCTGGGGCTCCGCCTACCCATCAGTAATGAATCCTGTGTCTCTCTTCCTTCCTTCGCTGAAAAGGATTTTACAGGTAAGTTCTTACCAAAATCCGTGTTTTAGTCACTAATTTTTTATTTTCCCAAGGGTAACAGGAGAAATTGGACCACATAAGTTGTTGTCCAATTTGTCCTGAGTACGATGATACCCCATATGTGGGGGGGAACCACTGTTTGGGCGCACGGCAGAGCTCAGAAGGGAAGGAGCACCATTTGACTTTTTCCAACCAAAATTGGCTGGAATTGAGATTGGATGCCATGTTGCATTTGGAGAGCCCCTGATGTGCCTAAACAGTGGAAACCCCCCACAAATGACCCCATTTGGGAAACTAGACCCCCTAAGGAACTTATCTAGATCTTTGGTGAGCAATTTGAACCCCAAGTGCTTCACACAAGTTTATAACGTAGAGCCGTAAAATTTAAAAATCATGTTTTTTCCACAAAAATGATCTTTTCACCCCAATTTTTATTTTTCCAAGGGTAACAAGACTCCAAAAGTTATTGTGCAATTTGTCCTGAGTGCGCTGATACCCTATATGTGGGAGTAAACCACTGTTTGGGTGCATGGCAGAGTTTGGAAGGGAAGGAGCGCCGTCTGACTTTTTCAACGCAGAATTGGCTGGACGCCATGTCGTGTTTGGAGAGCTCCTGATCTGCCTAAACAGTGGAAACCCCATAAATGACACCATTTTGGAAACTAGACCCCTCAAGGAACTTATCTAGATGTGTGGTGAGAACTTTGAACCCCCAGGTGTTTCACTAAAGTTTATAACGTACAGCCGTAAAATAAAAAATCCTTTTTTTTTTACAAAAATGATTTTTTCGCCCCCAATATTTTATTTTCACAAGGGTAACAGAAGAAATTGGAACCCAAAAGTTGTTGTCCAATTTGTCCTGAGTACGCGGATACCCAATATGTGGGCGAAAACTACTGTATGGGCATACGTCGGGGCTCGGAAGGGAAGTAGTGACGTTTTGGATTGCAGACTTTGATGGAATGGTCTGGGGGCATCATGTCACATTTGGAGAGCCCCTGATGCACCTAAACAGTGGAAACCCCCCACAAGTGACCCCATTTTGGCAAATAGACCTCAAAAGGAACTTATGTAGATGTGTGGTGAGCACTTTGAACCCCGAAGTGCTTCACAGAAGTTTATAACGTACAGCCGTAAAAATAAAAAATCTTTTTTTTTTTTTACAAAATGATTTTTTTCGCCCCCAATATTTTATTTTCACAAGGGTAACAGGAGAAATTGGACCCCAAAAGTTGTTGTCCAATTTGTTCTGAGTACGCTGATACCCAATATGTGGGAGAAAATACTGTATGGGTACACGTTGGGGCTCGGAAGGGAAGTAGTGACGTTTTGGATTGCAGACTTTGATGGAATGGTCTGGGGGCGTCATGTCGCATTTGGAGAGCCCCTGATGCGCCTAAACAGTGGAAATCCCCAACAAGTGACCCCATTTTGGAAAATAGACCCCACAAGGAACTTATCTAGATGTGTGGTGAGCGCTATGAAGCCCCAAGTGCTTCACAGAAGTTTATAATGTACAGCCGTAAAAACAAAAAAATCATTTTTTTTTTTTTTTACAAAAATGATATTTTCGCCCCCAGTTTTTTATTTTCCCAAGGGTAACAGAAGAAATAGGACAAATTGCACAATAACTCTTGGGGTCCAGAGTACGCTGATACCCCATATGTGGGGATAAACTACTGTTTGGACGCATGGCAGAGCTCAGAAGTGAAGGAGCACCGTTTGACTTTTTCAACGCAGAATTGGCTGGAATTGAGATCAGACGCCATGTCACATTTGGAGAGCCCCTGATGTGCCTAAACAGCGGAAACCCCCCAATTCTAACTCCAACCCTAACCCACAACACACCCCTAACCCTAGTCCCAACCCTAACCACAAACCAAACCCTAACACACCATAACCCTAATCCCAACCCTAACCCTAATCCTAACTTTAGCGCCAACCCCAACCCTAACTTTAGCCGCAACCCTAACCCTAATGGGAAAATGGAAATAAATACATTTTTTTAATTTTATTATTTTTCCCTAACTAAGGGGGTAATAAAGGGGGGTTTGATTTACTATTTATAGCGGGTTTTTAT
This sequence comes from Oophaga sylvatica, assembly GCA_033576555.1. Lineage (NCBI taxonomy): Eukaryota > Metazoa > Chordata > Amphibia > Anura > Dendrobatidae > Oophaga > Oophaga sylvatica. The sequence continues at coordinate 162,353,985 of JARQOD010000008.1, read as the reverse complement.
GATTGGCAGCTGTCACGCTAAAAGACGCTTTTTATTGCAAAAAATAGTTTTCAGCTGCAGATGGAAGGAAGAGAGCCACAGTAATTCATTACTGATGGGTAGGCGGAGCCCCAGATCAGGATGTCACCTCAGATCAAAAGAGTGCTGACTGGCTGGCCCCTCCAGCTCGGGCTCCTCCTACTCAGCTCCAGTCTAAGATTTGAGGTCCAGAGGATGGTCGCTGCTAATGCAGCTCCTCAGAAGATTTTATTATTTTACATTCGGACAAGAGACTTGGATCACTAGTTGGTCTAGAGGTCTCAGGGGTACCAGCGCTGCTGTACCCCAACCTCTCCCTTGGCGGATCTGTATTTACTCAAAGTCCCTGCAGAATCCTTGCCGGCCCTGGGGGATGAGGAGAGCTTCCCTGGCGGGGACGCAAACCACACGTGCGGTCACTGCGTCCCTCGCCCTGGGGGGAAGCATGGGCACAGCGCCAGAAACCCCTGAGGGTCCCTGTGGCGCTTTGGCTGGTGAGTACTCCACACAAAATTTTATTATTAATGTGTGAGTGCTTTAGCGTCTGATGGCAGCGCTATTACATGTATATCAGTATGCTTCAGCACTGCGGTGACAGCGCTATTACATGTTTATCAATGTATTTCACCAGCCTCTCCCTTGGCGGATCTGTAACTACATAATGGTCCCTGCAGAATCTTGCCGGCCCTGGGGGATGAGGAGAGTTTCCCTGGCGGGGGCGCAAACCACACACTGGGGTCACTGCGCTTCCCGCCCTGGGGGGAAGCATGGGCATAGCGCCAGAAACCCCTGGGGGTCCCTATGGCGTTTCGGCTGGTGAGTACTCCACATTTTGGTAAAATGTGTGTGAGTGTTTTAGCGACTGCTGCGGCAGCCGCTGTACATATATATGCCGATGACTAGTTTTTCTATGTCCGCAGGAGGATGCCTGCAGGACGAGGGAAAGGAGGGGAGTACGCGCTCTTTTTATTTTTTGAATTTCGCGCCGCTTCTGAGCGCGCGCTTTACTGCAGCCTCCATTTCCGGCTCCTCTACATGGAGCACACGGAGGCAGAGCGCGGCGGCCATTGCTGACAAGCGAGCCCGCCGGGCAGAAGCTTAACCCCTTCACCTCCACAGCGTGGCTATTGCTGATAAAGCGCTGCAGGTTGAAAGCTCCCCGGATCGTTCTCCTCCCCTCCCGGCAAGAATACGTGTCCAGCTTGGTGAGTCGCTTCTAGCCCGCCGGGCAGAAGCTTAACCCCTTCACCTCCACAGCGCGGGCGCCGTCTGGGGCACTTCTGAGTGACAGATTGCGCTGTCCTGCGGCTGTTCTCGCATAAGGGGCTCGCACACTCTTTTAATATTAATAAAGAGGCTGTGGGGAGTCTGCGACATTAATGCTGCCACTATACGTTTCCGCTGACGATCCTGATGGCGTCGCATAATATTGCGATCGTTTGTGTGTCATTTTTAATGTCGCTATTAGCTGCCAATCTGGGCGATCTCATTAGCATCGCATAGGCGATTAGCGATCTCCTTGACAACTTTGGCGGTCATTGCGTTATAAAAAACAGCGCAATTTTTTAGCGATCTTGTGGAACGTTTTCTGTTTAGTGTGACATGGCTGTCCTGCAGCTGCGACCTTATAAGAGGCGCCTGAGATTCGCACACCCTTTTTCATTATCAAGGTTGTGGGGAGTCAGCTACTTTAACCCCTTCTTAGGAGGTTAACTCTTAATGGGAGACAGCTGGGGTAGCTCTTTCTTTAGAGCTTTAACCCTTCAGCGTTTGTTTTTTATTTAAGTACTGCTCTGGTTACTGACAGGTTTATCCTGCCATATACTATGCAAGGGTATGTCAGAGACCCTCTCCCAGATCCGTTACGGATCAGCCTCGCGTATCTGACACGCAGACCTCGACTCATACACGGTCAGAGGTTCCAATGGTGTCAAAATGGAGGCCTTCACTGGTTTCTTTTGATGACCTTTTAGGTTATGGAGTGTCAACTAGATCTCTCAAGGGAGCGACACAAATCGGTGTTTTCCTTCTCGCTTAGCGAAGAAGTCCGATTCGGTCAAGGAGGATCGGCAGGGACACCCTGCCTCTCTCAGGGGCCGTACTAAAATTTCTGTGGAAGCCATGTGGACGTTACAGTTACCAGAGGAGGTAACTAGTCGTCCTGGTAAGTCGGCCCGGATGTTGCAAGGGTCGCATGGGTCGCGATGACCTTACAAACTGTATCCGTTTTTCTACGGAGTTATTTGTTAATTGGACCCCTTCTCCTGAAGTGAATGTTCCTTCATTCCAGCTTAGCAAATCTTCCTGGTAAAAGGGAAGACGAGTCTGCAGGACACGCTGGACAGAAGAACGGAGATGGCAACAATTTCCACCTGTGTAGCCGTGGATCATAGATTCGGTATTAAGGATCTAGGTGTACTTGTTAAGTTCCCCTGAGCCGGTTGGACCGTCTAAGGACGGCGTGGCAAGTTTCCCTCTATCAAGGTAGATGGGCTTTTCTAGTTGAAGGATAATGCGTCACTGCTATCCAGGGAGCAATCCTCGGCAGTTACAGTCAGAAGAGCACTGTGACTTGGATGGAACGCAGTTTTCCAACAGGCTTTGCTATCTTTAGCTTAGAAAGTGGTCAGCTATTTGACTGACCTCACGGAGCTGATGCCAAGGCAAAGGCAAAAGAAGCAGCTTTACCGCAGCGCAGAGCTGTGACTTCTGCGTCTGGCAGGACTAGTGCCGATAGTTATCGGCAGTCCTTTTCGGTTCAAGGGATGATCTGACCAGCCCTCTGGGGGTTTGTGTCGTCTCTCTCTTTTTAAAAAAAAAAAAAAAAAAAAAGGGGGAATTCTCAGAAATTCCGCATACCCTGGAAACAGAACTTCTGTTAAGGCAGAAGCTGGCAAAAAAAAAAAAATTCGCTAAGGCGGACTGACTTCTGACATTCCGTCAGAGCCGAGCATGAAGTCGCTTCGCTCAGTTATGGCAGCCCTGTCGCAGAACGATCAATCGACATTCGCGACGCTTTTTGGCATGTTCCCATCGGAAGACCTCACCCAGGTTGTGGCTCGACCATTCGGCTTGGCCTTAACGCCCAGAATTTTTACAACGATTCTGACGCCAAAATCTCATGGCAATCCTTCAAAGACGGGGACTTACGATTCGTCCCTATTTGGACGGCCTTTTCGGTTGTGGCTTCAAAGGAGAAGTCGTCTCTGGAATCGTCGCAGGCAATCCTGTTTTTGAGGATGCATTTCGACATGGTACGGGCGGTGTTATCCCTACCTCCAGACAAGCAGGCATGTCTGCTCCAGCATGTACAGACTATGAAGTCTGTGACAGCAGTGTCCCTTCGGAAGGTATGCGCCTTCTGGGTCTGACGGTGGCGTCCATGAGGTTTTTTTCCGTTTGTCCAATTTCATTCCAGAGCTCTCCATAGGCTCATTCTGAGTCGTTGGGATCAATCGCAAGGTTCGCTGGATTGCAGCGTCACCATTTCTCGCGCGGTGCGGGATTCTCTAGAATGGTGGTTACGTACAGGGGCATTCTCCCTGGGGAAGTCTTTCCTCCCTCCGAAGTGGTCAGTCATAACCACCGATGCCAGCCTGACGGGCTGGGGGGGGTGTTTGGAACAATCTCTGGATTCAGGGGGTATGGTCATCGGAAGAGTCTGTTCTTTCGATCAACATCCTGGAATTGAGGGCGATTTTCCTTTGCCTCCAACATTGGACGGTCCCTTTGAGCGGTCTGCCAGTCCGAGTGCAGACAGACAATGCGACGGCTGTCGCGTATATCAATCACCAAGTGGGACAAGGAGTTCCAGACTCATGGTAGAGGTGTCCCGAATTCTGATTTGGGCAGAGGCCAGTGTGCCAGCCATTTCGGCGATTCACATTCCAGGGGTTCAGAATATTACAGCGGACTTTCTCAGTCGCAGAAGGATGGATCCCGGGGAATGTAGCCTCCACCCGGAAGTTTTTGCACTACTGTGCTCTCGCTGGGGAACCCCCCAAGTGGATTTGATGGCATCCAGGTCCAATGCCAAGTTACCGACGTTCATGTCCAGGTACAAGGACCCGAAGGCTGTGGCGGTGGATGCTCTAGTGGCTCAGTGGGATCAGTTCGAGCTGATCTATGTATTCCCGCCGATATCCTTACTTCCTCTAGTACTGCGTCGGATCAGACTAGAGAGAATTCCAGCTATTTTGATAGCTCCAGACTGGCCAAGAAGGGTGTGGTTCTCGACAATAATGTCGCTGTTGGCGGCACCTCCTTTTCCACTCCCTCTTCAACCGGACTTGTTGACTCAGGGGCCCGTTTGTCATCCGGACTTGATGTCCCTGCGTTTGACGGCGTGGCTCTTGAGACCGAAATCTTGACCCGTAGAGGTTTCTCAGCCGAGGTCATTGCTACCCTTCGTGCTGCAAGAAGTCCGGCTACTACTAGGATTTACCACAAAATTTGGGAAACCTTCTTTTCGTGGTGTTTGGGGTCCTCTCGGAACCCGAGAAAATTTTCCATTCCCAACCTGTTGGTTTTTCTGCAGCATGGGCTAGACAAGGGTTTGGCAGTCAGCACCCTGAAAGGTCAGATTTCTGCTCTGTCCTTATTGTTCCGGAGAACCATTGCTTCAAATAGAGACGTGCTCTCCTTTTTCCGAGGTATATCTCGTAAGTTTCCGCCGCGGAAGGCGCCCGTGTCTCCTTGGCGGCTCAACCTTGTTTTGGAGGCTCATCAGCATAAACCTTTTGAGCCTATGGTTTCTGCTAGCCTTTCTTTACTTTCTTGGAAGGTGGCTTTCCTTGTTGCAGTCACTTCCTTGAGGAGAGTTTCTGAGTTGGCAGCTCTTTCTTGTTCGCCTCCTTTTCTGGAGTTTTTTCCGGATCGTGTAGTGCTTCGCACTCGGGGTGATTTTTTGCCTAAAGTGGTATCACAATTTCATGTTAACCAGGATATTGTGTTGCCTTCACTCTGTCCGGATCCGAAGAATGCGAAAGAGCGAGATTTACACACATTGGATTTAGTGCGGGCCTTGAAGTTTTATCTATCTATTACTCAAGGTTTTCGTAAGACGGACTTCCTGTTTGTGGTTTCAGCAGGTCGTCGGCGTGGTCAACGAGCTTTCAAGGATTCTATAGCTCGTTGGATCCGGTCAGCTATTTTGGAAGCTTACCGCCTTCGGGGTGAATCTTGCCCGATTAAGATTCGAGCCCATTCCACGTGAGCTGTGGCCTCATCGTGGGCTTTTCATCAAGGTGCCTCAGCAGTGCAGCTCTGCCGGGCGGCAACGTGGCGCTCTGTCCACACGTTTACAAAGTTTTATAAAGTGGACGTCAGTGCTTCCGCTGATGCAGCCCTCGGACGTAGGGTCCTGCAGGCAGCTGTAGTTTAAAGTTCTGGATGAACTTGTGTTTAGCGCTGGTTGCGCTTTGTTGTTAAGGTTGTTGGGTTTCTGCCTTTTGTTGGTTTTTTCCCACCCTTATTTTTTAACTGCTTTGGGACGTCCCATCAGTAATGAATTACTGTGGCTCTCTTCCTTCCATCTGCAGCTGAAACACGGATTTTGGTAAGAACTTACCTGTAAAATCCTTTTCAGCGAAGGAAGGAAGAGAGACACAGCACCCTCCCAAGGCAGAAGTGTGTTGATGTTTTCAGATGCAGCGCGACCCTTATCTGATAGCGATTATCTGGGCTGAGGTCAGCGCGCTAAGGCTCTGTTCCAGCATCGCCAGCTCATCGCAGTAGTCAGGTTCCGTGAGTAGTACCTGGAACTCTGTGGTTTTTGGCTTTCTTTGCATGCATAACCTGTATCCTTGTGTTTTTTCTCTGAAGTTCCTTCAGAAGGGGTTATGTTGCTCCGCTGGTGATCTTGGCTCTTTTCCTAAAAGCTTTGGTACGACTGGAGCTGAGTAGGAGGAGCCCGAGCTGGAGGGGCCAGCCAGTCAGCACTCTTTTGATCTGAGGTGACATCCTGATCTGGGGCTCCGCCTACCCATCAGTAATGAATTACTGTGTCTCTCTTCCTTCCTTCGCTGAAAAGGATTTTACAGGTAAGTTCTTACCAAAATCCATGTTTTTGCATCGCCACATTTTGAGAGCTATAATTTTTGCATAATTTGGCCCACAGAGTCATGTGAGGTCTTATTTTTTGCGGTACGAGTTGACGTTTTTATTGGTATCATTTTTGAGCACGTGACATTTTTTGATCGCTTTTTATTTCGATTTTTGGGAGGTTAGAATGAACAAAAATCAGCAATTCATGAATTTCTTTTGGGGGAGACGTTTATACCGCTCCGCGTGTGGTAAAATTGATAAAGCAGTTTTATTCTTCGGGTCAGTACGATTATGGCGATACCTCATTTATATCATTTTTTTATGTTTTGGCGCTTTTATAGAATAAAAACAATTTTATATGAAAAATAATTATTTTTGCATCGCTTTATTCTGCGAGCTATAACTTTTTTATTTTTTCGCTGATGATACTGTATGGCGGCTCGTTTTTTGCGGGACAAGATGACGTTTTCAGCGGTACCATGTTTATTTATATCCTTTTTTTTTTTATCGCGTTATTCCACTTTTTGTTCGGCGGTATGATGATAAAGCATTGATTTTTTGCTTTGTTTTTTTTTTTTTTTAAGGGGTTCACTAAAGGGGTTAACTAGTGGGACAGTTTTATAGGGGGGGTCGTTACGGACGCGGCGATACCAAATATGTGTAATTTTATTGTTTTGTTTTTTTTTATTTACAGGAAGAAATGAATTTATTGGGGAATATTTTTTTTTTTTTTTTATTTTGTATTTTTTTTTTAAAACATGTTTATTTTTATTTTTTTTACTTTTTTACCTTGTCCCAGGGTGGGACATCACAGTATTTTATCAGATCGCTGGTGTGACAGTGTGCACAGCACTCTGTCACACCAGTGATCGCACAGGCATAGCTGCAGGCTTCTCAGTGCCTGCTCTCAGCAGGCACTGAGGAAGCCGCCTCCCTCCAGGACCCCGGCGCCATCTTGGATCCGGGTCCTGGAAGGGAGGAAGCCCTCAGAACAGCGCAATCACATCGCACTGGTCTGAGGGTCTCAGGGGAGCGCGCAGGGAGTTCCCTGTGCCCCCAGTTCACCGCGATCATGTTTGATCCGCGGTGTCCCAGGGGTTAATGTGCCGGGAGCGGTCCGTGACCGCTCCTGACACACAGTCACGGGTGTCAGCTGTGATAATCAGCTGACACCCGGCGGCGATTAGCTGCGCTCCCGGAGGGAGCGTAGCTAATCGCCTATGACGTACTATCCCGTCCATGAAACCCGTGCCAATCTGACCATGGACGGGATGTACGTCATAGGCGATCAGCTGCGCTCCCAGAGGGAGCGCAGCTAATCGCCACCGGGTGTCAGCTGATTATCACAGCTGACACCCGTGACTAATGTCAGAGAGGGGTTAAGGATGATTTTACATATAAACACACACCCCCACCTCGCTTATTTTTACGGTCATTCTAAACAGACTATAGCCCTGTAAATTAACCGCCCAGTCGTGGCTCTCATCCAGCCAAGTCTCAGATATCCCCACCATGTCATAATTATGTTCCAACAAAATTAATTCTAATTCCGCCATTTTGTTGGTGAGGCTTCTGGCATTAGTATACATGCACTTTATGTATCTCTCTGAACCTCTATTCTTTCTTAAATTATTAACTGTTCTAACCCCACCCCCAAATTTCATTATTTGTGCCCAGGTCTCTATCTGCACTGCCTTCCCCTCCTATAAAATGAATACCCTCCCCCCTAGTCCCTAGTTTAAAGACTCCTCCAACCTTCTAGCCATTTTCTCCCCAGCACAGCTGCACCCTCCCCATTGAGGTGCAGCCCGTCCCTAGCATAGAACCTGTAGTCAACTGAGAAGTCGGCCCAGTTCTCCAGGAACCCAAACCCCTCCTTCCTACACCAATTCTTGAGCCACTTATTAACCTCCCTAATCTCCCGTTACCTCTCTGGTGTGGCACGTGGTACAGGCAGTATTTCAGAAAATACCACGTTGGAGGTCCTTGCTTTAAGCTTGCAGCCTAATTCCCTGAAATCATCTTTAAGGACCTTCCACCCACCTCTAACTTTGTCATTTGTGCCAATGTGCACCATGACCGCTGGGTCCTCACCAGCCCCTCCCAGTAATCTATCAACCCGATCAGCGATGTGTCGGACTCGAGCGCCAGGTAGGCAGCACACTGTTCGACGATCCCTGTCTTTGTGACAGATTGCTCTATCTGTTCCCCTAATAATTGAGTCCCCCACTACCAGCACCTGTCTGGCCTGCCCTGCTCTCCTAATTCCCCCTTACTGGAGCAGACACTCCTCTGGCTTTCAGAGGACATGCCTGGCTGCAGCAGTGCTACCCCTGTACTGACAACCCCCTCATCTGCCAACTTTGCAAACTTATTGGGGTGTGCCAGATCAGGACTAGCCTCCCTGACGCTCTTCCCTGTACCCTGCCTTCTAACTGTCACCCAGCTTCCTACTTCAGTGTCCTGCAGCTCCATCCTATCATCCCCCCTCATCTATCCCATTGAGCGTCTGCTCAGTGAGCAGAAGACTCCTTTCCATATTGTCTGTGGATCTCAGTGTTGCCAGCTGCACATTTAGATCCAGAATTTGGGCTTCCAAATGCACAACGTGCTCTCATCTCGCACAGCAGTATGCACCCTCGACCGGCTGTTCAAGGACTGCATACATGTGGCAAGATGTACACTGGATGGCATTGGCAATAGTGGAGCACATATCTAATGGGGATTTCACCAGACAGCAAAGATAAGTAAAAATAAACAAAAAGTATTAATAAAATATACCAGCAATTCAGTAATTCCTCCCTTGTAACTCCCTGAATCCAAAGTCACTGAATCTCAAGTCACACTTACCACCGTTCGCACTTGCGCACCGGTCACACTCAGCTCGCTCACCCTCCTGAAGCAGAAGATTTAAAGAGAGATTTTTTTTTTCTACTTCAACAGCAAATCACCCTGCTGCTCTAATGCACTTCCAAAATCCCATGATATCCTAAGAAACATCTGAAAGAAAGCTGCGCACTTAACCCTGCCGGAGAGACCGTTTTCAAGCAGTAAAACCACATTGCCGCGCTTTTTCACTGTTGAAATGGACCAAAAACACTATGTAATCCTTATGCAAGCTTATTCAATGACAATCCTTTAGTGTTGTGCACATGATCAGTAAATTTCTGTCCGTATTTGCAGCGTTTTTTTCTGCATTATGTCAATTGTTTCTGCAGCGTTTCTGCAACCATTGACTTCAATTGAATCAGTCAAATCCGCAGCAAAAATGCAGGTATAAAAATGTGGATTTGCTGCAGATTTACTGAGTTTTTGTTTTGCGTTTTACCGTCTTCCTATGGTGTTTCCCACTCTGTCATCTATGTTACGGCCTAGGAAACACCGGCGCGGTGGATCTTATTGGCGGTAACACAACCACCAGCAAGACTGTTGGTCAGAGTGCTGCGGGATCATGCTGTCAGATGTCAGTGTGACCCCGCAGCTGTGACTGTCACCCGCAGTAACGTTACCGCAGTGCGTCGGTCACAGAGCTGCGGGATCATGCTGTCAGATGTCAGTGTGACCCCGCAGCTGTGACTGTCACCCGTAGTAACGTTACCGCAGTGCGTCGGTCACAGAGCTGCGGGATCATGCTGACAGATGTCAGTGTGACCCCGCAGCTGTGACTGTCACCCGCAGTAACATTACTGCAGTCCGTCAGTCACAGAGCTGCGGGATCATGCTGTTAGGTGTCAGTGTGACCCTGCAGCTGTGACTCACCAGCAGTAACATTACCGCAGTCCGTCGGTCACAGCGCTGCGGGATCATGCTGTCAGATGTTAGCGTGACCCCGCAGCTGTGACTGTCACCTGCAGTAACGTTACCGCAGTTCGTCGGTCACAGCACTGCAGGATCATACTGTCAGATGTCAGCGTGACTTCGCAACTGTGACTGTCACCCGCAGTAACGTTACCGCAGTCCGTCGGTCAGAGCGCTGCGGGATCATGCTGTCAGATGTCAGTGTGACCCTGCAGCTGTGACTGTCACCCGAGGTAATGCTACTGCACCGCTACTGTCTGTCACAGCACTGCGAGATCATGCTGTCAGATGTCAGTGTGACCCCACAGCTGTGACTGTCACCCACAGTAACATTACCTCAGTCCGTCGGTCACAGCGCTGCGGGATCATGCTGTCAGATGTTAGCGTGACCCCGCAGCTGTGACTGTCACCCGCAGTAATGCTACTGCGCTGCTACTGTCGGTCACAGCGCTGCGGTATCATGCTGTCAGATGTCAGCGTGACCTCTGACCTCGCAGCTGACTGTGACCCGCAGGCGTGGGCTGATGAGACTACTGCTCCCATCGGGCTTCGTCTGCTGCCATTGATTACAGTGACAGCAGGTGCCGCTGATGGCAGACGTAGTTTCATCGGCCTGCGCCTGTGCTCACAGTTAAAAAAAAAAAAAAAATTTAAAATTACATACATATTCACATAAAAATAAACACCCATTATATTCACCTCACACCAAATCCCTGATGCCCTCGTCTCCTAGAAATAATGTAAAATAATAAACCACCATATACTCCCCTGTCCGACGCAGTCCATGTAATCCTAAGTGTCCCACGGTGATATACAGTCACATCGGGAGATGTTACCACTCTATCCAGCCCCCGGCTATGCACTGACAGGAGTTGATCGCTCCCGCAGTGTATCACTGAGCTGTCGTGAGAGTTCACCGGAGTTCATCAGCTCTACTGCTCTCACGACACCGCTAGGTGTCAATTACAGCTGCTGACACCAATCCCATTACCCTGATGCCACACTGCATCAGCATAAAAAAGGTGGTGCTGAACCAAGAAATTACATCATAAAACTTTTTTTAAAAAATATCGTTATAAAAAAAACGCAAAAATGTGCATTTTTATTCGAAGCCCATGACAGCACCTAACGAGAGGGGTGATCCACTCTTCAGGAACAGGAAACCTACAGATACATAAGGGCGGCACCTCTCCCACGCATCAGTTGCTTTCCTGTTCCTACAGAATCCTTTTGGATGGACCCAGGCCGGCCGGTCGACCCAGGTAGCGGGTAGTCCCCTACCTCGATCAAGTGAGGGGACCCTGGAAGCGCCACGGTGGTTCCGGGGAGGATGCCACGGTTGTGTGGGGAGCGGTGTCCGGAGAATTCCGTCTCCTGGACCGGCGCTGGAAGGTGAGTATAGGCCCCCTCCCCTGGGTCGGGGTTGTTTCCCTCCCCCTGCGACCTAGTACGCCCTGCCTCTGTCTCGGCTGCCCAGTGGTCGGGGACGGAGACGGCTGGGCCGAGTGCCGGTTCCGGGGGCTTCACCTCCGGGGTCGCGGGCGGCAGCGTCCAGGCGGTGGTGGGGTCGGCGGCATCTATCCTGGCGCGGCGCCTCCGGGCCGTCCTCCTCGCGCGCTTCCTGCCTTCCTCTGAGGGGTGGATGTGACGCGACGCGGGGGGCGGGGCTTGGAGCGTCGGGCCGGAAGTCGAGGTGCCGGCAATCTCCTCCATCGCATTGCAGCTCGGCGTCGCCTCTACGGAGCGGCTGAGGCATGGGATATGCGGGAGGAGGGGGCGCAGGGGATGGGGGGGGAGGCGACGGACCCGGGGTGGGAGGAGCCGAACCCCTGGTCACATCCTGCTCACCCGGATATCGGGAGTGAGCTATAACAAGGGGCTTGACATGCTGCCAAGATGCTTCGGTTTTCAATATGGAGACGCCAGAAGCCTCGGCGGAGCAGCAGGATGCCCTGCCAGCTGAACAGAAGGAGAAGAAGCAGGGTCCAAGCAGGCCTCGCACCAAGCCCCAGCTGACGGGCAAGTGGCCAGTCCAGCCGCAAAGGTTCCTCCAAAGCAGTGGAGGCATCCTCATCAGCTGCGCCCACCCCCCCCCCCGTGATCCGGTACCTATAGCTGCGGACGGGTAAGAGATCTCCGTGAAAGTACACCCGGTGACGCAGTTTTTTCCCCCTTTATGTTTTATGTCCTGCAGGGCAAGAAATGTTTGGAAAAATCAAGGCATAGGGAATGTGCCCTTTGCGGTCAGCCCCTGCCCGACGCCTACCCAAAAAAGTTGTGTCTATCTTGTGTACGGCAGACGGTAGGAATCTAGGAGGGGGGAAAAGAGTCAGAGTCCCTGGTCATATTATGCCAATACCTTACATTTCCCCGCCCCTCCCTACAGGTAGCGGAAGGAACTCCGGACTTTACCTCGACCTTAAGGGACCTAATTAGGACTGAGATGAGATCATCTAAAAGGAAACGTGGAACAAGAGTGTTAGACTCGGATTCCCCGGCTAGGCCTAGGAAAGGCGAAGATTCTCCAGAGTCCATTCTTTCTTCATCCCCTTCTGATTCATCGTCCTCCTCTGAGGAGGATTCTACCCGGTTCTGCTTCCCCTTGGACCAGGTGGACAGATTAGTTAAGGCAGTCAGGTCCACCATGGGGATAGAAGATTCAAAACCAGAGCGATCAGTACAGGACTTTATGTTTGGGGGATTAGACCCAAAAAAGCGTAAGTCTTTTCCTTAAACGACAAAGTTCAAAACCTGATAAGTAAAGAATGGAAGAAGCCGGAAATAAGGGGTTCCTTGGCACCGGCATTTAAACGTAGATACCCCTTTGAAGACCCCATGGTGAATTGGTGGGATAAGGCTCCGAAACTCGATGCTGCGGTAGCCAAAGCTACTAAAAAATCCTCTATACCCTTTGAGGATATGGCCAACTTAAAAGACCCACTAGATAAAAAAACAGATTCATTTCTCAAGGGCACCTGGGAGATGTCAGCAGGAGCCCTGAGACCAGCGGTGGCTGCCACCTGCACAGCCAGGTCCGTGATGGTCTTGTTGGACCAACTTAAATCACAGATAGGAGACGGAACCCCCGAGAATCTATAATAAAATCACTGCCAATACTTCAGAGTGCAGCAGCCTTTTCAGCGGACTCTTCGGCAGACTCTGTGAGAATGGCTGCCAGGGCAGCAGGTCTATCAAATGCAGCGCGAAGAGCGCTATGGTTAAATTGTTGGCCAGGAGATATTCAGGCCAGATCCCGCCTCTGCTCTATCCCCTGTGAAGGGGAATATCTATTTGGGCCTATCCTGGACGAACTCTTGGAGAAGGCGGGAGATGATAAGAAAAAATTCCCCAGCGTACCGAATCCCTCATACAGACGTCCCTTCGGTAGGAGGAGATTTAACCGTAGGAGATCGTCCAGGGAGCGAGTCAGATGGGAAGATAGGAGAAGGAAAGGTACCTTATACATGTTCAGCCGCCCGTCTAAAGATTCCAAAAAAAACCTCCCAATGACTAGCGGCGCCGGTGGGAGGTAGATTGTCAGCCTTCTATCCGGCTTGGTCTCAGATCTCCAACAGCGGCTGGATTCTAGGCCTAGTGGCTTCGGGACTCCGGTTGGAATTTTCCAAAATTCCTCAGGATACCTTTAAAATCACTCCTACTCGATCTTCCTCAGCAGAACAGGCGGTCTTGGAGTCGGAGTTACAGGGCTTATGTCATAAAAAAGTCCTGGTGGAGGTGCCGGAGGTAGAGAGGGGTAGAGGCTTCTACTCCCCTCTATTTCTCGTTCGAAAACCAGACGGTTCCTTCAGAACAATAATTAACCTGAAGGCTCTAAATAAATTTCTGATCGTGCGACAGTTTAAAATGGAAACCATTAGATCCACAATAAAACTGTTATTTGAAAACTTCTTCATGGTGGTATTAGACTTGAAGGACGCTTATTATCATGTCCCTATTCACGCAGATCATCAGCGATTTCTTAGAGTGGCAGTCTGGTTAGAAGGCTCACTCCGGCATTTCCAGTATAAGGCCCTTCCATTCGGGTTGGCAGTGGCCCCTCGGGTCTTCACAAAAATTATAGCGGAGGCCATGGCCCACCTGCGAGAATTCCAAATCCAAATAATACCCTACCTCGACGACTTTCTTATTATAGGGAGAACGAGGACCATTGTCGAGAACAGCTACATAAGGCGATATCTGCCCTAGAACAATTAGGATGGCTACTGAACATCACTAAGTCTCAGTTACAGCCCATGAGAATACAACAGTTCCTAGGCCTAACGTTAGATTTGCAAAAACAGGAATGCTGTCTGCCACCCGACAAATTAATATGCTTACGCTACCAGATCATTAACGCTTCTAACAACCCTACCTTGTCCCTTAGGAAGGCCATGTCCTTGTTGGGCTCTCTCTGTTCCTGCATCCCTGCGGTACAATGGGCACAGTGGCATACTAGAACTCTTCAGAGCGAGGTTTTACATCATGATAGAATTCTTAATGGTCGCCTGGAAGGCCAACTGACTCTATCCAGTCCCACAATTAAAAACCTTCAATGGTGGCTGGATGAGGGTAACCTATCTAAGGGGGTTGCCTGGGAGTATAATATAACCCGAGTAATCACCACAGACGCAAGCTCCACGGGGTGGGGGGCCCATATGGGTGATTGTATGATACAGGGCCTGTGGGATCAACATCAGGAGGACATGTCCTCTAACCTAAAAGAGTTGTCAGCAGTGGAACTAGCAGTAAAAACACTCCTTATTTATCTACAGGGTTATCATGTGCGGATTTTATCCGACAATCAGGTCGCAGTGTCATATATAAATCACCAGGGCGGCACTCGGTCCAAACCCCTCATGCAAGTAACAGAGCGCCTGTTCCTCATGGCAGAAAGACATTGTTTATCTTTAACAGCGCTACATATAAGGGGAAAGGAAAACGTCACTGCCGACTACCTAAGCCGCAACCTTCTGAGACAAGGAGAGTGGTCTCTAAAGAAGGCTATCTTTGACCAAATCGTGAAGAAATGGGGTCAGCCAGATGTGGATCTGATTGTCACCAGAAAGAACAGAAAGGTGAAACAGTTCTGCTCCCTAAATCCCAGAGAGGGTCCACTAGCGGTAGACGCCTTTCTGATAAAGCGGGACTTTGCGCTAGCTTAAGCCTTTCCTCCTCTGGCCATGATACCCTAGTGATCAGGAAAATCAGAAAGGACAAAGCGAAAATGATACTAATCGCTCCCTTTTGGCTCAGGAGGGCTTGGTTCTTGAGTCTTAGAGCCATGTCAATGTCCGATCCGTGGGTCCTTCCAGACATTCCGGATCTCCTATCCCAGGACCCAGTATACCATCCTCAGGTGACCGGTCTACATCTAACGGCATGGATTTTGAGCGGTCACTACTTAAAGATAAGGGGTTTTCTCCTGGTCTGATTAATACCCTTCTTAAGAGCAGAAAGGAAATCACAACAAAAATCTATGCCCGAACCTGGAAGAAATTCTTACAGAACCCGACAGTTATAGTTCGGGATTCAGTCCCGATAGCTCAAATCCTAGAATTCCTACAGAAAGGTCCAGATATGGGTCTTTCCACTAGTACCCTTAAGGTGCAGGTTGCCGCCCTGGGAGCTCTTTTTAATTGTGAGATTGCCAGAAACTACTGGGTCAGTAGGTTTATTAAAGCAGCTGCTAGATTTACACCTATAGTTAGAAATAGGTTTATGCCCTGGGACTTAAACCTGGTTCTTACGGCCATGACGGAGCCCCCTTTTGAGCCCATTACAGATGCCTCAATAAAAACTCTCCATTAAAGTAGCTTTCTTAGTGGCGTTAACATCAGCGCGAAGGGTCGGAGACATTCAGGCACTATCCAGGATCCCTCCTTATACACAGTTCCAGGAAGATAGGGTGATACTCAGAACTGATCCAGCATACTTACCCAAGGTAGCTTCCACCTTTCATAGAACTCAGGAGATAGTTCTTCCCTCCTTTCTACCCAATCCAACCAACCAGAAAGAACAGAAACTCCACACACTGGACGTGAGGAGATGTCTCTTAAGGTACTGCCACACTTAGCGATCTCGTTAGCAATCACGATAACGACGCAAGTTAACGATATCGTTGGTGTGATCGCTTTTAGGTCGCTTGTAGCTGCCAAACAGGAAATCTCATAAACGACTCATCAGCGGTCAGCGATCTCTTTAACGACTTTGGCGGTCATTAGGATCTGTCATTAGCATGTACTGAGCGCTTCTGATTCATAAGAATTTCCAGCATCGCTCCTGCTCTCTGCGTCCTGCTAGCCTGCTTTGCAACTTCTGCGATCCTCTCTGTGACGCAAAAGAGAACTTACAGATATTGCGATCCACTCCGTGACGCTAAAAAACCCTAGTCCCGTCTGCGCCGGTCATATGCGTCACAAACGAGGTCGCTCGTCGTTCGCAAAAGGTGCCAAACACAGCGATATAGGCTCACCAGCGGGACGTCAACGATCAAAAAACGGTCCAGAACGCTAGTGAACGATCAGCGACATCACAGCAGGGGCCACATCGTTGCTACATGCCACACACAACAAGGTCGCTAACGAGATCGCTAAATAGTGACGTTTTAGTGATCTCGTTAGCGATCTCGTTAGCGATCTCGCTTAGTGTGGCATACCCTTTAGAGTATCTGAAGGTTACTAACTCCTGGAAAAAAGATGACTCCTTATTTGTCTCCTTACAAGGCCCTAGAAAGGGCTGTAGAGTATCCAAAGCCACACTAGCTAGATGGATAAGGGAAGCCATTTCTTTAGCATACTCTTCGAAAGGGAAGCCGGCACCGGAGAAGCTGAGGGCACATCCCACCCGAGCCGTAGCGACCTCGTTGGCGGAAAGGTCTGAAGTCTCCATCGACCAGATATGTAAGACTATGTGCACACGTTGCGGTTTTTTAGCGGTTTTGCCGCGGTTTTTCGCGGCGGAAACGCCCGCGAAACTGCGGCAAAACCGCTTACACAATACAACTCATTAAGGCCTATTAGATTCCGCAATGCTGTGCACATGCTGCGGGTTTTTCCGCGGCGGAATCGCATCGCGAGAGAATCCGCAGCATGCTCATTCTTTTTTGCGGAACCGCGGCGATTCCGCCGCCATAGGAATGCATTAAACCGCTTACTTTCTGCATGTGGCTGTGCCCACCATGCGGAAAGTAAGCGGTTCATGTGCGGATGGTACCCAGGGTCTGGAGGAGAAGAGACTCTCCTCCAGGCCCTGGGTACCATATCCATGTAAAAACAATAATTAAAATAAAAAATAATGATATTCTCACCTTCCGGCGTCCCACGCAGCTTTCCCGCCTCTCAGCGACGCTCCCGCCAATCGCGTTCCCAGGAGTGCGTTGCAAGATCACCCAGATGACGTAGCGGTCTCGTGAGATGCTACGTCATCGGGATGATTGCCGCAAAGGACTCCTGGGAACGAAACTTGCCGGGAGCGTCGCTGAGAGGCGGGAAAGCTGCGGGGATGCCGGAAGGTGAGAATATCATTATTTATTATTTTTTTTATTATTTTTACATTAGATCTTTTTACTATTGATGCGACATAGGCGGCATCAATAGTAAAAAGTTGGTCACACGAGTCAAACATTTGTTTGACTCGTGTGACCACCCTGTCAGATAGCTTGTAAAACGCTAGCATTCTGCAAGCTAATTCCGCTTGCAAAATGCTAGTGTTTAGCGGGAATACGCATACCTATAATATGCGGATTTCCCGCGGCAGGGAGGTGCGGAATTGCCGCGGAAATTTCCATGGCAATTCCGCAACGTGTGCACATAGCCTAAGGCCGCCACTTGGTCCTCTCCAAGCACATTCTTTAATCATTATAGACTAGACTTGGGTGCTTCCTCTGATCTCTCCTTCGGTGTAAGGGTGCTGCAAGCTGTAGTCCCTCCCTGAGTAGTTATTACTCTCTGTAATTCTCTCGTTAGGTGCTGTCATGGGCTTCGAATAAAGTCTTAGTTACTTACCGTTAACGGTATTTTTCGAAGACCATGACAGCACCCTTGGATTCCCTTCCCTATTTATCGTTTGGCGTGCACTTCCTCCTCTTATAAGTTTCACTTAGAATGAGATACTTAAACGCATTAGTGTCGTATGAAAATTTTTTATGTCATTAACCTTGGTGGTCCTCTTGTGTTCTGTAAACCAACTGATGCGTGGGAGAGGTGCCCTTATGTATCTGTAGGTTTCCTGTTCCTGAAGGGCGGATCCAATCTCTCGTTAGGTGCTGTCATGGTCTTCGAAAAATACCGTTAACGGTAAGTAACTAAGACTTTTCCGCAGCGTTTTTCCTGCCAAGAGATGCAGACATTTCTGCAAGCAAATACTCAATGTGAGCACATAGCCTAAGATGGACCTTGCTGAGACGCAAAGGTTTGGTTTCCCAGGCACTGTTAGAGCGAGGCATGATAGGTGGTCCACATTGTGTTTGCTAGATCCCCCATTTTCATGGTTGGTACCGGTGTGCCTTTGTACCAGTTTTGGTCTGCTATAAAAACTGAAGCAGCAAACTGTATAAAAACTTTGTGAAAACTTTTGGGCACGGCTGCATTACCGGCACCTCTGTATCGTGCTGTTTTGCAGTGAAATTACGACTGGTGGTGATTCATACGAATCTTACTGGAGAACCAGCTGTAGAAAACTTGCACCCAGACCCCCACAGAGGTCTAAAAAATAAATAGCTAAAAAATATAATAATTTGTTGTTTTTTGTTTGTTCTCAGCCTGGGACATCTAGATTCCATAACCAAGATTCACAATGGTTCTGGTAAGTGATTAGACAGTGGAGATGGAACCAAAGTGGCAATATTTGTATTATGTGATTTCCCTGTAGTATTGGGAGTAGCTGACCATACTTGGGGATCAAGGAGAAAAAATGTATAACCTGCAAAATATCCTATTTTTGATAATGGTGTTCAGTGGCTGGCGTACACAGTTGCATGCATTGTAGCTGCACTTTGGGAATATACGCTGGGGGGGTTTCTGTGCAACCGGCCCTGAAATTTCCCAAATATCATCATCACAATAATTGATAAATTGCCATCCATAACATTTTGTCTTGCAGTTTTTACTAAGAATTTGTGTGGCCAAATGTCCGCAGTCAGTGGGCCGCTTCTACAGTGGCTCGAAGACCGTCTCCAGCAGAATCACCAGCGCGCCCAGGAGCTCGAAAAAGAGAAGGAGAAGCTAATGCAGGAATTGGAGAGCCTGGACTGATGGTCATCGGTCACTTGTGACGAGTCCCGACCGCAGTTTCCACCTTCGCGTAGACATGAAATAACTTTGGATGTTGAATCAAAAGATCTCATCACAGTGTGAAAAAGCCGCATGAATTTTACCCGCGTTCTAACGTCACAAATGAAATGACACGACGTAATGTTAACGCAAAATATATTTATTGTGTTATTTTTATTGTCAAGAAAATAATCCTTTTTTTGTTGACTTTTTTTCCTTTAGTTGAATGTTCCTTGTCTTCTAATTGGCCAGGAAATAATCTATTGCTTTGGTTTTCACCCCATCAGGACCCGACGATTTACAGTTTTTTCTCCCTTTCCTCAAGAGCCATAACTTTTTTCTTTTCTTCTTCATCCACATAAAACCGTATGAGGCCTTGTTTTTTGCGGGACAAGTTGTGCTTTTGAATAATACCATTCATTTTATCATGTGACTGTAAAGCAGGAAAAAAAGATCCTGGCGTTTTGATTTTTCTTCTCTCATATCATTTACCAATCAGATTCATTTATTTTATATTTTGATAGATCAGAGATTTCTGGACGCAGCGATACCAAATATGTGTATTTTTTTATTTTTAATGGGTATTTTTTTATTTTTAATGGGTATTTTTTTATTTTTAATGGGGCAAAAGAGGGTGATTTGAATTTTTTTATTTTTTTTCATATTTTTCAAAACTTTTTTTTCTTACTTTTTACTGTATTTAATAGTCCCTTTAGGGGACATGACGCTGCCATCGTCTGATCGCCTGCGCTGTACATAGCATGGCTTCAGCACTCTGTAGATCTCCTATGAAAGATGGACACTGACTTATTGTCACAGGAGGATCGTAATGACAGGCACAGGGGTCTTCAGCAGACCTCCAGCTGTTCATGGCAACCCATGAGTGCCCTGAAATCATGTCACGGACGTGCCAATGAATGCGTGGAATGACTCCCTGCTGCTGCGTGTTCAATGCTACTATTAGAAATTGTCGTAGCTCCTCTCACGGCTGTTAAAAGCACACAATGGCTGTTTAAATCAGCCATCATGTGCTGGGACAGATGCGGGATCTGCATCACACCCAAAATATGTGTACAGCATCCAACCTGTCCATCAGTATTCACCCTATATTGTTCACATGCTGCATAAAATACTATATCATGTATGAACATAAAAATATACAAATTGTTTTTTGTTTGCTGTGATCTCTGAACACTAGTGATGGGCGAGCACTGAAATGCGAGCAAATCATATTGCTCAGGTGCTAATTTTGAGTAACAAGCATAATGGAAGTCAATGGGAAACTTGAGCATGTTACCAGATCCTACCAGGAGGGCTGAGGGGGCAGGAAAATCACTGAAATGGAATGGGAACAGCATAGGGAAGTCACCTGGATGCATCTGCCTCCCAGGTCGCAGCTGGGAACAGTATTGTCCGAATATAACTCCATTTTACTGACTGACAATAAAACTGTCATGACGCTGTTGCAGATATCCCGGAGCTAGGGGCTCCTTCCCTATCTCTAAAGCTAGGGGGGCCCTAGCTATACCTGCACCCCGGATAACTTTTGATGGTGAAGACGCCGGTGCCATGTGCCTTGCTGAGCTCCTAAATCAGCCCTTATCTGTTCCCTCCCCACCCAGTGAAGTGGGGAGTTGTAGTGTATAAAGGTACTGCCACACTAAACAATCCCGCTAGCGATCACAATAACGACGCATACTAATGCGATCGCTAGCGGGATTGTTTCTATATCGCTAAATGCGGCCACATTTAGCGATATAGTTAACGACGCTATCGCCGTTAGCGATCTTCTTAACGACTTTAGCGGTACAAAAGTACCGCTAAATCGCTAAGAAAAGGTGCCACACAGCGATTATATACTTACCCAGGGGAGCGCCGACGAGAAAATAGGGTCCGGAACGATTCCAGCGACGAGCGAGATCACAGCAGGAAGCTCGTCGCTGGCAGATGCCGCACTGAACAATATCGCTAACGGGATCGCTAAATAGTGACGTTTTTTTAGCGATCCCGTTAGCGATATTGTTTAGTGTGGCATACCCTAAAGAATACACTAACCAGACTAACAAGGGAAGATACAACATAAAATCCCAAATACATGAGTATAAATGTGCCTGTGTGGGGCATACAATGATGCCACATCCAAGCGTTATACGCCGGCTCCTAAGGGACTGAAAAAACAAGAGGAAAAATAGAGCCAAACAGCGTTTCTTAGAGATAATAAAAATGCAATTTTATTAATCATAATAGTACCAATGAAAATGCAAGTGAAATTCACCTCCCCCAGAACAGTTCAAATGCCACAGGAAGTATCACATCGATGATCGAGTGAGATGAGATCTAAATGGCAAAATAAGCAGACCCTTGAAGGTGTAATAATGGGATAAATATCCATAGTGTACCTCGCATATAGAAGTTTTTAATAAACCTGCTCTTGCACAAAAGCCAGCGCCTAAACTGTCACATGAATCAGAGATTAACCCCTT
>JARQOD010000008.1:162180148-162332272 GCA_033576555.1 Oophaga sylvatica | reverse complement strand
AGGCCCGAAACCGTGCTGGGTAGCCAAAGCACTAAAAAATCCTCTATCCCTTTGAGGATATGGCCAACTTAAAAACCCACTAGTTAAAAAACAGATTCATTTCTAAAGGGCACCTGGGAGATGTCAGCAGGAGCCCTGAGACCAGCGGTGGCTGCCACCTGCACAGCCAGGTCCGTGATGGTCTTGTTGGACCAACTTAAATCACAGATAGGAGAGGGAAAAACCCCCCAAAGAATCTATAATAAAATCATGCCAATATTTCAGAGGCAGCACCCCTTTTTCAGCGGACTCTTCGGCGGGACTCTGTGAGAATGGCTCCCCGGGCAGCAGGTCTACAAAGGCAGCGCGAAGAGCGCTATGGTTAAATTGTTGGCCAGGAGTATTCAGCCAGACCGCCTCTGCTCTATCCCCTGTGAAGGGGAAAAATCTATTTGGGCCTATCCTGGACGAAACTCTTGGAAAAGGCGGGAGATGATAAGAAAAAATTCCCCCAGGTCCGAATCCCTCATACAGACGTCCCTTGGGTTTAGGGGAGATTTAAAACCGTAGGAGATCGTCCAGGGAGCGAGTCAGTGGGAAATAGGAGAAGGAAAGGTACCTTATACATGTTCGCCGCCCGTCCTAAAGTTTTCCAAAAAACCTCCCAATGACTAGCGGCGCCGGGTGGGAGGTAGATTGTCAGCCTTCTATCCGGCTTGGTCTCAGATCTCCAACGCGGCTGGATTCTAGGCCTAGTGGCTTCGGGGTCTCGGTTGGAAATTTTCCAAAAATTCCTCAGGATACCTTTAAATCACTCCTACTCGATCTTCCTCAGCAGAACAGGCGGTCTTGGAGTCGGGAGTTACAGGGCTTTGTCATAAAAAAGTCCTGGTGGAGGTGCCGGAGGTAGAGAGGGGTAGAGGCTTCTACTCCCCTCTATTTCTCGTTCGAAAACCAGACGGTTCCTTCAGAACAATAATTAACCTGAAGGCTCTAAATAAATTTCTGATCGTGCGACAGTTTAAATGGAAACATTAGATCCAAAAATAAAACTGTTATTTGAAAACTTCTTCATGGTGGTATTAGACTTGAAGGACGCTTATTATCATGTCCCTATTCACGCAGATCATCAGCGATTTTCTTAGAGTGGCAGTCTGGTTAGAAGGCTCACTCCGGCATTTCCAGTATAAGGCCCTTCCATTCGGGTTGGCAGTGGCCCCTCGGGTTTCACAAAAATTATAGCGGAGGCCAGGGCCCACCTGCGAGAATTCCAAATCCAAATAATACCCTACCTCGACGACTTTCTTATTATAGGGAGAACGAGGACCATTGTCGAGAACAGCTACATAAGGCGATATTGCCCTAGAACAATTAGGATGGCTACTGAACATCACTAAGTCTCAGTTACAGCCCATGAGAATACACAGTTCCTAGGCCTAACGTTAGATTTGCAAAAAACAGGAATGCTGTCTGCCACCCGACAAATTAATATGCTTACGCTACCAGATCATTAACGCTTCTAAACAACCCTACCTTGTCCCTTAGGAAGGCCATGTCCTTGTTGGGCTCTCTCTGTTCCTGCATTCCCTGCGGTACAATGGGCACAGTGGCATACTAGAACTCTTCAGAGCGAGGTTTTACATCATGATAGAATTCTTAATGGTCGCCTGGAAGGCCAACTGACTCTATCCGTCCCACAATTAAAAACCTTCAATGGTGGCTGGATGAGGGTAACCTATCTAAGGGGGTTGCCTGGGAGTATAATATAACCCGGTAATCACCACAGACGCAAGCTCCACGGGGTGGGGGGCCCATATGGGTGATTGTATGATAAAGGGCTGTGGGATCAACATCAGGAGGAACATGTCCTCTAACCTAAAAGAGTTGTCAGCAGTGGAACTAGCAGTAAAAACACTCCTTATTTATCTACAGGGTATCATGTGCGGATTTTATCCGACAATCAGGTCGCAGTGTTCATATTAAATCACCAGGGCGGGCACTCGGTCCAAACCCCTCATGCAAGTAACAGAGCGCCTGTTCCTCATGGCAGAAAGACATTGTTTATCTTTAACAGCGCTACATATAAGGGGGAAAGGAAAACGTCACTGCCGACTTCCTAAGCCGCAACCTTCTGAGACAAGGAGAGTGGTCTCTAAAGAAGGCTATCTTTGACCAAATCGTGAGAAGAAATGGGGTCAGCCAGATGTGGATCTGATTGTCACCAGAAAAACAGAAAGGTGAAACAGTTCTGCTCCCTAAATCCCAGAGAGGGTCACTAGCGGTAGACGCCTTTTGATAAAGCGGGACTTTGCGCTAGCTTAAGCCTTTCCTCCTGGCCATGATACCCCTAGTGATCAGGAAAATCAGAAAGGACAAAGCGAAAATGATACTAATCGCTCCCTTTTGGCTCAGGAGGGCTTGGTTCTTGAGTCTTAGAGCCATGTCAATGTCCGATCCGTGGGTCCTTCCAGACATTCCGGATCTCCTATCCCAGGACCCAGTATACCATCCTAGGTGACCGGTTCTACATCTAACGGCATGGATTTTGAGCGGTCACTACTTAAAGATAAGGGGTTTTTCTCCTGGTCTGATTAATACCCTTCTTAAGAGCAGAAAGGAATCACAACAAAAATCTATGCCCGAACCTGGAAGAAATTCTTACAGAACCCGACGTTATAGTTCGGGATTCAGTCCCGATAGCTCAAATCCTAGAATTCCTACAGAAAGGTCCAGATATGGGTCTTTCCACTAGTACCTTAAGGTGCAGGTTTGGCCGCCCTGGGAGCTCTTTTTAATTGTGAGATTGCCAGAAACTACTGGGTCAGTAGGTTTATTAAAGCAGCTGCTAGATTTACACCTTTAGTTAGAAATAGGTTTATGCCCTGGGACTTAAACCTGGTTCTTACGGCCATGACGGAGCCCCTTTTGAGCCCATTACAGATGCCTCAATAAAAACTCTCCATTAAAGTAGCTTTCTTAGTGGCGTTAACATCAGCGCGAAGGGTCGGAGATATTCAGGCACTATCCCAGGATCCCTCCTTATACACAGTTCCAGGAAGATAGGGTGATACTCAGAACTGATCCAGCATACTTACCCAGGTTGCTTCCACCTTTCATAGAACTCAGGAGATAGTTCTTCCCTCCTTTCTACCCAATCCAACCAACCAGAAAGAAGAACAGAAACTCCACACACTGGACGTGAGGAGATGTCTCTTAAGGTACTGCCACACTTAGCGATCTCGTTAGCAATCACGTTAAACGACGCAAGTTAACGATATCGTTGGTGTGATCGCTTTTAGGTCGCTTGTAGCTGCCAAACAGGAAATCTCATAAACGACTCATCAGCGGTCAGCGATCTCTTTAACGACTTTGGCGGTCATTAGGATCTGTCATTAGCATGTACTGAGCGCTTCTGATTCATAAGAATTTCCAGCATCGCTCCTGCTCTCTGCGTCCTGCTAGCCTGCTTTGCAACTTCTGCGATCCTCTCTGTGACGCAAAAGAGAACTTACAGATATTGCGATCCACTCCGTGACGCTAAAAAACCCTAGTCCCGTCTGCGCCGGTCATATGCGTCACAAACGAGGTCGCTCGTCGTTCGCAAAAGGTGCCAAACACAGCGATATAGGCTCACCAGCGGGACGCCAACGATCAAAAAACGGTCCAGAACGCTAGTGAACGATCAGCGACATCACAGCAGGGCCACATCGTTGCTACATGCCACACACAACAAGGTCGCTAACGAGATCGCTAAATAGTGACGTTTTAGTGATCTCGTTAGCGATCTCGTTAGCGATCTCGCTTAGTGTGGCATACCCTTTAGAGTATCTGAAGGTTACTAACATCCTGGAAAAAAGATGACTCCTTATTTGTCTCCTTACAAGGCCCTAGAAAGGGCTGTAGAGTATCCAAAGCCACACTAGCTAGATGGATAAGGGAAGCCATTTCTTTAGCATACTCTTCGAAAGGGAAGCCGGCACCGGAGAAGCTGAGGGCACATCCCACCCGAGCCGTAGCGACCTCGTTGGCGGAAAGGTCTGAAGTCTCCATCGACCAGATATGTAAGACTATGTGCACACGTTGCGGTTTTTTAGCGGTTTTGCCGCGGTTTTTTCGCGGCGGAAACGCCGCGAAACTGCGGCAAAACCGCTTACACAATACAACTCATTAAGGCCTATTAGATTCCGCAATTGCTGTGCACATGCTGCGGGTTTTTTTCCGCGGCGGAATCGCATCGCGAGAGAATCCGCAGCATGCTCATTCTTTTTTGCGGAACCGCGGCGATTCCGCCGCCATAGGAATGCATTAAACCGCTTACTTTCTGCATGTGGCTGTGCCCACCATGCGGAAAGTAAGCGGTTCATGTGCGGATGGTACCCAGGGTCTGGAGAGAAGAGACTCTCCTCCAGGCCCTGGGTACCATATCCATGTAAAAACAATAATTAAAATAAAAATAATGATATTCTCACCTTCCGGCGTCCACGCAGCTTTCCCGCCTCTCAGCGACGCTCCCGCCAATCGCGTTCCCAGGAGTGCGTTGCAAGATCACCCAGATGACGTAGCGGTCTCGTGAGATGCTACGTCATCGGGATGATTGCCGCAAAGGACTCCTGGGAACGAAACTTGCCGGGAGCGTCGCTGAGAGGCGGGAAAGCTGCGGGGATGCCGGAAGGTGAGAATATCATTATTTATTATTTTTTTTTATTATTTTTACATTAGATCTTTTTACTATTGATGCGACATAGGCGGCATCAATAGTAAAAAGTTGGTCACACGAGTCAAACATTTGTTTGACTCGTGTGACCACCCTGTCAGATAGCTTGTAAAACGCTAGCATTCTGCAAGCTAATTCCGCTTGCAAAATGCTAGTGTTTAGCGGGAATACGCATACCTATAATATGCGGATTTCCCGCGGCAGGGAGGTGCGGAATTGCCGCGGAAATTTCCATGGCAATTCCGCAACGTGTGCACATAGCCTAAGGCCGCCACTTGGTCCTCTCCAAGCACATTCTTTAATCATTATAGACTAGACTTGGGTGCTTCCTCTGATCTCTCCTTCGGTGTAAGGGTGCTGCAAGCTGTAGTCCTCCCTGAGTAGTTATTACTCTCTGTAATTCTCTCGTTAGGTGCTGTCATGGGCTTCGAATAAAGTCTTAGTTACTTACCGTTAACGGTATTTTTCGAAGACCATGACAGCACCCTTGGATTCCCTTCCCTATTTATCGTTTGGCGTGCACTTCCTCCTCTTATAAGTTTCACTTAGAATGAGATACTTAAACGCATTAGTGTCGTATGAAAATTTTTTATGTCATTAACCTTGGTGGTCCTCTTGTGTTCTGTAAACCAACTGATGCGTGGGAGAGGTGCCCTTATGTATCTGTAGGTTTCCTGTTCCTGAAGGCGGATCCAATCTCTCGTTAGGTGCTGTCATGGTCTTCGAAAAATACCGTTAACGGTAAGTAACTAAGACTTTTCCGCAGCGTTTTTCCTGCCAAGAGATGCAGACATTTCTGCAAGCAAATACTCAATGTGAGCACATAGCCTAAGATGGACCTTGCTGAGACGCAAAGGTTTGGTTTCCCAGGCACTGTTAGAGCGAGGCATGATAGGTGGTCCACATTGTGTTTGCTAGATCCCCCATTTTCATGGTTGGTACCGGTGTGCCTTTGTACCAGTTTTGGTCTGCTATAAAAACTGAAGCAGCAAACTGTATAAAAACTTTGTGAAAACTTTTGGGCACGGCTGCATTACCGGCACCTCTGTATCGTGCTGTTTTGCAGTGAAATTACGACTGGTGGTGATTCATACGAATCTTACTGGAGAACCAGCTGTAGAAAACTTGCACCCAGACCCCCACAGAGGTCTAAAAAATAAATAGCTAAAAAATATAATAATTTGTTGTTTTTTGTTTGTTCTCAGCCTGGGACATCTAGATTCCATAACCAAGATTCACAATGGTTCTGGTAAGTGATTAGACAGTGGAGATGGAACCAAAGTGGCAATATTTTGTATTATGTGATTTCCCTGTAGTATTGGGAGTAGCTGACCATACTTGGGGATCAAGGAGAAAAAATGTATAACCTGCAAAATATCCTATTTCAGCTGCAGATGAAGGAAGAGAGCCACAGTATTCATTACTGATGGGTAGGCGGAGCCCCAGATCAGGATGTTACCTCAGATCAAAAGAGTGATGACTGGCTGGCCCCTCCAGCTCGGGCTCCTCCTACTCAGCTCCAGTCTAAGATTTGAGGTCCAGAGGATGGTCGC
The DNA here is from genome assembly GCA_033576555.1 of Oophaga sylvatica. Taxonomy (NCBI): domain Eukaryota; kingdom Metazoa; phylum Chordata; class Amphibia; order Anura; family Dendrobatidae; genus Oophaga; species Oophaga sylvatica. The sequence continues at coordinate 162,326,026 of JARQOD010000008.1, read as the reverse complement.
TGCTAATGCAGCTCCTCAGAAGATTTTATTATTTTAATATTCGGACAGGAGACTTGGATCACTAGTTGGTCTAGAGGTCTCAGGGGTATCAGCGCTGCTGTACCCCAACCTCTCCCTTGGCGGATCTGTATTTACTCAAAGTCCCTGCAGAATCCTTGCCGGCCCTGGGGGATGAGGAGAGCTTCTCTGGCGGGAACGCAAACCACACGTGCGGTCACTGCGTTCTTCGCCCTGGGGAGAAGCATGGGCACTGCGCCAGAAACCCCTGAGGGTCCCTGTGGCGCCTTGGCTGGTGAGTACTCCACACAAATTTTAATAATAATTATGTGTGAGTGCTTTAGCGTCTGAATGAGCAGCGCTATTACTAATGGACAGCGCTACTACATGTAATGTCAGTATGCTTCAGCGCTACTGTGACAGCGCTACTACATGTAATGTCAGTATGCTTCAACGCTGCTGTGACAGCGCTACTACATGTAATGTCAGTATGCTTCAACGCTGCTGTGACAGCGCTACTACATGTAATGTCAGTATGTTTCAGCGCTGCTGTGACAGCGCTACTACATGTAAAGTCAGTATGCTTCAGCGCTGCTGTGACAGCGCTACTACATGAAGATGTGGTGATTTTTTTGTCCGCAGGCAGATAGCTGCAGGACAGAGAGGGAGCAGGAGCGGGGAGAGTTCGCGCTCATTATTTGAGCTAGCAGGGGCGTGCCTATCTATCCCGGTCTTTTGAGCAGGAAAGACGCGCGCTCTGGCTTTTCTCCTGCGACCCCCTCACTGTGGCGGCCATTACTCAGGCTCCTGGGCTCCTCGGACCGCTCCCCTCCTCATATAGACACCACGGCCAGCTGGGTGAGTGCGGATTCTTCACCCCGCAGCGCAGCGATCGCTATCCTGCAGCTGCTGTCTCATCAGAGACATAAAAAATTGGCTGGGGCTCACAAATATATATATTTTGGTGAGTTTGCAATATTAACCCCTTTGAGGGTTATTTCTACCTGCTAAATTTGCTGACTGAATACCGCTGGGGTAACTCTGCTTGGTGGAGCGTTAACCCTTCAGCGTTTGAAAAAAAAAAAAAAAACCGCATAGTTTTTTGCTGGTATTACCGCTTTGACCTGCTCATACAGGCGAGACATGTCTGTACAGAGTTCAGATGCCGCGGATCACGTCCCAGTGCCATTGCGGCAATCAGATACGCAGACCTCCACAGCGTCTAGCGCTGCGGTCGACAGCGGTGGAAAATTGGATGATATCGCTCGATCGATTAATAACTTATCTGACCTTTTAGGTCAATATGTGTCTGCTAATTCCTCTCAGAGGAAGCGACGCAGGCCGTTACCGGCCTCTACACGGAGCGAGTCAGATGTATCTGATATTGGGCAGAGTTCCCCTTTAAATTCGGATGGAGAAATATCCGATTCAGATGCGGACGAGCCGCAGGGGCGTTCCTCTATGACGAAGCGTACGGAGGCATTAATTGAAGCCATGAGAGATATACTACAGTTACCGGAGGAGGTAACTAGTCGTCCTGGTAAATCAGCACGCATTTTCCAGGAGTCCCGTGCTTCGCGCACAACATTGCCAGCTCTGGATGAGCTTAATGGTGTAATAGAGGAGGAACGTCTATGTCCAGATAAGCGTTTTCATGGAACGCATTTCTTTGATACACTTTATCCTTGCTCTACGGAGTTAAAGGCTAATTGGACTTCTGCTCCTGAAGTGGATGTGTCTTTGTCTCAGCTTAGTAAATCCTCTCTACTCCCTATTAAGGGAAAAGCGAGCTTACAGGAGCCTTTGGATAGAAAGGCAGAATTGGCGGCAAAAGCAAGCTATGAGGCTGCGGGTCATGGATTTCGAGCAGTGCTAGGATCCATGTGTGCTGCTAGAGCTTCTCAAACTGGTTGGCACGTCTGAAGACGGAGTTGCAAAATGAATCTCCGTTATCTGAGATACGGGAAACTTGTGAATGGTTAGAAACGGCAACCTGTTATATCTTTGATGCCGGTCTGGATACGGCATCTCTGCTGGCCAAAGCGCAAGCTTCAGCGGTCACAGTCAGAAGAGCTTTATGGCTCAGACAGTGGGCCGGGGACGCAGTTTCCAAACAAGGGTTGTTGGCCTTACCTTACAAGGGTGGCCATCTTTTTGGATCCGACCTCACAGAGCTGATTTCCAAGGCTAAGGCGAAGGAATCAGCATTACCACAGCGAAGGGCCATGGCCTCGGTGTCCAGTAAGCCTGGTGTTTATAGTGGTCGGCGGTCCTTTCGGGGCCGAGGACGATCTAGTCACTCCTCGTGGGGATCGGGTCGTCCTTCTTTCTCAGGAAAGAAATCCTCTCAGAAAACTCGTACTCCCTGGAAGCAGAGTTTCCGCCAGAACAAGCGGGAACTTGACAAGAAAACCGCAAAGTCGGATTGACGCCAGGGGTCCACTCGAGGATTCTCGAGTGGGGGTCGCCTGCTTCTTTTCAAGGAGACTTGGATGGCTCGCGTTCCAGATTCCTGGGTAACGCGGATAGTGTCGGCAGGCTATTTCATAGAGTTTGCTTCTCAACCCCCAAATGTTTTTTGTCAGTCTCGCGTTCCGTCAGAACCCGAGCTTGTTGTCGCTCTACAGCGAGAGGTCGAATCGCTACTACAAAAGGGTGTAGTGATACCGGTTCCGTCAGAGGACCGAGGGAAAGGTTTTTATTCCAACCTTTTTATAGTTCCCAAAAAGGAGAACAAATTTCGCCCGATTCTGGATCTCAAGCGATTGAACCGGCATGTCCATGCCCGGAAATTTCGCATGGAGTCGCTTCGTTCCGTTGTGGCAGCTCTGTCACAGAACGATTTTCTGGTGTCAATCGACATTCGCGACGCCTATTTGCATATTCCCATCGGAAAGGCTCATCAGCGCTTTCTTCGATTTGCCATAGGTCAGAATCATTACCAGTTCGTGGCTCTGCCGTTCGGCTTAGCCTCAGCGCCAAGGGTCTTTACAAAAATTCTGGCGCCCCTCATGGCACTCCTTCAAAGACAGGGGATTACGATTCTCCCTTATCTGGACGATCTTTTGATCGTGGCTTCCTCGGAGGAGGAGGCGTTGACGGCTCGGGATTTGTCTCTTCAGTTTCTGAAAGACTTCGGTTGGCTGGTCAATTGGGAGAAGTCGTCCCTGGAACCATCGAGGACAATTCTCTTTTTGGGAATGCATCTCGACACGTTTCGGTCGGTAGTTTCCCTACCACCAGACAAACAGTCATGTCTTCTTCGACATGTACAGATTATGACATCCTCAACGGCAATGTCCCTACGGAAGTGTATGCGTCTTCTGGGACTGATGGTGGCGTCCATGGAGGCAATTCCTTTTGCCCAGTTCCACTCCAGGACTCTTCAAAGGTTCATCTTGAGTCGATGGAATCAGTCGCAATCGCTGGATTGCAGTGTCACCATTTCTCGCGCGGTGCGGGATTCTCTAGAATGGTGGTTACGGCCAGGGGCATTCTCCCTGGGGAAGTTTTTCCTCCCTCTGAAGTGGTCAGTCATAACCACCGATGCCAGCCTGACGGGCTGGGGGGGTGTTTGGAACAATCTCTGGATTCAGGGGGTATGGTCACCGGAAGAGTCTGTGCTTCCGATCAACATCCTGGAATTGAGGGCGATTTTCCTTTGCCTCCAACATTGGACGGTCCCTTTGAGCGGTCTGCCAGTCCGTGTGCAGACAGACAATGCGACGGCTGTCGCGTATATCAATCACCAAGGTGGGACAAGGAGTTCCAGACTCTTGGTAGAGGTGTCCCGAATTCTGATTTGGGCAGAGGCCAATGTACCAGCCATTTCGGCGATTCACATTCCAGGGGTTCAGAATATTACAGCGAACTTTCTCAGTCGCAGAAGGATGGATCCCGGGGAATGGAGCCTCCACCCGGAAGTCTTTGCACTACTGTGCTCTCGCTGGGGAACCCCCCAAGTGGATTTGATGGCATCCAGGTCCAATGCCAAGTTACCGACATTCATGTCCAGGTACAAGGACCCGAAGGCGGTGGCGGTGGATGCTCTAGTGGCTCAGTGGGATCAGTTCGAGCTGATCTATGTATTCCCGCCAATATCTTTACTTCTTCTAGTGCTGCGTCGGATCAGACTAGAGAGAATTCCAGCTATTCTGATAGCTCCAGACTGGCCAAGAAGGGTGTGGTTCTCGACAATAATGTCGCTGTTGGCGGCACCTCCGTTTCCACTCCCTCTTCAACCGGACTTGTTGACTCAGGGGCCCATTTGTCATCCGGACTTGATGTCCCTGCGTTTGACGGCGTGGCTCTTGAGACCGAAATCTTGACCCGTAGAGGTTTTTCAGCCGAGGTCATTGCTACCCTTCGTGCTGCAAGATGTCCGGCTACTTCTAGGATTTACCACAAAATTTGGGAAACCTTCTTTTCGTGGTGTTTGGGGTCTTCTCGGAACCCGAGAAAATTTTCCATTCCCAACCTGTTGGCTTTTCTGCAGCATGGGCTAGACAAGGGTTTGGCAGTTAGCACTCTGAAAGGTCAGATTTCTGCTCTGTCCTTATTGTTCCGGAGAACCATTGCTTCGAATAGAGACGTGCTCTCCTTTTTCCGAGGTATCTCTCGTAAGTTTCCGCCGCGGAAGGCACCCGTGTCTCCTTGGCGGCTCAACCTTGTTTTGGAGGCTCTTCAGCATAAACCTTTTGAACCTATGGTTTCTGCTAGCCTTTCTTTACTTTCTTGGAAGGTGGCTTTCCTTGTTGCAGTCACTTCCTTGAGGAGAGTTTCTGAATTGGCAGCTCTTTCTTGCTCGCCTCCTTTTCTGGAGTTTTTTCCGGATCGTGTAGTGCTTCGCACTCGGGGTGATTTTTTGCCTAAAGTGGTGTCACAATTTCATGTTAACCAGGATATTGTGTTGCCTTCACTCTGTCCGGATCCGAAGAATACGAAAGAGCGAGATTTACACACATTGGATTTAGTGCGGGCCTTGAAGTTTTATCTATCTATTACTCAAGGTTTTCGTAAGACGGACTCCCTGTTTGTGGTTCCGGCAGGTCGTCGGCGTGGTCAACGAGCTTCCAAGGGTTTTATAGCTCGTTGGATCCGGTCAGCTATTTTGGAAGCTTACCGTCTTCGGGGTGAATCTTGCCCGATTAAGATTCGAGCCCATTCCACGAGAGCTGTGGCTTCATCGTGGGCTTTTCATCAAGGTGCTTCGGCAGTGCAGCTTTGCCGAGCGGCGACTTGGCGTTCTGTCCACACGTTTACAAGGTTTTATAAAGTGGACGTCAGTGCTTCCGCTGATGCAGCCCTCGGACGTAGGGTCCTGCAGGCAGCTGTAGTTTAAAGTTCTGGATGAACTTGTGTTTAGCGCTGGTTGCGCTTTGTTGTTAAGGTTGTTGGGTTTCTGCCTTTTGTTGGTTTTTTCCCACCCTTATTTTTGAACTGCTTTGGGACGTCCCATCAGTAATGAATACTGTGGCTCTCTTCCTTCATCTGCAGCTGAAACACGGATTTTGGTAAAGACTTACCTGTAAAATCCTTTTCAGCGAAGGAAGGAAGAGAGACACAGCACCCTCCCACGGCAGAAGTGTGTTGATGTTTTCAGATGCAGCGCGACCCTTATCTGATAGCGATTATCTGGGCTGAGGTCAGCGCGCTAAGGCTCTGTTCCAGCATCGCCAGCTCATCGCAGTAGTCAGGTTCCGTGAGTAGTACCTGGAACTCTGTGGTTTTTGGCTTTCTTTGCATGCATAACCTGTATCCTTGTGTTTTTTCTCTGAAGTTCCTTCAGAAGGGGTTATGTTGCTCCGCTGGTGATCTTGGCTCTTTTCCTAAAAGCTTTGATACGACTGGAGCTGAGTAGGAGGAGCCCGAGCTGGAGGGGCCAGCCAGTCATCACTCTTTTGATCTGAGGTAACATCCTGATCTGGGCTCCGCCTACCCATCAGTAATGAATACTGTGTCTCTCTTCCTTCCTTCGCTGAAAAGGATTTTACAGGTAAGTCTTTACCAAAATCCGTGTTTTTGATAATGGTGTTCAGTGGCTGGCGTACACAGTTGCATGCATTGTAGCTGCACTTTGGGAATATACGCTGGGGGGGTTTCTGTGCAACCGGCCCTGAAATTTCCCAAATATCATCATCACAATAATTGATAAATTGCCATCCATAACATTTTGTCTTGCAGTTTTTACTAAGAATTTGTGTGGCCAAATGTCCGCAGTCAGTGGGCCGCTTCTACAGTGGCTCGAAGACCGTCTCCAGCAGAATCACCAGCGCGCCCAGGAGCTCGAAAAAGAGAAGGAGAAGCTAATGCAGGAATTGGAGAGCCTGGACTGATGGTCATCGGTCACTTGTGACGAGTCCCGACCGCAGTTTCCACCTTCGCGTAGACATGAAATAACTTTGGATGTTGAATCAAAAGATCTCATCACAGTGTGAAAAAGCCGCATGAATTTTACCCGCGTTCTAACGTCACAAATGAAATGACACGACGTAATGTTAACGCAAAATATATTTATTGTGTTATTTTTATTGTCAAGAAAATAATCCTTTTTTTGTTGACTTTTTTTCCTTTAGTTGAATGTTCCTTGTCTTCTAATTGGCCAGGAAATAATCTATTGCTTTGGTTTTCACCCCATCAGGACCCGACGATTTACAGTTTTTTCTCCCTTTCCTCCAAGAGCCATAACTTTTTTCTTTTCTTCTTCATCCACATAAAACCGTATGAGGCCTTGTTTTTTGCGGGACAAGTTGTGCTTTTGAATAATACCATTCATTTTATCATGTGACTGTAAAGCAGGAAAAAAAGATCCTGGCGTTTTGATTTTTCTTCTCTCATATCATTTACCAATCAGATTCATTTATTTTATATTTTGATAGATCAGAGATTTCTGGACGCAGCGATACCAAATATGTGTATTTTTTTATTTTTAATGGGTATTTTTTTTATTTTTAATGGGTATTTTTTTTTTTAATGGGGCAAAAGAGGGTGATTTGAATTTTTTTATTTTTTTTCATATTTTTCAAAACTTTTTTTTCTTACTTTTTACTGTATTTAATAGTCCCTTTAGGGGACATGACGCTGCCATCGTCTGATCGCCTGCGCTGTACATAGCATGGCTTCAGCACTCTGTAGATCTCCTATGAAAGATGGACACTGACTTATTGTCACAGGAGGATCGTAATGACAGGCACAGGGGTCTTCAGCAGACCTCCAGCTGTTCATGGCAACCCATGAGTGCCCTGAAATCATGTCACGGACGTGCCAATGAATGCGTGGAATGACTCCCTGCTGCTGCGTGTTCAATGCTACTATTAGAAATTGTCGTAGCTCCTCTCACGGCTGTTAAAAGCACACAATGGCTGTTTAAATCAGCCATCATGTGCTGGGACAGATGCGGGATCTGCATCACACCCAAAATATGTGTACAGCATCCAACCTGTCCATCAGTATTCACCCTATATTGTTCACATGCTGCATAAAATACTATATCATGTATGAACATAAAAATATACAAATTGTTTTTTGTTTGCTGTGATCTCTGAACACTAGTGATGGGCGAGCACTGAAATGCGAGCAAATCATATTGCTCAGGTGCTAATTTTGAGTAACAAGCATAATGGAAGTCAATGGGAAACTTGAGCATGTTACCAGATCCTACCAGGAGGGCTGAGGGGGCAGGAAAATCACTGAAATGGAATGGGAACAGCATAGGGAAGTCACCTGGATGCATCTGCCTCCCAGGTCGCAGCTGGGAACAGTATTGTCCGAATATAACTCCATTTTACTGACTGACAATAAAACTGTCATGACGCTGTTGCAGATATCCCGGAGCTAGGGGCTCCTTCCCTATCTCTAAAGCTAGGGGGGCCCTAGCTATACCTGCACCCCGGATAACTTTTGATGGTGAAGACGCCGGTGCCATGTGCCTTGCTGAGCTCCTAAATCAGCCCTTATCTGTTCCCTCCCCACCCAGTGAAGTGGGGAGTTGTAGTGTATAAAGGTACTGCCACACTAAACAATCCCGCTAGCGATCACAATAACGACGCATACTAATGCGATCGCTAGCGGGATTGTTTCTATATCGCTAAATGCGGCCACATTTAGCGATATAGTTAACGACGCTATCGCCGTTAGCGATCTTCTTAACGACTTTAGCGGTACAAAAGTACCGCTAAATCGCTAAGAAAAGGTGCCACACTAGCGATATATACTTACCCAGCGGGAGCGCCGACGAGAAAATAGGGTCCGGAACGATTCCAGCGACGAGCGAGATCACAGCAGGAAGCTCGTCGCTGGCAGATGCCGCACTGAACAATATCGCTAACGGGATCGCTAAATAGTGACGTTTTTTTAGCGATCCCGTTAGCGATATTGTTTAGTGTGGCATACCCTAAAGAATACACTAACCAGACTAACAAGGGAAGATACAACATAAAATCCCAAATACATGAGTATAAATGTGCCTGTGTGGGGCATACAATGATGCCACATCCAAGCGTTATACGCCGGCTCCTAAGGGACTGAAAAAACAAGAGGAAAAATAGAGCCAAACAGCGTTTCTTAGAGATAATAAAAATGCAATTTTATTAATCATAATAGTACCAATGAAAATGCAAGTGAAATTCACCTCCCCCAGAACAGTTCAAATGCCACAGGAAGTATCACATCGATGATCGAGTGAGATGAGATCTAAATGGCAAAATAAGCAGACCCTTGAAGGTGTAATAATGGGATAAATATCCATAGTGTACCTCGCATATAGAAGTTTTTAATAAACCTGCTCTTGCACAAAAGCCAGCGCCTAAACTGTCACATGAATCAGAGATTAACCCCTTAATGTCCAATGACGTGCACAGTCCGTCATGGCAAGGTGTCAGTCCTGGCACCAGGACGGACTGCACGTCATGCCTTTGAACTACCACTGCAGACAGCTGACAGGCACGGCAAGCGGTGCGGGGACCTTTGCCGTCGGTCCCCGCACCTACAGCGCTGTGATTGATCAGTCAATCTGACTGACCAAACAGCAGCGATCAGGCAGAAGAGGCTGAAATTTCAGCCTCTTCTGCCCGATCAGTGCAGGAGCTCAGCGCTGCAGTGGCCGAGCTTCCTGCACTGACAGCTGGGAGCGGCGCCCCTGGCTGTTAACCCCCTGACTGCTGCAATCGAGCGCGATCGCAGCGCTCAGGGGGGGAGGTAGAAGGTCGGGAGCTCCCTCTGCCTCAGATCGGCGCCCAACAATGTATTTGCAGGGCCCGATCTCTGCCTTGATGACCCAGGGTGGTTGTCATGACAACCTCCGGGTCATCTAGCTACGGAAAGCTGCTGTGATCATGGTCACAGCAGCTTTCACTATAGGTACAATGCAATGCATTGTAACTGCAATAAAAAGTAAAAAAGTGAAAGTCCCATAAAGGGACAAGTTAAAAAAAAGCATTTTTTAAAAAAAATTGTAAAAAAAATATTAAAAAATAATTTAAAAAAATTCCCCTAAAAAATACACATTTTTATGTAATAAAAAAACAAAAAAAATACACGTGTTTGGTATTGCCACGTCCATAAAAATCTATCTATCTATAAAAGCGTAACCGTAGTTAACCCCTTCAGTGAAAGCCGTAAAAAAAAAAAAACACAAAAAAGTAGTAAATTATACTTTTTCCAAGCGGTATCATCATACCGCTTGGAAAAAGTGCAATAACACGCGATCAAAAAGTCAGATATAAATAATCATGGTACCGCTGAAAACGTCATCTTGTCCCGCAAAAAACAAGCCGCCATACAGCATCATCAGCGAAAAAATTAAAAAGTTAGAGCTCGCGGAATAAACTGATGCAAAAATAATTATTTTTCTATTAAATTTTTTATTGTGTAAAAAACGCCAAAACAAAAAAAAAGTATATAAATGAGGAATCGCCGTAACCATAGTGACCCGAAGAATAAAGCTGCTTTATCAATTTTACCACACGCGGAATGGAGGAAAAAAAAAAAAACAATTTCTGAATTCCTGGTTTTGTTCATTCTGCTTCCACAAAAATCGGAATAGGAAGCGATCAAAAAACATTATGTGCCCGAATATGGTACCAATAAAAACGTCAGCTCGTCCCGCAAAAAGTAAGCCCACAGATAACTCTGTCGGACGAAATATGGAAAAATTATAGCTCTCAAAATACTGCGATGCAAAAATTTCTTACAAAAAATTCTTCCAAAAAAAAGCGTCTTTTAGTGTGTGACAGAAGCTAAACATGAAAAAAGGGTATAAATCTGGTATCGCTGTAATCTCACCGATCTGAGGAATAAAGTCGCCTAATCACTAATACCGCACAAGGAACGGCGCAAAAAAGAAAACCAATTCTTCACCTTTTGTGGATTTGTTCATTCTGCCTCCCAAAGATCGCAGTAAGGCGATCACAGTGGTTCCCCCCCACATATGGGATATCAGCGTACTCAGGACAAAATGCACATCAACTTTTGGGGTCCTATTTCTCCTGTTACTCTTATAAAAATAAAAATTTGGGGGCAAAAAGGTCATTTTTGTGGAAAAAAATATGATTTTTTTTATTTTCACGACTCTACGTTATAAACTTCTGTGAAGCCCTTGGGGGTTCAAAGTGCTGATCACACATCTAGATAAGTTCCTTGGGGGTCTAGTTTGCAAAATGGGGTCACTTGTGGGGGGTTTCTACTGTTTAGGCACATCAGGGGCTCTCCAAGCGCGACATGACACCCGCAGGCCATTCCATCAAAGTCTGCATTTAAAAAACGGTGCTCCTTCCCTTCCGAGCTCTGCCATGCGTCAAAATAGTGGTTTACCCCCACATATGGGGTATCAGCGTACTCAGGACAAATTGCACAATAGCTTTTGGGGTCCTATTTCTCCTGTTACCCTTATAAAAATTTGGGGGCAAAAAGATTATTTTTGTTTAAAAAAATATGATTTTTTTATTTTCTCGGCTCTACGTTATAAACTGTGAAGCACTTGGGGGTTCAAAGTGCTCACCACACATCTAGATAAGTTCCTTGGGGGGTCTGGTTTCCAAAATGGAGTCACTTGGGGGTTTCTACTGTTTAGGCACATCAGGGGCTCTCCAAACGTGACATGACACCCGCAGACCATTCCATCAAAGTCTGCATTTGAAAAAGGCACTCCTTCCCTTCCGAGCTCTGCCATGCGTCAAAATAGTGGTTTACCCCCACATATGGGGTATCAGCGTACTCAGGACAAATTGCACAATAACTTTTGGGATCCTTTTATCCTTTGGAAAATAAAAATTGGGATAAAAAGATCATTTTTGTGGAAAAAATATGATTTTTTAATTTTACGGCTCTACGTTATAACCTTCTGTGAAGCCCTTGGGGGTTCAAAGTGCTCACCACAGATCTAGATAAGTTCCTTGGTGGGTCTAGTTTCCAAAATGCGGTCACTTATGGGGGGGTTTCCACTGTTTAGGTACATCAAGGACTCTCCAAACGCGACATGGTGTCCGCTCTCGATTCCAGCCAATTTGACATTCAAAATCTCAAATGATGCTCCTTCCCTTCTGAGCACTGCCGGGCACCTAAAGATTGGTTTTCCCCCACACATGGGGTATCGGTGTACTCAGGAGAAATTGTACAACAAATATTGAGGTTCATTTTCTACTGATACCCTTGACAAAATTTAAAAAATTGTGTCGAAAGAAAAATTTTGGGAAAAAAAGTTAAATGTTCATTTTTTCCTTCCACATTGCTTCAATTCTTGTGAAGTACCTAGAGGGTTAATAAACTTCTTGAATGTGGCTTTGAACACCTTGAGGGGTGCAGTTTTTAGAATGGTGTCACATTTGAGTATTTTCTGTCATATTGACCCCTCAAATTCACTTCAAATGTGAGGTGGTCCCTAGAAAAAAAGGTTTTGTAAATTTTGTTGGTAAAATGAGAAATCGCTGGTCAACTTTTAACACTTATAACTTCCTAACAAAAAAAATTTTGGTTCCAAAATTGTGCTGATGTAAAGTAGACATGTAGGAAATGTTATTTATTAAATATTTTTTGTGACATATCTCTCTGATTTAATGGCATAAAAATTCAAAGTTTGAAAATTGCAAAATTTTCTAAATTTTTGCCAGATTTCCGTTTTTTTTCATAAATAAACGCAAGTTATATTGAAGAAATTTTACCACTATCATGAAGTACAATATGTCACGAGAAAATAATCTCAGAATCGCTAAGATCCGTTGAAGCGTTCCAGAGTTATAAGCACATAAAGTGACAGTGGTCAGAATTGTAAAAATTGGCCCAGTCATTAAACTACAAAATGGCTTGGTCGTTAAGGGGTTAAGAAAATCCAGTCTAATCAAAGAAAGGACAAAGTAGAGTGTTAGGGGGGATATAGTATACCCCGAATAACTCAAATGCCACACAAAATGTCACATAAAAAGTTATTAAGTAAAGTAGAGACTGGATATCACATTAATATGAGCAAATCTACACTGTTCCAAATTATTATGCAAATAATATTTTCTCAGAATTTCCCAAATTACCTATATGAATTGCAGTCATTGTAATTTTTCAGTCAAATAACTATTAGAGTACAATTGAAAGGTTTTTGTACAAACTGCCTATAACAGTATATTTTTAAAAAAAATAAAACACTCAAACTGCACTCCAAATGCATGTTCCAAATTATTATGCACAGCAGAGTTTTCAACCTTTTCATTTTAATAAAGAACAAAAAAATGGTCATTTTTGAAATTATAAGCATTAGCAGGTTATTACAAACTGAAATCAAACATTTTTCAAGTCAAAACTTTATTCTAGGTGATGTTACATTTGCACATAGGACTCCTTGTTCGAAAGGCGCTTCTGAACTCGTCCATTGAATTTGTCAGGTTTTGGATGGTTTCTGCTTCAATTGTTTTGCATGAGGACAGAATACCCTCCCAGAGCTGTTGATTAGATGTGAACTGCCTCCCGCCATCATATACACATTCCTTTTGATGATGCTCCAGAGGTTCTCAATGGGGTTGAGGTCAGGGGAGCATGGGGGCCACACCATAAGTTTGTCCCCTTTTATGCCCATAGCAGCCAGAGATCCAGATGTGTTATGTGCAGCATGAGACGGTGCATTATTATGCATGAAAATGATCTTGCTGCGGAATGCACGGTTCTTCTTGAACCATGGCAGGAGGTGCTGTTTGAGAAACTCAACATACACTGTGGAGTTCATCTTTACCCCTTCAGGGATCCTAAAGGGGTCGACAATCTCTCTCCCCATGATTCCAGCCCAAAACATTACTCCACCTCCTCCTTGTTGGCACCGTAGCCGTGTTTGCATGGGGTGTCCATCAACCAGCCATCCTCCACTCCATCCATCTGGATCAACGAGCGTTGCACAGCACTCATCAGTGAACAAAACAGTTTTGAAGTCAGTTTTCATGTATTGCTTGGCCCACTGGAGCCATTTCTGCTTGTGTGTAGTGGATAGAGGAGGTTGACAGGATGACTTACGCACAGCTGCAAACCTCTGAAGGACTCTGCATCTTGTTGTTCGGGGGACGTTGGAGGCACAAGCAGCTTCAAAAACTTGTCTGCTGCTATGACAAGGCTTTTTTGCCCCTGCTCTTTTAACCTGACGTAATTGCCTGTAGGAAAGAGTCCTCAATTTTCCCTTATCAGCACGCACACGTGTGTACTGTGAATCAGCTACATACTTCTTGATTGTGCGATGATCACGATGAAGTGTCTTGGCAATGTTGATTGTAGTCATGCCTTGACCTAAACACTCCACAATTTGTTGCTTCTCAGCAGCCGACACATCCTCTTTCTTTCCCATTTTGGCAGAAAATGTAGGCTGCTTAATAATGTGGGACAGCCTTCTTAAGTAGTTCTTGCCTTCCATTGGACACACCTGCCAAACTAATTAGCACAGGTGTCTGCAATTGCTTACAGTGATATAAAGAGCCCTGACACACATCACCATTAATGAGTTTAACTGACAAACAAAAAAAATTCTTACCTTATCACTCCTAAACAATTTTTGCATAATAATTTGGAACACTAAATGGCAAGATAAACAGACCCTTCTAAGCAATATAATAGGATACATATCCTAGTATGCCCAACATGTGGGAGTATACAATCAACCATTATTGCAAAAGTGCCCAAAGCCTAAGGTGCCGCATGAGTGAAGATGAAAAGAGGCAGGTCTTACCAAGAAAATGCAGGAGAACGTGTTCAGGGGATGGGGTTCGCCCCGACGCACGTTTCGTGACAACAAAGTCACTTCCTCAGAGCTCCTAAATCAGCCCTTATCTGTTCCCTCCCCACCCAGTGAAGTGGGGAGTTGTGTATAAGAATACACTAACCAGACTAACAAGGGAAGATGTACAGAAGTAAATGAAAATACCAGTTGTACAAATATGCACTCACAAATAACACAAAGGAACACTGGGAAGTAAAGTCAAATCGCCAAGTAACAGTTTTCTAAACAACACTCAAAATGCTTACTCAACCAACACCTCCAACTCCAGAACCAAGCAGTATAAAACGAACACTGGCAGTCATTGCAGGAGTACGTGAAACCAGACACCGCTATCTTCCAGCCCCTTTCTGTCGCAGTACACCCTTGACAAAAGCATACCAAACCCAAGATAAAATAGATTTTGCAGGAAAAAATGTTAGGACACATTCTTTTCCCTTCCCCATGACAGCACCGTGAGTGAGAATGGATTCTGCCCCCAGAGAACAGGAAACCTGCAGTGGAGATAAAAGAAGGGGTGGTACCTCTCTCCTCTGTTTGGTTTTCTGGGACCGGGAGCCTGCGGCATTCTAGGTACCTTAAGAGGGATCCCCCTCAGGTATTGCAGCGTCTGGGTGCAGGAGGCAGCGGGCGGGCAGCTCCTGTGAAGACGGGGCTGCGGTGTAAGCCGGGACGCTTAGCCATCTGACGCTGTCAGGGAGCGCTCCATCCTGCGCCTGAACCCCCGGTGACCGCTCCTGGCCGGAGGCTGAGCCGGGGAGGAAGCGGCGTGCACATCCTGACGCAGGCGCTGAGGTAATGTAACGACTTCTGGGTGACACTGGAAGTGACGTCACACGCCGGGGGAGAGCGGTGCCCTGAACGCTCCTAGCAGGGAGTTGATTCAGGAGCGCAAACACCGCTCCCATCCCCAACCATAAAAGGGGACTACGCACATGGAATGGTACCAGCAGCTCCCCTGAAGGCATGGCAGACCCAGCAGAGGAAATGCCGGTACCTGTCCAGGAAAACCCACCAACAACCGTGGTACCTTGGGCTGGTGGGTGAGTGCAAAAGGCAAAGGCAAAAAAGAGATCACTGATAATGGGCTGTTTTTCTGTGTCATGTTATTTAGGCAAGGAAATTCTTTATCCTCCCCGCCCCCCTTTTCTTATATTATATATTTTTTTCACAGTATTATTTTTGTTATTAATTTGTTTCTTTTCATCAATTTATTCATTAGTTTTTTCATTTTATTTCATTTACTCATTCATTTACTATTATCATTGTCACTATTCTACTCTTATTATTTTCTATTTTGTTCTGTTTGAAGATAGATCCTCTTTACATTATTTGCTTCCAGTTATAGTCGAGCCTCTGTGGCTACTTTCTTGTACCTTGTCTAGCAAATTTTCCTTCTCCTCTCTATGCTCCCGGGAGCCGCACATGCGCAGTCACTGTTCCTCACTGTGCATCACCGCTCCCATTGAGCGTTGCTTGTGCAGTGCAGGTCATTGGGCAGAGACGTCTGCCGTGCCTTGATACTCCTCCCTGCCACTTCCGGTTTCTTACCCAGACGCCGCACACACATGAGGCTGCTTGTTCATTATTATACAGGTATTTAATGGACTGCCTTGGCACAGATCTGTCACTTTCCCCTGACGAAGCCGTTCGGGCGACGGCGACACGCGTTGGGCAGCCCCCGCCTCTGTCTCCTGCTCTCCTTACCATCTTTGCCACTTCCTTATTTCTCTATGGCAGACATGTGAGCGGATGTTTATATTGCCTTGTGCAAACATCCCTTCATGATTCGTATCTGGGCATATTCTATTGGATCTTCATGATGAGTATTATACTTTTCAAATATTGATTGCCGTTCATTTCTGGACATACTTTGTTGTCCCTCATTATCTTAGGGAATGCCTTATGTCTCATAGATTGATATCGTCCATATTTACACAACTCTTTGCCGTTGTTTTGTGGTATTAATATGCAATATATACACACATTTTTTCATGGGCATTTTGTATATGCATATGATGTGGCGCTTCTTTGTTTTGACTGAAAACATTTATTATAATTGTTCTATAGTGTCACCTTATTAGTATTATTCATTATAGGATTGCACATGTCATGTGTTTTGTCTCATACAATTGATTTTGGTGTAGCAGGATTCATGCGGGTGGTTTCTCACTGTTTTTAATGTTTTTGGTGGTTACCTTTTCTTCCTCTTGTCATTTAGGCAAGGAAAGACACATCCAAACAGAAAAAGCCTGCGCTCTATATCAAAATACCCTCCCTAGAGCATACGAAAAGCGACTTTGTCGCAAATGTATTGAGAAGACCGTTGCGCAAGAGTTGCCATCCTTGATCCAGAACATAAAAACCATGATTAGAGAAGAAGTAAAAACTTCTGTAAAAGAGCAGATTAGGCAACAGATGACACATACTGGGAACCCTCCCCCTCCTCTACCCGCACATAGTTCAGATGAGGAGTCAGGAGATGAACCGGGGGAAATAGTAGCTTCCAATGACTCAGAAGTCGAGTCCTCAGAGCATGAATATGGTCGCCCCTATTTTTTATCCGAAGATATCGGAAAGCTACTTAAGCTTGTCAGGTCGACCATGGGGGTAGAAACTCCTAGAGAACATAGGTCAGTCTATACTATGTTTAGTAATCTGGAAGGGAAAAAGCGAAAGGTTTTTCCTTTCCACGATAACTCATTAAATTTGATTAAAAGAGAGTGGAAGAAACCGAACAAAAAAATGTCAGTTCCACAGGCCCTAAAACGAAAATATCCCCTTGAAGAAGAGATCTGCGAGAAGTGGGAAAACGCCAAAATTAGACGCAGCCATAGCCAGTACATCCAGGGGAATAGCACTTCCATTTGAAGATATGGGAGCATTAAAAGATCCCCTTGACAAAAAAGCAGATGCTTTTCTTAAGTCAGCCTGGGAGGCGTCAGCATGGCTCGTGCTATGGTCAAATGGTTAGAAGAGCTAAGCGACCAAATAGGAACAGATGTCCGAGGGATACATTGTTAGAAGCAATACCTTCCTTACAAAAAGCTGTGGGGTTTCTGTCAGAGGCGGCGGTTGACTCAGTCCATTGTGCTGCCCGTGCATGTGCCCTATCTAATTCCGGACGTAGCGCTCTATGGCTAAAAAACTAGTCCGCAGACTTTCAGTCAAAGGTAAAACTCCTGCGGAGTTCCCTGTGAAGGCCAGTATCTGTTTGGGAAAGCCTTAGACGAGATTTTAGAAAAATCAGCAGACAAAAAGAAGCATTTTCCACCGACACCCTTATCTAGGCGGCGCTGGGGTGACTTTCGGGGGTCCAGGAGAGGAAGCCGAGGCCGATCAGATGATAGACCCATGCGGGCAAAAGTCTGGAGAGATAGGAAGGATAGAGGGTTCCTCTTCAATAAACCTCCACACAAACCAGACCCTAGACACCAATGACGCCAGAGGTCCGGTGGGGGGAAGACTCCGGTTCTATGTCCATCAGTGGGAGGCACTTCCGTCCTCACAATGGATAACCAACCTGATGGCAAAGGGCATAAAGTTAGATTTCATCACCCTCCCTCCACAGCGTATGGCAGTTACCCGGGTCTCCAAAACAAATCAAGTCATATTGGAGGGAGAAATTCAGCTCCTCATCCAAAAAGAGGTACTTGTAAAAGTTCCACCCCACGAGGAAGGGAGAGGCTTTTACAACACTCTGTTTCTAACACCCAATCCGGACGGGTCAAAGAGGGTAATTTGCAATCTAAAGGCCCTAAACCGGTATATCCGGTTGGAAAGATTCAAAATGGAGACTCTAAGGTCGACAGTAAAACTACTGTATCCAGGGATACACACCAGACACATACAGTGGCAGATAATAGCCGAGTAAGCGAGAAACCCTACCAGTTTAAATCAGAAGGTCACATGGTCGCTCCAAGTACGGGACTCACTAAAATGGCAGGAGCCATCGAACCTAAAAAACGGCGTTCCCTGGTCGATCCAGGACCCAGTGGTACTAACTACAGATGCAGGGCCTCTTGGCTGGGGCGCACATCTGTCAAACTATATCCTGCAAGGTCAGTGGGGGCCCGCAATGATAAGAGCAACCTCCAATCTCAAAGAGTTAGCGGCAGTGAGACAGGCAATCCTTCAGATAACGGAGGATATCAGAGGGAGACATCTGGTGGTGTTGTCTGACAACAGCACTGCTGTCTCATACATACACAGACAAGGGTGCACAAGGTTGGGGTCGCTGATGGAAGAGGCCAGAAAATTATTCCTATAGGTAGAGGTCAATCTGTTATCTCTAACGAGCACACACCTGATAGGGTCAGACAACCTAGTAGCAGATTTTCATATCTCCATGTGTTACACCAGGGGAGTGGTCCCTAAGTCAGGAGGTATTTGGGGAAATCTGTGCTGGCTGGGGATCTCCAGAAATGGACCTATTTGCCACAAGGCAAAATCGGAAGGTGGACAGATTCTACTCCCTGAATCCAAGAGAAAATCCAGAAGGAGTGAATGCCTTGTTACACCAGTGGAACTTTCAACTAGCATACGCGTTTCCCCCGTTCACACTAATCCCAGCAGTCCTGAAGAAAATTCGGGAGGACGGGGTGAGAATAATTCTGATAGCACCCTTTTGGCCGAAAAGGGCATGGTTCAAGTGGCTCAGACGCATGTCCATCTCGGACCCTTGGATCTTGCCGGAATTTCCAAACCTCCTACATCAGGGTCCGGTGCTTCACCCTCAAGTTCACAGACTGCATCTCACCGCATGGAACTTGAGGGGACTTCTGCTAGGGAAAGGTTTCTCAGATCCATTAGTTACCACCCTGCTTGCGAGCAGAAAGAAAGTAACGAGAGATAAATACCAGAAGGTCTGGGAAAAATTTCTGGAGTTTTCAGGACGCACACATCGAATAGAACTCAAGAAGTCCCAATATCCGAAGTGCTAGAGTTCCTCCAAAAAGGGCTAGAAAGAGGACTATCCACCAGCACTCTAAAAGTACAGGTCGGTGCATTAAGTGTGTTGTTTGATCAAAAACTTGCTAACCACCCTTGGTTATACACGTTCATTCGAGCCTCATTTACGACCAGACCCTTAAGCCGCGATTGAAGGTTGCTCCCTGGGATCTAAATTTAGTACTTAGTGCATTGACTTCGCCTCCGTTTGAGCCCATTACAGCCATATCAATAAAATCCCTGACGCTAAAGACGGTTCTCCTGGTGGCCCTTACGTCAGCACGACGTATTAGCGAATTACAGGCTATCTCTGCTAACCCACCATATACTACCATCCTGGATGATAGGGTGGTTATTAGAACTGACCCAGCCTTCCTTCCGAAAGTAAATTCGAAATTCCATAGAAACCAAGAAATAACCTTACCCTCCTTTTGTGCCAATCCAAAATCCCAGGGAGAAGAAACCTTCCATTGCCTAGATGTTAGACATTCTCTACTTCAGTATCTAGAAGTGACGGAGCCCTGGCGACAGTTGCCAGTCCTTTTTGTCTCCTTCCAGGGACAAACGGGGAGGGAGGCCTCAAAGTCAACCATTGCACGGTGGCTTCGTACGTCTATTTCACTTTCCTACTCTTCTTTAGGTAGGGCGCCTCCACTAGGGGTAACAGCCCACTCTACAAGAGCCGTAGCTACATCCTGGGCAGAAAGGGCAAATGCATCTGTGGAACAGATCTGTAATGCATCAGTATGGTCTTCACCTTCCACTTTCTTTCGTCACTACAGGCTAGACCTAGGGCGTTCAAATCTTGCCTTTGGAAGGAAAGTGTTATCTGCTGTCGTCCCACCCTAGGAGTCTTTTTATTTCTTCCTCTCACGGTGCTGTCATGGGGAAAGGAAAAAATGATAATTACTTACGGGTAATCTGATTTTCCAGATTCATGACAGCACCGCATTAATTCCCGCCCTATCTTGGTGATGGTGGTATGATTCACGGGTTAAATAGTATAAGTGATAATATTATATAAAGATATTGCTGTGTTTGTATATATATATATATATATATATAAAAATGTTGGTTAAAAAAATATGAGCAAATTAAACTAATAAGGCGATCACCTTCCATACTCTGTAAACAAAACTGAGGAAAGAGGTAGTGCCCCTTCTTTTATCTCCACTGCAGGTTTTCTGGGGGCGGAATCCATCTCTCACTCACGGTGCTGTCATGGATCTGGAAAATCAAATTACCCGTAAGTAATTATCATTTTTACTGTATAATGACATGTATATAAGGCTAAATAAAAAGAGAAGAAAAAAGCCATCTCACCGTATTTCCCTGTCGATTTTAGCAAAAAAATGACGTGGGGTTCCCCCCTATTTTTAATAACCAGCAAAGGCAAAGTAAACAGCTGTGGGCTGATATTTTCAGGCTGGTAAGGTCCTTGTTTATTGGTCTCTTCCCAGCCTAAAAATACAATTTCACAGCCGCCCCAGAACTGGCACATCATATTAGATGCGCCAATTCTGGCACTCTATCATCTCTTCCCGATTTGCCCTGGTGCGGTGGCAATAAGGATAATGAGATTTGTGATTTCTGACAGCTGTGATTTGTCCAAAATCACAGCTGGCATCAACCCCTGGGGTTACTAATCCAGTAAGAAAAAGGAAAACACACAAAAGGCCTTTATTCACAAAAACGCTTAAACAAAAATTCACAAAAACACTCCACGACAAATGCCCTCGTTTTTCCATTTATTAAAAAAAAAAAAAAATGAGTGAGGTTACATCCGTTCACAACCATCTTGGTCTCACGGAGCACCGTGACCGGGAATCGCTGTAGTACGTCGGACTGCGCTGCCGCCGTGTCACGCAGAGCGCAGTCCAAAGTTCTATAGTGATTCTTGGTCAGACGGAGTGTGCTCCGCATGACCCAGTGACTGTGAGGCCCAGTAACCTTAAAGAAGACTTTAAGGTTACTATAGTTCCCAGCTGCTGGGACACCTAGAGGCTGTGAACCCTGGTAATCTTAGTTCGCATCCTCCAGGTGTCAAAGCAGCTGGGAACTCCAGTAACTTAAGGCTACCTTAAGATTTCCAAGCCTCACAGCTGCCACGAGACCTGGCAGCTATGAACTCCATCATAAAAGGAAATTAGATTAGTCTGGCATGACTTGTTTGCTACAAACCCATGCTGGCTCTGGTTAATTACTGTATTCTTTTCCAAATACTTACCTACATGTTGTTTAATAATTTGTTCAAAGATCTTTCTTGGTATAGAAGTAAGGCTCACTGGCCTGTATTTTCCTGGCTCCATATTCTTTCCTTTTTTGAAGATAGGGACAACATTTGCCCTTCTACAATCTTCTGAGACTTCTGTTCTCCAGGATTTTTCAAAGAGTCTTGTTAGTGGTTTTTCAATTTCCTCTGCTAACTCAGTACTCTAGGATGTAATTCATCTGGACCAGGAGATTTAAATGTATGTAAATTATCTAAGTGTTCCTTCGCCATCTCTCTGTTTATGGATAGTGTGGATTATTTTATTCCTTCGATGACACCCTGAAGATCAGTTGATGTTACAATTGCTTTCTTGGAGAACACAGATGCAAAATAGGAATTTAAAAGTTCAACCTGCTCAAACATCATTTTTGACCACTTGACCCTTTTCATCCTGTAAAAATCCTATAGCTTCTTTGACTTTTTTTTAGCTTTTGACATAGCCCCCCAAATTCTTTTTATTGGTATTGGTCTCCCTTGCAAGCTTCATTTCATTAGTGGCATTAGCTCTTCTAACGCTTGCCCTGGATTCCCTGCAGACAGCATTATATTCTTTAGGTATGCCCCCCTCTTTCCATTTGATATACATTTCTCCCTTTTAAGTTCTGTGTTCATCCATCTGGGTCTCTTTAAATGCTTCCAATTCTTCCTTCTTTTTGGGATTGTTACTGATCGTGCAGTGAGAATTTAATCTAGCAAAATTTCCGATCCTTCTTGGACATTTCTGTCCTTCAGAACATCCGGCCTTTAGACTTTTCTGAGTCCATTAAAATCTGACTTTCTGAAGATTAACCTTAAAGTCTGAGTCTTCGCTGGTCTTCCTACTCTTGTAATCCAAAATTCGAGGATAGCATAATCGCTGCCTCCTAAATTTTCAGCTACCTTTATTTGCTCAACCATTTTCTCCCTGTTGGTAAGAATTAGGTGCAAGATGGAAGATCCTCTTGCTCCTCTTCTAACTTTTGAAAGATAAAGTTGTCAGCGAGAAAAGCTAAGAATTTTCTGGACCAATTACTTTTGCCTGAGAGAGATTCCCAACACTTATCTATATAGTTAAAATCTTCCATGATCTCTGTCCTACTTTTTTAGAACAAAGACATTTGATGTAAAAAGAGTTCATCCATGTCTTGCTTCTGTCCTGGTGACCTATAGTAAACACCTACAATAGTGTCCTTTCTGTTCTTCTATCCTTATAGCAACAAAAAACTGACTGGCACATCCAAACTAGTCTGAATAGGTGCATACCGGGAACAGCTACCTCCATCTATAATATAACGGTGGGAGCATCACTCTGTCCGAAGCCTTTATAGACTGCGCAAGCGCAACACGCCTGCGCAGTCTGGCTGCAGACTGAAGACGGCATCCAGCGGTGAGGATTGTGTATGGCGCCGGAGATCGTGGTAGGCGTAGACACTGGATGCATGCCGCGATCTCTGGCGCCATACTTACCTGACCGAGAGGAGCATTGCCGAGGCGCTTCTCTTGCCGGAGACGGAGTGCGCGTCAGAATCGCGTATGCACATAGCGCTATCCGGCGCCATTTTACTGAAGACACATTTGCAGTGTGTACCAGGATTGGGGTGTGAGGGGGCATGCATACCAGGATTGGGGGATGAGGGGACCATGCATACCAGAATTGGGAGGTAAGGGGTGCCATGTATACCAGAATTGGGGATGAGGAGACCATGCATACCAGGATTGGGGGGTGAGGGGGTACCATACATCCTACGATAGGGATGAGGGGGACCATGCATACCAGGATTGGGGGGTGAGGGGGTACCATACATCCTACGATAGGAATGAGGGGGGACCATGCATATCAGGATTGGGGGGTGAGGGGACCATGCATATCAGGATTGGGGGGTGAGGGGACCATGCATACCAGGATCGGGGGGTGAGGGTACCATGCATACCAGGATAGGGGAGTGAGGGAACCATGCATATCAGGATAGGGGGGTGAGGGGACCATGCATACCAGGATAGGGGAGTGAGGGAACCATGCATACCAGGATAGGGGGGTGAGGGGACCATGCATACCAGAATTGGGAGGTAAGGGGTGCCATGTATACTAGGATTGGGGATGGGACCATGCATACCAGGATTGGGGGGTGAGGGGGTACCATACATCCTACGATAGGGATGAGGGGGGACCATTCATACCAGGATTGGGGATGAGGGAACCATGCATACCAGAATTGGAAGGTAAGGGGTGCCATGTATACCAGGATTGGGGATGAGGGGACCATGCATACCAGAATTGGGAGGTAAGGAGTGCCATGCATACCAGGATTGGGATGAGGGGACCATGCATACCAGAATTGGGAGGTAAGGAGTGCCATGCATACCAGGATTGGGGATGAGGGGACCATGCATACAAGAATTGGGAGGTAAGGGGTGCCATGTATACCAGGATTGGGATGAGGGGACCATGCATACCAGGATTGGGGGGTGAGGGGGCACCATACATCCTACGATAGGGATGGGGGGGACCATGCATACCAGGATTGGGGATGAGGGGACCATGCTTACTAGAATTGGGAGGTATGGGGTGCCATGTATACCAAGATTGGGGATGAGGGGACCATGCATACCAGGATTGGGGGGTGAGTGGACCATGCATACCAGGATTTGGAGGTGAGGGGGACTATGCATTCCAGGATTGGGAGGTAAGGGGCCCATGCATACCAGGATGGGGGGTGAGAGGATCATGCATATCAGGAATGGGGGTGAGGGGGCCATACATACCAGAATTGGGGGATGAGGGGTAACATGCATACCAGGATAGGTGGTGAGGGGTACCATGGATACCAGGATTGGGGGTGAGGGGACCATGCATACCAGAATTGGGAGGTAAGGGGTGCCATATATACCAGGATTGGGGGTGAGGGGTACCATACATCCTACGATAGGGATGAGTGGGGACCATGCATACCAGGATTGGGGGGTGAGGGGACCATGCATACCAGGTATTAGGGGTTGAGGGGACCATGCATTCCAGAATTGGGGGGGGAGGGGACCATGGATACCAGGATTGGGGGGTGAGGAAACCATGAATACTAGGATATGGTTGAGCAAGTACCATGCATACCAGGAAAGGAATGAGGGGGTACCATGCATACCAGGATGAGGAATGGGGTGCCATGCATACCAGGATTAGGTGGGGGTGAGGGGACCATACATACTAGGATAGGGATGAGGGGTACCATGCATACCAGGGTGAAGTGAAAACCATTTCCGGTAACTACCTCTTGAAGCTCATCAAGAGAATGCCAAGAGTGTGCAAAGCAGTCATCAAAGCAAAAGGTGGCTACTTTGAAGAACCTAGAATATAAGACATATTTTCAGTTGTTTCACACTTTTTGTTAAGTATATAATTCCACATGTGTTAATTCATATTTTTGATGCCTTCAGTGTGAATGTACAATTTTCATAGTCATGAAAATACAGAAAAATCGTTAAATGAGAAGGTGTGTCCAAACTTTTGGTCTGTACTGTACAAAAAAAAAGTTGCACTCTTATCGTGCTAAAGCATGTCAATGTGAAATATGAATAGGAATATGGCTTTTGAATATTAGGAAAAAATGAATGAGACGCTTTGCACAAAATTTGGCTAAATAATGTCTGCCCATCAACCAACGTCAAAGTGGTCTCATAAAACTGATGGGTCCCTAACCAATGTGAATACCTCTCTAAGGCCGGGGTCACACTTGCGAGAAACTCGGACAAGTTTTGCACCTCAATACCCGGCACTGCCGCCGTCTAACAGGAAGTTTTAGAGCACTTCATGCTTCCCTCTGCTGACAAGCTTATTGGAGATGGAAATTTCATTCTCCAGCAGGACTTTGCACCTGTCTATACTGCCAAAAGTACCAATACCTGGTGTACAAACAACAGCAAACTCACCTGACCTTAACCCCATAGAGAATATCTGGAGTATTGTCAAGAGGAAGATGAGACACCAGACCCAACTATGCAGACGAGCTGAAGGCTGCGATCAAAGCAATCTGGGCTTCCATAACCCCTCAGCAGTGCCACAGACTGATCGCCTCCATGCCACGCCGCATTGATGCAGTAATTGATGCAAAAGGAGCCCAACCAAGTATTGAGTGCATTTACTAAACATACATTTCAGTAGGCTAACATTTTCATTGGCTGTAAGCCACAATCATCAACATTAACAGAAATAATCACGTGAAATAGATCACTGTGTGTAATGACTCTATAGAATGAGTTTCACTTTTTGCATTGAAGAACTGAAATAAATTAACTTTTTGATGATATTCTAATTTTGTGAGATGCACCTGTATAAGCCCTCACATAGCTCCCCATATACAGTATGAGCCCTCACATAGCTCCCTATATACAGTCTGAGCCCTTACATCGCTCCCTATATACAGTACAAGCATTTACATAGCCTTCTATATACAATATTGGCCCTCATACAGCCCCATATATACAGTGTAAGCCTTCATACACACCCCTGTATATAGAATGAGCCCCAACATAGCCTCTACATACAGTATGAGCCCTCACACAGCCCCTTATATACAAATACTTAAAGAGATTAACTGGAACACAATTTGGTCCCTATTTGGGACGTTCCTAACCTCTGGTATTAAAACCTTATCATATGTCAAAAGACGTAAATGTGAAGAAGGGCCGAGACCCTGACTAATGGACCACCCAGCAATGGTGAGCTATATAAATGTGTTGTCCAGTTCAAAGAAAAGGGAGACCACACAGTTATTTGCACTAAGTGCAAACACTTAAAGAGAAACAGTATGATCCCCCACATAACCCTCTATATACAAAACGAGCCCTCACACACACACCTATATACAGTAACTATGACCCCCCATATAGCCCTCTCCATAGAGTATGAGCAGTCACACCCCTATATACAGCATGAGCCCTCACATAGCTGCATATACACAGTATGAGCCCCCACATAGCCCCTCATATACAGTATAAGTGCTCATGCACCCCCTACATACTATATTAGCACCAACACATCCCCTTATATACAGTGAGACATCACATAGCCCCCTATATACAGTATATTTCCCCTCAGGACCCTCAGTATCAGTCCTCATGCAGCCCCCTATATACAGTATGTTACCCACACAACTCTTGTACATTCAGTATGAGCCCTCACACAGCCCCGTTTACAGTATGAACCATCACAGTACAGCTATATTCAGTATGAGCCCCCACAGCCTCCTATATACAATATGAGCCCTAACAACCCCTATATACAGTATGAAATCCCACAATGCTCCCAATATACATTATGAGCCCTCCCAGTCCCTCTATAAACAGTATGGGCCCCCCACATACCATATGAGCCCTCACACGCCCTTACATACAGTACTAGCCCTCACATGGCTAACCAAT
The DNA here is from genome assembly GCA_033576555.1 of Oophaga sylvatica. Lineage (NCBI taxonomy): Eukaryota > Metazoa > Chordata > Amphibia > Anura > Dendrobatidae > Oophaga > Oophaga sylvatica. The sequence goes on along the minus strand of JARQOD010000008.1, from coordinate 162,299,180 downwards.
ACAGTGTGAGACCTCACATCGGTGCATATATACAGTATATGCCCCCACATAGCCCCTATATACAGTATGAGCCCACATAGCCCCTATATACAGTATAAGTCCTCATAGAACCCCCATATACATTATGAGATTTCACAGCCACACATATATAGCATGAGCCCATATATACAGTATGAGACCTCACACCACCCCCCACATATAGTTTGACACCCCACATAGCCCCATATATACAGTATGATCCCCCACATAGCCCATTATTTACCATATGAGCCCTCATGCAGCCCCTACGTATAGTATTAGCCCACACAGCCCCTATATGCATTGTTTCCCCACAACCATTTTATAAACAATGTGAGCCCTCACACAGCCCTCATATACAGTATTATCCCCACAACCCTCCTACATACAGTATGAGCTCTCACACAGCACCGTATATACAGTATGAGACCTCACAGTTCCTCTATATACATTATGGGACCCACACAGCCCCATATATACAATATGAGTCCTCACAGTCAACCTATATTTACTGAGTACCCACATAGCCTCATATATAGTGAGCCCTCACACAGCACTCCTATAAATAGTATAAGCCCCACAAAGCCCCTATATATAGTATGAGCCCTCACACAGCCCTCCTATAAATAGTGTAAGCCCCACAAAACCCCCTATATATAGTAGGAGCCCTCACACAGCCCTCCTATAAATAGTATTAGCCTCACAAAGCCCCCTATATATAGTATGAGCCCTCACATAGCCCTCCTATAAATAGTATAAGCCCCACAAAACCCCCTATATATAGTAGGAGCCCTCACACAGCCCTCCTATAAATAGTAAAAGCCTCACAAAGCCCCCTATATATAGTATGAGCCCTCACATAGCCCTCCTATAAATAGTATAAGCCCCACAAAGCCCTATATATATATATATATATATATATAGTATGAGCCCTCACACAGCCCTCCTATAAATAGTATAAGCCCCTATATATAGTAGGAGCCCTCACAGCCATCCTATATACAGTATGAGCCCCCACAGTCCCTCTATATACAGTAAAAAAAAAATAGACACACATCAACAGACACATAAATTAATAACTAACATACTCCACTCGCTCCTGTTCCCCCGATGCTCTGCTCCGGTCTTTGTTGTGTGCACGGACTCAGCACAGCAGACATGACGTAGTGATATCATCACATCTGCTGTCTCAGTCGCACACACTGAATGGTGGAAGGAAGAACCGGTGTCTCCCTCTTCCACCATTACAGTCAGGAACTCAGGCTGGGGAGGGTTGCCACATGGTGCGGCCAATGGGCCACTGTTTTTATGTTAGGCTGTCTGGTCACTTTGCCCAGGTCTGCTCTAAGCTAGAGTTTTGTAAATATGGGATTTCTCCTTTCCTTTGTGCTAGAGTGTAAATCAGGTATGAAAAAATATTTAAACCCAGGCATGGACTGGCCCACAGCGGAGCGGGTGAATACCCCGGTGGGCCCTTGTGTAGGAGTAAGTCACTCCACCCCTCCAACAAGAGCAGGAATTGGCCAAACATCTCATTCACTGCATACAGACGAGAGTATTTGATTATTCATTCAGCGAACTGCCAGCATGAGACACTATTAGAGAGTAATGTACGGGCTGTGTTTTATCCATTCTGGGTTATTTGCCACCTTAATTGCTTCTTTCCCTCCCATATGGTTTCTCACATAATGCTTGTGGCTCTGCAGAAGGGGCAAAGTCTGATCACGATGGTTTGGCATCTATCCAAAGACATCCAGTAATCCGCGACATAACCTCCATCTATTAGAGCTTCATACTGCAGTCAGGGGATCACGTGTGCTGCAGCTTCCGCCCCACTCCCCTGTCCTGTTCTCCAGATTTTAGCTGTGAGAAACTAGTTTGTTAATGTAAGCCCAGGAAAATACACTGCTCAAAAAATACAGGGAACACTTAAATAACAGAATATGACTCCAAGTAAATCAAACTTCTGTGAAACCAAACTGTCCACTTAGGAAGCAACACTGATTGACAATCAATTTCACATACTGTTGTGCAAATGGAATAGACAACAGTTGGAAATGATTGGCAATTATCAAGACACACTCAATAAAGGAGTGGTTCTGCAGGATGGGACCACAGACCACATCTCACTACCAATGCTTTCTGGCTGATGTTTTGGTCACTTTTGGAAGTTGGTTGTGCTTTCACACTCGTGGTAGCATGAGACGGACTCTACAACACACACAAGTGGCTCAGGTAGTGCAGCTCATCCAGAATGGCACATCAATGCGAGCTGTGGCAAGAAGGTTTGTTGTGTCTGTCAGTGCAGTGGCCAGAGGCTGGAGGCGTCTTCGGCAAGCATCCAGAATTGCTGAACGGCGCTGGAAGAAAACCCATTCACAAGACGACTTCACTGCACTCAAACAAGCAACACTTTCATTCAAATCAGCTCTCACCTCTGCTAAACAGGCCTACTTTACATCCCTTGTATCTTCCTTATCCCACAACCCTAAACAATTGTTCAATACTTTCAACTCCCTCCTCCGCCCACCACTGCCCCCTCTTACCTCCCTTATCTCTGCTGAGGACTTCGCCATGCACTTCAAAAACAAGATAGACCAAACACGGCAAGTCTTTATTATTCAACCACCACAACCCCTTTGTATATCTGACCAATGCCCAAACCCCATAACCTCCTTACCCAACATCACGGAAGGGTAGCTTGCGCATCTTCTCTCCAAATCACACCTCACCACTTGTGCACTCGACCCCATCCCATCCCACCTCCTCCCCAACCTCGCCACCACTCTTATCCCATCACTAACCCACCTCTTCAATCTATCACTAACTTCTGGTACCTTCCCTTCTGCTTTCAAACATGCCACAATCACGCCTATCCTCAAAAAGCCAACCCTCGACCCAACCGCTGTGTCCAGCTATCGCCCAATATCGCTGCTCCCACTCGCTTCCAAACTCCTGGAACAGCACGTCCACACTGAACTTTCCTCCCATCTCTCATCTAACTTGCTCTTTGACAATCTACAATCTGGTTTCCTCCCCCACCATTCCACTGAAACAGCCTTGATCAAAATTACTAACGACCTACTTACAGCCAAAGCTAACGGACAATACTCTATACTCCTCCTTCTTGACCTGTCCTCTGCTTTCGACACAGTTGACCATTGCCTTCTACTACAGATTCTCTCTTCCTTTGGCATCAAGGACCTCGCCCTATCCTGGATCTCCTCATACCTTTCCAACCGCATATTCAGCGTCTCCCACTCCCACACTACCTCCTCGTCCCATCCTCTCTCTGTTGGAGTCCCCCAAGGCTCTGTTCTAGGACCCCTACTCTTCTCAATCTATACACTTGGCCTGGGGCAACTCATAAAGTCCCACGGATTCCAGTACCACCTTTATGCTGATGACACTCAGATCTACCTCTCTGGCCCAGACATCACCTCTCTGCTGTCCAGAATCCCTGAGTGTCTATCAGCCATATCCTCCTTCTTCTCCTCCCGCTTCCTCAAACTCAATGTGGACAAATCTGAACTCATCATCTTTCCCCCATCTCACAGATCTTCCTTACCTGACCTATCTATAACAATTGACAACACCACGCTTGCCCCCGTACCAGAGGTCCGCTGCCTCGGAGTAACCCTTGACTCTGCCCTGTCCTTCAAACCACACATCCAAGCTCTTTCTACCTCCTGTCGCCTCCAGCTCAAAAATATTTCCAGAATCTGTCCCTTCCTCAACCCTCACTCTACTAAAATGCTTGTGCATGCCCTCATCATCTCCCGCCTCGACTACTGCAACATCCTTTTCTCTGGCCTCCCTGCTAACACCCTCGCACCTCTCCAGTCCATCCTTAACTCTGCTGTCCGACTAATTCATCTCTCTCCTCCACATCTCATCTCTGAAAATCTCTCCACTGGCTCCCATTCCCTCAGAGAATCCAATTCAAATTACTAATACTGACCTACAAGGCCATCTATAACCTGTCTCCCCCATATGTCTCTGAACTAATCTCCCGATACCTTCCCTCACGTAATCTCCGGTCCTCCCAAGACCTCCTTCTCTCCTCCACACTTATTCGCTCTTCACCCAACCGCCTCCAAGACTTCTCCCGAATATCCCCCATCCTCTGGAATTCTTTGCCCCAACACGTCCGACTATCAACCACCCTCGGATCCTTCAGACGTAACCTGAAAACCCATCTCTTCAGGAAAGCTTACAGCCTGCAATGACCCCGCTGCCTCCTCACCACTACCGGAGATATCGCCTCAACCAACACCGGAACTGCTGCAACCCACCAACCTGCTGTCTCCGTCCCCCATCCTGTAGAATGTAAGCCCGAAAGGGCAGGGTCCTCTCCCCTCTGTATCAGTCTGTCATTGTTAGTTTGTTTACTGTAAGTGATATCTGTAATTTGTATGTAACCCCTTCTCATGTGCAGCACCATGGAATCAATGGTGCTATATAAATAAATAATAATAATCAGGAGACAGGCCAGGAGACGTGGAGGGGGCCATAAAAGGGCAACAACTCAGCAGCAGGACCTCCGCTTTTGTGCAAGGAGGAACAGGAGGAGCACTGCCAGAGCCCTGCAAAATGACCTCCAGCAGGCCACAAATGTGCATGTGTCTACACAAACGGTTAGAAACAGACTCCATGACGATGGTCTGAGTGCCCGATGTCCACAAATGGGGGTTGTGCTCACAGCCCAACACCGTGCAGGATGCTTGGCATTTGCCACAGAACACCAGGATTAGCAAATTCGCCACTGGCACCCTGTGCTCTTCACAGATGAAAGCAGGCTCACACTGAGCACATGACAGATGTGACAGAGTCTGGAGACGCAGTGGAGAGCGATGTGCTGCCTGCAACATCCTTCAGCATGACCGTTTTGGCAGTGGGTCAGTAATGGTGTGGGGTGGCATTTCTTTGGAGGGCCGCACAGCCCTCCATGTGCTCGCCAGAGGTAGCCTGACTGCCATTAGGTACCGAGATGAGATCCTCAGACACCTTTTGAGACCATATGCTGCTGCGGTTAGCCCTGGGTAACTCCTAATGCAGGACAATTCCAGACCTCATGTGGCAGGAGTGTGTCAGCAGTTACTGCAAGATGATGGAGTTGAAGCTATGGACTGGCCCGCCCGTTCCCCAGACCTGAATCCGATTGAGCACATCTGGGACATCATGTCTCGCTCCATCCACCATCACGTTGCACCACAGACTGTCCAGGAGCTGGCGGATGCTTTAGTCCAGGTCTGGGAGGAGATCCCTCAGGAGAACATCTGCCGCCTCATCAGGAGCATGCCCAGGCGTTGTAGGGAGGTCATACAGGCATGTGGAGGCCACACACACGACTGAGCATCATTTCCTTGTTTTGAGGCATTTCCACTGAAGATGGATCAGCCTTTAATTTGATTTACCATTTTGATTTTGAGCATCATTCCAAATCCAGATCTCCATGGGGTATTTTGTTTTACATTGATCATTTTCAAGTTTTATTGTTCTCAACGCATTCCACTATGTAATAAATACAAAGTTGCAACTGAAAAATTTAATTCAGTGGTTTCTAGGATGTGGTATTTTAGTGTTCCCTGTATTTTTTTGAGCAGTGTATATAAGGGTATGTGCACACAGAGCTTTTGGATGAGTCCTGCAGAGTAGATCCGCTTCAAAGAACACCTTAAAGGGGTTCTCCAAGAATGAGACAGAACGGCGTCCCTGAACAATTCATACTCCAGCCTGTGCTAGTCACATGTAAAGACTGCCAACTGAAGACATTCAGCTTCCGAGTCCGGTGTCTCCATTGACAATAGCTGCATCTCACTTAGGCTGTTTTCACATTAACGTTTTTTAGTGCAGCGCATCGTGCTCATGCGGTCGCATGCGCCCCTAGCTTTAACATGGGGGGAGAATGGTTTAGCGTTTGCATGCGATCACCAGCGTTTTCGTGCGCATGCATTTTTTAGATGAGCGCCAGGTTGCGCACGACGCAATATGTTGCATTTTTCATTCCGCCCAAAATTGTTAAAAAGACGCATGCGTTCACTATGCGCACGGAATGCGTCAAAACACATTAAAGTCTATGGGATTGCTGGCGTGCGCTTGGGCATGCGCACGCCAGCGTTTTAGGATGCATGTGTTGTCAAATATTACACATGTCTAGACACTGGTTTAAACCACCCACTAAACAAAGAAACATTGTATGGGGGTCGTGTATATAAAAGAAGGTGTTGGCACTTCTGTCCACTACTCTACAGCCAGCCAGAGAGACAGCAGCTACTGCATTCAAAAATCTTGGACATCAAAGAAAACTTGGATAATGTGAGTATAAAACCTAATGTCTTTCTCTCCTTTTTTCTCAATTTATTAGGTACTAATGTCTCTTTTTTTATTGCGGCATGTCTTCTGGGGATGAATACCTTCCTGGCCCGGTGAATTGGCACAAGCAGAGGGTGAAGTGAGTACCTTCCTTCCATACTGATTGGTAAGTATTTGCTGTTGCATGGACACATGTGGCAATTTTTTTTTTCTTTTTCAGTCCACATCGTCCACGGCAGCTGAGGAAGAACAGGAGCAGCCAGTCCGAGTGCAGGCGGGGAGGCAGTCTGTAAGTATAGACTGACAGATTTTACTCTTTTTTTGCCCTGACTTTTTTCTTGCCTGTTTTTCTTATTCATAGAATCATAGAATAGTAGAGTTGGAAGGGACCTCCTGGGCCATCTGGTCCAACCCCCTGCTCAAAGCAGGATTCTCTAAATCATCCCAGACAGATGTCTGTCCAGCCTCTATTTGAAGACTTCCATTGAAGGAGAACTCACCATCTCTCGTGGCAGCCTGTTCCACTCATTGATCACCCTGTCAAAAAGTTTTTTCTAATATCTAATCTGTGTCTCCTCCCATTCAGTTTCATCCCATTGCTTCTAGTCTTTCCTTGTGCAAATGAGAATAAAGATGATCCTTCTACAATGTGACAGCCCTTGAGATATTTGTAGACAGCTATTAAGTCTCCTCTCCGTCTTCTTTTTTGCAAGCTAAACATTCCCAAATCCTGCAACCGTTCTTCATAGGACATGGTTTGCAGACCGGTCACCATTCTGGTGGCTCTACTCTGAACTTGCTCCAGTTTGTTGATGTCTTTTTTAAAATGTGGTGCCCAAAACTGGACACAGTATTCCAGATGAGGTCTGACCAAAAAGGAGTAGAGGGCAATAATGACCTCACGTGATCTAGACTGTATGCATCTGTTGATACATCCTAGAATTGCATTTGCCTTTTTTGCTGCTGCATCACACTGTTGACTCATGTTCAGTCTGTGATCAATTAGTATACCCAAGTCTTTTTCACATGTGCTGTTACTTAGCCCTATTCCTCCCATTTTGTATATGCTTTTTTCATTTTTATTGCCCAGATGTAGTACTTTGCATTTTTCCCTGTTAAAATCCATTCTGTTAGTTGCTGCCCACTGCTCCAGTTTATTTATATCTTTTTGAATCCTCTCTCTCTCTTCTCTAGTATTAGCTACCCCTCCTAGCTTTGTGTCATCAGCAAATTTGATCAGTTTACCCTCAATTCCTTCATCTAAATCATTGATAAAGATGTTGAACAATACAGGGCCCAAAACAGAGCCTTGTGATACCCCACTTTATACATTCTTCCAACTGGATGTGCAGCCATTTACGACCACTCTTTGGGTCCTATCACTAAGCCAGTTATGAATCCACCTAACAGTTGCCTTGTCCATTCCATACTTAGTCATTTTTTCAATAAGGATTGTGTGAGATACTTTGTCAAATGCTTTGCTGAAGTCAAGATATACTATATCTACAGCATTTCCCTGATCCACCCAGTCAGTGATTCTGTCATAGAAGGAAATTAAGTTAGTCTGACATGACTTATTAGTTACAAACCCATGCTGACTCTGTTTAATCACTTCATTCTTATCCAGGTACTTGCATACATGTTCTTTAATAATTTGTTCAAAGATCTTATCTGGTATAGAAGTCAGACTCACCGGCCAGTAGTTCCCTGGGTCCATCTTCTTCCCCTTTTTGAAGATAGGAACATCATTTGCTCTTCTCCAGTCTTCTGGGACTTCTCCTGTTCTCCAAGAATTTTCAAAGATTATGGACAGTGGTTCAAGAATTTCTTCTATCTCCTTCAGTACTCTGGGGTGTAATTCATCTGGACCTGGAGACTTGAATTCATTTAGGTTAGCTAGTGTTTCCTCACTGTCTTTCTGTTTATAGATATCCTGGATTCTTCTATTCCTTTAATAGGACAGTGAAGATCAGTTGATGTTACATTTCCTTTCTGAGAGAAAACAGATGCAAAATAGGAATTTAACAGTTCAGCCTTCTCAACATCCTGTCTTACCATTTCATCATTTTCATCCTGTAAAAAACCTATAGCATCTTTGACTTTTCTTTTACTTTTGACGTATCCCCAAAATCCTTTTTTGTTGCTTTTGATGTCACTTGCAAGCCTTAATTCATTGTCAGCTTTAGATAATCTGATTTGTGCCCTGCGGGTTCTGCAGACGGCAGTATATTCTTCTTTAGATATGCCTCCATCTTTCCATTTGATAAACATTTCTTTCTTCCTTTTTAGCATGTGTTTAAGTTCTGTGTTCATCCATCCTGGTTTCCTTAAATGCTTCCCATTCTTCACTCTTTTCGGAATTGTTAACAATTGTGCTTTGAGAATCTCATTTTTCAAGATTTTCCATCCTTCCTGGACATTTTTGTCCTTAAGGATATCCAGCCATTGGATCCCTCCAATTCTCTTTCTGAGTCCCTTAAAATCTGCCTTTCTGAAATCTAACCTTGACATCTGAGTCTTCACAGGTCTTCCTCCTCTTGTTATCCAAAATTCTAAAATAGCATGGTCACTACCTCCTAGGGTCCCAGCCACTCTTACCTCCTCAACCATTTCTTCCCTGTTTATAAGGATTAGATCCAAGGTAGCAGATCCCCTTGTTTTCTCCCTACCTTTTGGAAGATAAAGTTGTCAGCAAGAGAGGATAAGAATTTCCTTGACCTGCTAGTTTTGCCTGAGAGAGATTCCCAACAAATGTCTGGATAGTTGAAATCTCCCATGACCACTATGTCATATTTTTTGGAGAACTTGGCCATTTGATGCATAAAGAGTTCATCCATATCTTCAGCTTGCATAGGTGGCCTGTAGTAAATGCCTACAATGGTGTCCTTTCCATTGTTCAGTACTTGTATTCTTACCCAAACAGTTTCCACAGAACTCCCAGTCTCTGAAGCGTCAATCTCTGTGCAGATATACGCTTTTCTAACATACAATGCGACACCTCCTCCTCGTTTATCAAGTCTGTTTCTTGCAAATAAGTTGTATCCTTCTAGCCTTGTATTCCAATCATGTGTATTGTCCCACCAAGTCTCAGTGATTCCAATGACATCATACTTCTTCTCCTGCGTTAGTAGTTCCAATTCTCCTTGTTTGTTGCCCATGCTTTGTGCATTTGTATAGAAACATTTTAGTTTGTGATTGGTTTCTCTTCCTCCAATATTTTTATTATGTAGATTTTTTTGTCTTTGCTCTTCCCCTTCACTTATAATAGCAGAATTCTCAATAATATTTGTTAGGTGTATGGCTTTTGCAGGCATTTTGCTTCCCTTCCCACATTGTTCTAGTTGAAAGCTCTCCTGATGAGTGTAGCAAGGTGACTCCAAATACATGTTTTCCAGTCTTCGTAAGGTGCACCCCATCTCTAGCAAGTAGTCCATCGAATAGGTAATTCACTCCGTGATCCAAAAATCCAAATCCTTGCTGACGGCACCATCGACATAGCCAGTTGTTCACCTGCAGAATCTTCTTCCCCCTCCTTGTTCCATGGACATCCACTGGAAGATGTCCACCTGCGCTCCTAGTTCTTTCACTTTCCTACCTAAGTTTTCAAAGTCACTGCAGATGGTTTCCAGGTCGTTTCTTGCGGTGTCATTTGTCCCCACATGTATTAGCAGGAATGGGTAGTCATCTGTAGGTCTGAAGATTCCTGATATCCTGTCAGACACATCTTTAATTTTTGCACCTGGAAGACAGCACATTTCTCTTGAGGTTAAATCCGGTCTGCAGATAGCGGCCTCTGTTCCCTCTCGACAGGGAATCCCCCATGACAACAACTCTCCGTTTCTTCTTCACAACAGTTTTCTTTCTCCATTCAGGAGGACTCTGAGGGCGTACAAGATTATTGTTTGTGGCCAAAGTCTTATCTTGATGTATTTCTTCATCATTCTCCTGTGTAAGAGCCTGGTACTGGTTCCTGAGCAGAATTGGTGCTGACTGCCTCACGATCCTCCTGATTCTCTGGGTCACATGCTTCCATTCCTCTGTTTCTTCAGGTGCACTTCGAATTTCTTCTCTTTGAATAGATAATTCTGCTCTGTCTAAGAACTCCTCACCTTCCTTAATGGTTTTCAATGTAGATAACCTCTCTTCCAGATTTTGCAACTTTTCCTCCAACAGGGACACCAGCTTGCCTTTGTGGCATGTGAAGTTTGGCTTTTCCACTGGTAAGTCTGTGAACATGTAGCAAGAAATGCAGCTCACCACATGGCTCTTGGCCTCTTCCATGTTGTAATTGTTCAAGAGATATTCAAGCGGTGAAATATATGCCAAAACTGATGGTTTACTGATGTCCTCCTTTCAGCTGCAACGGCCAAAATCCAGTGTTCCTTGAGCTCGCGGAGACTCTTCACTTATCCCAGAAGGCACTGGGAATATGCAAATTCTCTCCTTCTTCTTGCTTCTATTCATAATCTTGCTTCTATTCTGTCTTGTTTTCTATCTTTTTCATTTCCAAATCTTTCCAAGATTAATGTTTTGCTTTCTTTTCTAGGCTTCACAATGGGATGAGGAACTCACCCCGGACAATGACGCCCTGATCCAGTTGGTCCAGGAGCGAGTCCCGTTGTGGGACAGCCGTGATCCACTGCACTATGACAATGTGTTGATCCGGCGGCTCTGGAATGAGGTGGCCGCAGCACTGATGTATGGCTGGGAAAACGCCTCTCACCGGGTCCACAAGGAATTTCGTAAGTATTTCAATGGTGTGTGATGCGGCAGTGACCTTGGCCGGGATCACACAACTGTGTGTGATGCTAGTAACTCCTGTGAGTTTCTAGCATTACACACAGTTGTGTGATCCCGGCCTACAGTGCATTGTCTAAATTTTATTTTTGGTTTTCCACAGTGAACAAGGTCAGAACCCATTGGCGCTCGATGAAGGACAGCTTCAACAAGAACCTGAGACAGGAGAACCGCTTTGCCAGTGGTGCTGCGGCAAAGACCACCCGAAAATACTGGTACCATTGGGCTTTGGCTTTCTTAAGACCGGCCCTTGCCACCAGAGCGTAAGTATTTTGTTGTTGTATTGTATTGTGTTTACTCTGTGTTTTTCTATTCCACAGGAGTTGGCGCTTTTACTATTGTAAATGCATGATCCTAATTTTTTTTGTTTTTTTTTCACAGCACCTGGAGCCAGGGCCGGCGTCAGCACCAGGCACACCCGGGCAAGTGCCGGGGCCCTGAGCAGGCGGGGGGGCCCACTCGCCGTCGGGCACCCCAGCGCCCGATAGCGGTGTCAGCGCCGCCACTGGGCCCCCCGCTTGCTCAGGGCCCCGGCAGCAGCCGGCGTAATACTTACCTCTGAGCCCCGTGCCTCCGCTGCCGCAGTTCCGGTCTCCAGGGGGCGCCTGCGCTTCCTCTCACAGCAGCGCCGCTGAATGATGTCATCATTCAGCGGCCGGCTGTGGCAGAGAGCGCGCGGACACTGGACAGGTGAGATGTGATGTGTCTGTGTGTGTTTGTGTGTGTGTCTGTGTGTATCAGTGTGTGTGTATGTAGTGCGGTGCTTTGTGTATGTGTGTGTGTATGTATGTATGTGAGAGAGTGCTTGTGTGCTGTGGTGCTGTCTGTGTGATGGTGGTGGGGGGAGGGCAGTGATGATAATGATGGGGAGGCATTGATGATGATGGGGAGGCCATGATCATGATGGGCAGGCATTGATGATAATGGGGAGGCCATGATGATGATGGGCAGGCATTGATGATAATGGGGAGGCCATGATGATGATGGGGAGGCGATGATGATGATGGGCAGGCATTGATGATAATGGGGAGGCGATGATGATGGGGAGGCGATGATGATGATGGGCAGGCATTGATGATGATGGGGAGGCAATGATGATGATGGGCAGGCATTGATGATGATGGGGAGGCAATGATGATGATGGGGAGGCGATGATTATGATGGGGAGGCGATGATGATGATGGGGAGGCGATGATGATGGGGAGTCTTTCCACAGCACCCTTTCCTGAGCCGTAACAGTGCAGAACGCAGCACAGCACAGAGGAGAGTTCCATATTTTGTATGGAGCATTATATGGGGACCAGTATCCTGTATGGAGCATTATATGGGGACCAGTATCCTGTATGGAGCATTATATTGGGTCCAGTATTTTGTATGGAGCATTATATTGGGTCCAGTATTTTGTATGGAGCATTATATGGGGGATGGGGGGGGGGGTGACATCCTGCATGGGGTATTATATGGGTGATGAGGGGAGACTATGTGGTGCCCATAATATTGTATGGAGAACTGTACTGTCCAGTCTGTACTGTGCACTGCGAGGATTTGGCGATTTTTGAGCTATTGTACAATTTACAATAGATATCACTCATGTAATGGAAGAAGTGAAGTATTTGGCATTGTACTGTACCCATAGTTCTCTGCCGTATCTGTGCATCATGAATCGTGGTCTGTGTTAAAGGGGCCCACTGAGGCTCTTTCGCCCGGGGCCCATAAAAACCTGGAGCCGGCCCTGCCTGGAGCAGCACCCTGCTTCCTGGTCCCGGAGCGGTCCTTCAGAGAGCTGCCTCGGACCCGTCCCAGCCATCCACCAGCCAAGAAGCACCTTGTGGGTCGGCATCACAGCCAGCTGGAGAACAGGAAGCTGGTCAATCAAGTGTTCCCCTGTCACAGGTCTCTGCCTCTGGTTTTGCGGGCACTTCCCGCCCGCGGCAGAAGGCCTCTGACAGGAATCTCATGCCCGAGTTCATTCACTTGAGCATGGTTCTTCAAAATGGCCTCAAGGCGTTGGGCGACAGAATGGATAGCGGTTTTGCACTAATGAAACACCGCTTCCAGTCTGTTGAGCGTCGCCTAGACCAGGGTTCCCCAACTCCAGTCCTCAAGGCCCACCAACAGGTCATGTTTTCAGGATTTCCTTAGTATTGCACAGGTGATGCAATTATCACCTGGGCAATACTAAGGAAATCCTGAAAACATGACCTGTTGGTGGGCCTTGAGGACTGGAGTGGGGGAACCCTGGCCTAGACCATCTTGAAGCCGACCTTAACAGACCAGCGCACCATTTTTTTAAATAAAATTGAACGGGGCATGGCGGAACACTTTAGTACTGATCTCCAGCTGACTGTGATGCAGGCCTGCAACATTGCTTACACGCATGCTATGCAGCAGAGTCGGTACGTGCAGCAGCAGCCAGTGGTGCCTTTCCCACCCGTGCCACCACTGACTCGCTTCACCTCACTACCGTCTTCTGCTGCATACCACTGCACGCCCACCAGCATTCCAAGCCATGCTGACTAACTAAAGATGATGGTGCACAGCAAAAATACAAATCACAGTACACAAGGGGTGCAAAAAAAATGGTCCTATGTCATGACCAGAAAAAAGAGGAAAAGAAGACCACTATGGATAATGCACACCACCATAATATAATTATAGAAAATAGGAATTTTATTGACACTACAAGATAAAAACATTTAAAAGCAATATAAACCCCGCATGGTGCCCACTATCATCACAATGGCTAATATACAATACAGAAATAAGGCAATGTTCCACAAAAAAATATATATATATGTATACAATAACACTAGTGAGAAAGCACAATGAATTAAACCAATATAAATTGCCCAAAATTGAGCCTGTGTGAACAAGAGCCTAAAATTGCAGCATAATATTGCCCTACAAGATCGATGTGAAGAGCCTGGGGAGAATGACCCACCCAAAGAACCTAGAGGTAAACCCTGACCTTAGAATAGTGTCCTAAAACCCCAGTGGGTCTAAGAAAATTAGGCAGAAACAAGCTGTCATTGAAATAAATGAGCATAAAATGTCAGGGATACCAAGGGTCCTATAAACCCAGGGTGCACAATTGCAGTAACTGCAAAGAGCCAAAAATAAACACAATAGGGCTCACGTGCAGCAAATCCTGGATGAAGGATCCTAAAATGGGTCCTGCTTCCACCAAGGCCGCATCATATGGACCTTTATTCAGCACTTGCCACTATTTGGCTGCATTTTATGATCCTTCATCCAGGATTTGCTGCACGTGAGCCCTATTGTGTTTATTTTTGGTTTAATTCATTGTGCTTTCTCACTAGTGTTATTGTATACATATATTTTTTTTTTTTTTGTGGAACATTGCCTTATTTCTGTATTGTATATTAGCCATTGTAATGGTAATGGGCACCATGCGGGGTTTATATTTTTTAATAGTTTTTAAATGTTTTTATCTTGTAGTGTCAATAAAAATTCCTATTTTCTATAATTATATTATGGTGGTGTGCATTATCCATAGTGGTCTTCTTTTCCTCTTTTTTCTGGTTCCAAGCCATGCTGGACCACACGACACCACACCAAGTCACAGTTCAGATGGACACTCCCCCCGCCACCACCATGCCAAGCGCTGCTCCTGTTTGGACATCCTCCACCCCTGCTTGGACCTCCACCCCTGCTTGGACCTCCTCCACCTCCATGGACGCCACCACCACCGAGCAGCAGCTGGAGGACCTTCATTCGCTATTCAGGGCCATGGACCCTGGCAGGAGGTCCCCCAGCACCCGGTGGTCCACAAGCACCAGGAGGTCCCCGAGCACCCGGTGGTCCACAAGCACCAGGAGGTCCCCAAGCACCAGGACCTCCAAAAAAAAAAGGACACAAAGATTGGACAGAGTCCATAAAAAGTTAAAAACTTTTGTCCCCCCTCACCTCCCACTGTGTCTGACCTGCTGCCTTCCCCCACCACTTTCATCGCCCCTTCCCCCTCGAACCCCTTCGTCGCCCACCCAAAGTCAATCCTCGTCCCTCCACACCCCCAAGTTCCCCCATCTACCCCAAACGTCGGCCCCGTTAATTTTTTTTGTGAGTCTTGTGAAATGTTTTTTTTTTTCCCCATCTGTTTGTTTACACACACAGCACCGTACACTTTGTGATTTTGCCACCACATAGCTCCAGTACCGACATATGCTTCTTGTGTCAGTCCTGAAGCTATGTGTTGTCAAAAACACAAATATATGACTTGTATTTTCACCACCAGTCTCTTCAGTCTAGAAATATTAGTAGACTGAATAGAGGATGTTGCGGAGTGCAAGGCATATCTATTCTCACCTTGCCAGGTATCAAAGAGTGAATTGAGGATGGTGTGTTTTGCCCATCAACATTTCACTCTTTGTGACACAAGGCCAGGGGATTGTAGATATACCATGTAATTAACCACATCCTCTATTCAGTGTGTGGTGAATAAACTGAAGAGATGATGGAGAAAATACACGTCATATCTACAATTCCCTGGCCTGGTATCATAACTATCACACCGGGCCAGGTGACTATACCTATGAGTTGTCATCTGCAGCGTCGCTTCAGTCTGCATCATCTATTGCACGCAGACTGGAGAGATGCTGTTGGTTAACTCATATGTGTATTCACCTGCCCAGGTGTCATTAAATTCTGCCGTCAGGATGTTTTTGGCATCCTCACTTCAGCATGACACCAGGCCAGGGGATTGTAAAAGTTGTATAAACTTTATCATCTCTCCAGTGTGCGTGCATACTGAAGCCACAGTGGAGATACTACAAGTAATATCTATACTCTTATGGTCAGGTGTCCTAAATAGTGAAGGATGCTATTGCATCCCAAACTCACTATTTGTAACATCAGGCCAGGTGTATATTTGTGGTATCTCCACCGTCGCTGCAATCTGTTTGAACACAGACTGGAGAGATGATGAAGGTCATACAACTTTTCTCCGCAGACTCACCTGGTAGGAGTCCTATTAAAGTCAGGATGCACAAAACACAGCATCCTGACTTCACTGGGACACCTGGGCAGGTGCTTATTGTATTGGAGTGTATAAAAACAGAGTGCACTCGGTACAGGTATCAAAAGTTTTTTTTATTAACATAAACACAAGAAAACAATTTTATTACACCATTTGATCTTGCCATGACACACGTCCCACATCAGCTAGAAAGTAGGCCACAAATTGGTCCCTCATTTGGCCAACTTTAACAGATGACCTGAGAGGGTGCTGAATGAATTCAGGCAACGGGTTGACAGGTGGTTCATCTAGTTCAAAGGTAGGGCGCTCTTTAGCCATCACAAAATTGTGAAGAACCACACAGGCTTTCACCACCTCATCCACTGTTTCAAGTTTCAGATTAATGGCTGTGCCTAGAATGCACCATCTGGACACAAGAATCCCAAAGGCACACTCTACAGTTCTTTTGGCCCTGTTCAGTCTGTAATTAAAGATTTTTCTTGGTGCGATCAAAGTCCCGGCTAGAATACGGTTTCAACAGGTTTATGCACATTTGAAAGGCCTCATCACCAACCATTACAAATGGCAGTGGCGGACCTTCGGTGTGGGGAAGAGGCCGTGGCAGGGGAAACACGGGTATTACATACCTGGTAATGTGTTTTTTCATGAGACATGACGGCACCACGAGAGAGGGGATCCGCCCTTCAAGGACAGGAAACCTTCAAGATAAAAGGGGCGGCTCCTCTCTCCGCATCAGTTGTTTTACAGCGCACGAGAGGAACTCTGCAGGTTAGTTTACATATAAATAATACATCCTTTACTATTCTAATCACCAACACCCAAAGGAGTGTATAATACTAATAATGCACCCAACTAATGACGTGATCAAAGGGCAGGAATATAAGGGTGCCGTCATGTCTCATGAAAAAACACATTACCAGGTATGTAATACCCGTGTTTTTCCATCATACATGACGGCACCACGAGAGAGTTACAGAAATTTGTATTCTTTTTAGGGAGGGATCACTGCTTGTAACACTCTTCTCCCAAATGTGAGATCAGAGGCAGCAGATAAGTCTAGTCTGTAATGTTTGAAAAATGTTGATGGAGAGGACCAAGTGGCCGCCTTACAAATCTGGTCGATTGTGGCGTCTGCTCTCTCCACCCAAGACGTCGCCATGGCTCTTGTAGAGTGAGCTTTTAGACCCTCAGGAACAGCCCTGCCTGCACTACTGTACGCTAGCATAATGGCCTCTCTCAACCATCTAGCCATCGTCTGTTTTGAGGCTTTTAGGCCCTTTCTTGCCCCCCCTGGTATGAGACGAATAAAGCCCTCTGTTTTCTCCAGTGTTTTGTCACCTCTAGATACTGCAGGATACATCTCCTAACGTCTAGGCAGTGTAGTTTTTCTTCCTTTTTGTTGTTAGGCTTAGGACAAAAGGATGGTAACACTATTTCCTGAGCCCTATGAAATTTTGACACTACCTTCGGAAGATATGCTGGGTCTAACTTCAACACCACCCTATCATCCATGACCTGAGTGTAGGGAGGGTATGCTGAAAGCGCGTGTAAATCTCCAACTCTACGGGCTGATGTGAGTGCCACTAAAGCCCCTGTCTCACACTAGTTTTGTGACGCAGCAACGAGCTCACCAGCGATATCGCTGTGTGTGACATTCAGCGACGATCAGCCCCCCTGCCGGGTATCGCTGAAAGGCCAGGACATTTTTTTGATCGCTGGTCTCCCGCTGACAGGCACGCATCGCTGCGTGTGACAGGCGGGAGACCAGCGATCTGCTGGTAACCAAGGTACACAGCGGGTTTCCAGGCGCAGGGCTGTGCCTAGAAACCTGCTGTGTACCTTGGATACCAGCTCCCTGAAGCAGGGAGCTGGTAACCAAGGTACACAGCGGGTTTCCAGGCACCGTGCAGCGCCTGGAAACCCGATGTGTACCTTGGTTACCAGCTCCCTGCATCAGGGCGCTGGTATCCAAGGTACACTGCGGGTAACTAAGCGATGTTACCCGCAGTGTCGCTTGTACTGATCGCTGCCTGAGCTGCCTGTTTGGCAGCTCAGCAGCGATAATGTAGCGATACACCAGCGATCCTGATCGTTGTCGGGATCGCTGGTGTATCGCTATGTGAGACCCAGCCTTAACAACACTGTTTTCAATGACAGTACCTTATCTGATGTTGCGTTTAACGGCTCAAAGGGGCTTTCCATCAAGGCTGACAAAACTAAATTTAGGTCCCATGGTGGAGGAGCAGGGATGGAACAGAATCAGCTCTATTACAGGCCCGAATAAATCTAGCCACCCATCTATTGTTTGACAGGTCACAGTTGAACAATGCTGCCAGGGCTGAGACATGCACTTTGAGGGTACTGACAGCTAACCCCAGCTCTAGACCTTTCTGCAGGAACTCCAGTATCGCCACTATCGGGACCTCCCCTTCCTGTATTGGCCCTGAGATAGACAAAAATTTCTTCCATAAGCTCCCGTAAATTTTTGTAGTCACTGGCTTTCTACTACTGAGTAAGGTGGATATTAGTCCCGCTGAGAATGCCTTCTTTTCTAACAGCGACCTTTCAAATTCCAGGCTGTCAAATGCAGCCCGGACTTCTGAGGGTGACTGAAGGGACCCTGTGTTAGAAGGTCCTGGTCTTCCGGGAGTACCCATGGGTCTGTTACCAACATTACTCTCAGCCAGTAGAACCATGGCCTCTTCGGCCAGAAGGGGGCTATTACAATCACTCTGGCCTTGTCCTCCCTGATCTTCCTCAGAACTGCTGGAATAAGGCATATTGGAGGGAAGGCGTACAGGAGTCCCGCTGACCAGTCTATCCTGAAAGCGTCCACTGCCAATGGTCTGTCTGCTGGACTCAGGGAGCAGAATTTCTGCACTTTCTTGTTGGCTTTTGAGGCAAAGAGATCTATGCTGGGTCTTCCCCCACATGAGCACTATCTGCTGAAAAATAGACTCTTTTAGCGACCATTCTCCTTGCCTCAAGTGGTTCCTGCTCAGAAAATCCGCTTTCTGGTTGTCTACCCCTCTGATATGCAGGGCCAATAATGAGCGGAAATGATGTTCTGCCAGAGTCATAATCCTCTCTGTTATCGTCATCAGTGACCGAGAACGGGTGCCTCCCTGGTGGTTCACATATGCGACTGCTGTCCGGTTGTCCGATAGGACTCTCACATGATGCCCGGTTAGCTGAGGTAGAAGTCTCTTTAGCGCTCTTTCGACTGCTAAGAGCTCCCAGTCGTTTGAGGAAAGATTTCTTTCCTCCTGGGCCCAGGGACTCTGGAGCAATAGTGTGTCTAGGTGGGCTCCCCACCCCCAAGGGCTGGCGTCCGTCGTGACCACCTTGGAAGCTGTGAATGTCCATGGGACTCCCCTTGGAGATGAGTCTATCTGTAACCACCACCTGAGTGACTGGAGTACAGAGACCGATGGTGTGATCTTTCGATCTAGTTGTCCCTGAAGATTCAGGTCTCCCTGTAGCACACACCACTGTAGATCCCTTGCATGGAACTGGGCCCATTTTACCGCCGGTATGCATGCGGTCATAGACCCTAACACTGACATGGCCCTTCTTAGCGTGACTTCTGGTTTTTCCATTGTCGTTATGATCATTTGCTTTATTTTTTCCTCTTTTTCCTCTGGGAGGCGACACTCCTGTGCCACCGAATCTATCGTTATCCTCAAGAAGTTCTGGGTCGTTGAGGTTGAGCTGCAATCCCAGTATCTGCAGTGTCTCCATCACTATTCTGACTTGTTCCTGACAGTGACCAAAACTTTTCCCCACTATCAAGAAGTCGTCTAGGTACGGTATTATTAACGTCTCTCTTTCCCTGAGATGCGCTGTGACCTCTGCCACCAACTTCGTAAAGATTTGTGGGGCTATTGCTATCCCAAAAGGGTAGAGCCCTGTACTGAAGGTGACGCAACTGTGACCCCACTTGGACCGCCACCCTGAGATACTTACGATCTTGCTGTCGAATTGGGACGTGGTAGTAGGCGTCCTTGAGGTCCAGGACCGCAATGTAACAGTGAGGAAAGAGGAGTCTTCCTGCTGACTTTATTGTCTCCATCTTGAAGGATGGGATTATGAGGTATTTGTTGAGGCCTTTTAAATTTATAATTGTCCTGCAAGAGTCGTCCGGTTTTTTCACAAGAAATAGAGGGGAGTAAAACCCCTTGTTTCTCTCCTCTACTGGAACCTCTTCTAGAACCTGTTTGTGTAGGAGTGATATTATCTCCCCTTCCAGGCTCTTCTGCTTTTCCTGTGAGGACTGTACCGGAGTTTGCATGTACCTCCTTGGAGGCCAATGGTGGAACCTTAACTCCAGGCCTGATCCCACAATCTGCAGGATCCAAGCGCTGGACGAGATTGTCTCCCAGGCTGGAAGGAAGTGAGAGAGCCTTCCTCCCACCTGAGAAGGGCCGTCACTGGGGAACCTTCTTGCCGTCTTTGGAGGTCCTACCGAAGTAGAAGCCTCTTCCTCCTCTGTTGGATTGCTTGTCAGTGTTGCTTCTGTCGCGCTCTTTGAACTGCTGCCTTCTGAACTTTCGGCCCTTTTGAAATGAACGCCGAAAGGACTGAAATGGCTGCCTCGGAAAGTTCTTATCTCCGGCCTTCTCCAGTACTTCGTCTAGTGCCAGTCCGAACAGGAAATTGCCTTCGCATGGCAGAGCGCAAAGCTTCATTTTTGCTTGTGTGTCCCCTGGCCAGCATTTAAGCCATACTGCCCGGTGTCCTACATTGGCCAGCGCCGCTGATTTTGCCGCTAACCTTGTCGAATCTGCTGAAGCCTCAGCTAGAAATACTGACGCAGCTCTTAAAGGTTGGTATTGCCTCTAGGATAGCTTCTCTGGCAACTCCTTGTTCTAACTGGTCCTCTAGATTGTCTATCCACATTTTGAGAGACCTAGCTACGCAAGTGGCCGCTATGGCTGGTCTTAGTGCCCCCGCTGAGGCCTCCCAGGCTGTTTTCAGACAACTGTCCGCCTTTCTATCCAGGGGTTCCTTTAAAGAACCTAGATCCTCAAAGGGTAGAGAGGACTTTCTGGCCACTTTTGATACTGCCACATCAATCTTTGGGGTCTATCCCAGGAAGAGGACGCCTCTTCCTCAAAGGGGTACTTTCTTTTCAGGGAATTGACTACGTGGGATTTCTTTTCCGGTGTGATGAAACGGTGCACACACACGACGGCTGCTGCCGTCCGACCCGGTAAACTGCAGGGATTTATAATTATCCCACTTCCACTTAGGAACTTGCAGCTCTCTGGCGCCCCCCTTACCCTCAGGTCAGTCAGGGAACTGCACCTAGGATAATCAGTCGCCAGACGGGTCACTTGGATGTGTGCTGGCTATTGGGCACGCTGCAGTGAGGGAATTATAATTACTCCGAGCCGCAGCCGGGTAATACACTTATAATACCCGCTCCGTCACTGCCAACGCCACCCCATATGTCAACACTTAACACCCCCTTCTTTTAAGCTGCCACCAGCTACGGTTTTTCTTACTGAACAATTTATCAAGAGGGTCCGTAGCAACCCCAAAACAGTAGCGTAGTGCTTCAGGCACGTGCAAATTCGTTTATAGAGCAGGAGAAACAAACTAATAAATTTATAGATTTATTCCTTAAAAAGACAGGCAGTGCTTATACAATATAAAAAGATGGAACAAACTGAGGCAATATAGTTATGTACAAATGCAGTTATAAAATAGGATTAAGAGTGAAAGACTCACATGATAGTTAGATCATTTACAGAGGCAAGCCAGGCTGGGGGGGGGGAGCCACACGTCATAGTTCATTTGCAGATCTCTTAGTCAGGACATCACAGCAAGGACTGAGAAAGGGGGGCTCACTGCCAGACTTATACCTGGGGCTGCTGACCTCACGAAAAGGGGAGGGTTTGTCTGGCCACCTCCCAGGGACAGAAGTGTATGATTTGAGCTCTGAAAGTCATGAGGACCATAACTCGTCCTGTGAGCCTAGCAGAATAACGGCAGACCTATCAATGATCTTACTTTAAAATGACAGTTCAAATGAGTCCAAACTTGGCTGAGCTAGTCCATGGGGAATCCGAGAATTCCATTTCTCGGGTTCTGTTGGAGTTACGGGTTCACCAGTACCACGGGAACGATGCCTATGGACACAGGTTTCAAAACAGTAACTTTCGTGTTTCTAGCGAATGCTCCCACCGTGTTATTAACCAAAAAAGAGTGAATTCTCCAAAATGGCTGCTAAAGGAAGAAAGCACATGTGCAGACAATGGAGGACCCCTGCGGTGAAGCGGCAAAACTTCCAGCACTGGTAGCTCAGGTTACACTGAGCTTGACTGCAGGTTGGGAGGGGGGAAGGGAAGCGTGAGCTGCAGAGAAAAGGAGGGAGGGGTAACTTTGCCCTGTGCTTGCAAACGGTGGGGGTTGTAGTACTATGGGGAAAGTTCTGGAAACCGCACAAGAAATGAAGCTTACAGTATCATGACACCTCCCCCCCTTAGAGGGCGCTACGGAGGCATGACCTCTCGGTAATCCGCCATGCGCACCTCAGCGGGTTTGCCACGTCGGGACAACCCATCAGCATTCCCATGATCACTGCCTTTCTTGTGTTGTACGGCAAAATCATACTGCTGCAGGGCAAGGCTCCAGCGTAGCAACCTACCATTGGTTCCGTACACTGTGTGCAGCCAGCTCAGAGGGTTGTGGTCGGTGACCACCTTGAAGGTGCGCCCGTACAGGTAGGGCTGCAAACGTTGCAGTGCCCAGACCATGGCCAGGCACTCCTTCTCGATGGTGGAGTATGCCACTTCCCTTGGCAGAAGTTTCCGGCTCAGGTACAACACGGGGTGCTCCTGGTCCCCCGAATCAACCTGGCTGAGTACAGCACCGAGGCCAAATTCGCTGGCGTCAGTCTGTACCAGGAATGGCCGACTGCTGTCGACGGCTTTCAACACTGGAGAGCTGCACAGGGCTGTTTTCAAAGCTCGGAATGCCGCCTCACAGCCATCTGTCCAGCTGACTGTTTGGGGTAGACCGCCCTTGGTGAGGTCCGTCAAGGGTTTTGCAATGGCGCTATAGTTCGGTACAAAACGCCTATAGTACCCTGCAGTGCCCAGGAAGGACTTCACCTGCTTTTTGGTCCTGGGGGTGGGCCAGGACACGATCGCGTCCACTTTCTCGGGCTCTGGACTCATGGAACCCCCACCTACCCGATGCCCCAGGTAGTGGACCTCCCTCATGCCCATCTGGCATTTTCCCGGCTTGATGGTCAGACCTGCCTGGTGAATACGCTTGAGCACCTCCTGGAGATGCTGAAGGTGTTCCTCCCAGGTGGAACTGAAGACGGCAATGTCGTCCAGGTACGCCACAGCATACTCCTCCAGTCCCTGAAGCAGGTGGTTGACCATCCGCTGAAAAGTGGCAGGGGCATTCTTCATGCCGAAAGGCATGACCGTGGACTCGTACAGTCCAAAAGAGGTGATAAAGGCAGATTTCTCCTGCGCCGCAGGGCTCAGGGGAATCTGCCAGTATCCCCGGCTCAAATCCATGATGGATATGTACTTGGCATTCGCCAACCGCTCCAGCAGATCCTCGATGCGTGGCATTGGGTGCGCATCAGAGGTAGTGAGGGCGTTGAGCCCCTGTAGTCCACGCAGAACCGGGTGGTCCGATCCTTTTTTGGCACGAGAACTACAGGTGAGGCCCACGCGCTTTTGGACGGCCGGATCACCCCCAGCTGCAACATCTCCTGGATCTCCTGGCGCATAATCTGCTGCACTTCCTCAGAGATCCGATAAGGTGTCCGCCGTAATGGGGCGCGATTCCCGGTGTCCACCTCGTGGACTGCCAACTTGGTCCTTCCGGGTCGGTTTGTGAACTCGGCCCGGAAGGGTTCCAGAGTGGTCAGCAACTGCAACCGCTGGGAGACGGTTAGCGAGGCATTTACCTCCATGTCCTCAATGGACCCATTGGCCTGGGCTTGGGCCAGCATGTCCAGGAGGGGATCCTCTTCCCCGTCCTCGGGCAGATTGCAGACCGGTAGGACGCAGGCTTCACGTTCGTGATGGGCCTTCATCATGTTGACGTGAAAGGCCTTGCGCCTACCCAGAGTGTGGTCAAGCGTGACCATGTAGGTGACTGGGTTGAGCCGTTGGTGCACGACGTACGGGCCTTCCCAGGCTGCCTGAAGCTTATCCTTTGGTATGGGGACCAGCACCCACACCTTTTGACCCACCTGGTAGGTCCGCTCCCGGGCGTTCTGGTCGTACCAGTGCTTCTGGTCAGCCTGAGCCTGCGTCATGTTGCCATGCACCAACTGCGTCAAGGTCTGCATCTTGTCGCGGAAGCGCATGACATAATCCACGATGGACACTTCCGTGGGGTTTGGCTCATCTTCCCAGGATTCTCTTATCAACCCAAGGGGTCCCCGGACTCGCCTACCATACAGGAGCTCGAAGGGGGGAGAACCCCGTTGAGGCCTGCGGGACTTCTCTGTAGGCAAATAGCAGGTGTGGGAGGTACCGCTCCCAATCGCGTCCCTGGGTCTCAACCAGCATGCGGAGCATCTGTTTGAGGGTACCGTTAAAGCGCTCACACAAACCATTGGTCTGTGGGTGATACGCACTCGATACCATACGCGTCACCTGCATTTTGCTGCAGAGAGCCTTCATTAGGCGAGACATAAATTGGGTCCCTTGATCGGTAAGCATCTCCCTGGGAAATCCTACCCGTGAAAAGATGGTCACCAGTGCATCCGCCACCTTATCTGCCCTAGTTGAGGACAGAGCTACTGCCTCCGGGTACCGGGTAGCGTAGTCTACCACAGTAAGGATGTATTGCTTTCCAGAGCTGCTGGGGACGGCCAGCGGGCCCACAATGTCCACCGCGATCCTCTGGAAAGGCTCCTCTATCACTGGCAACGGGATCAGGGGAGCCTTAAGAGCAGGCCCCGCCTTCCCCACTCTTTGACAGGTGATACAGGAGCGGCAGTAGTTAGTCACATCTGTCCCCATCTTGGGCCAATAGAAGTGTTGAGACAGCCGTGCCTTAGTTTTGCTGATCCCCAAGTGTCCAGCGAGTGGAATCTCATGGGCAATCCTCAACAACTCACCTCGGAACTGGTGCAGGACGACCAGCTGTTTTTCCCTCAACCACTCCTTTTGGGAATCTCCGGGTACTGTCTCCCGGTACAACCTTCCTCGTTCCCAGAACACCCTCTCCTTATCAGTCACGGAGGTGGGCGTCTCGGCGAGGTGCCTCAAGTTCTCCAGGCTCGCATCTGAGTGCAGAGCGGCCTGGAACTCCTGGCTGGAGGCAGCCAGAAGTGACGTCAGGGTTCCTTCCTCACTGGGACCCTCTGGGACCGGCTCTGGGTCCACCTCTGGTTCAGTCTCTCCTGTAGCGGAGGAGGGTCCAGATGGCAGGGCGCTACCTGCGATCCGGGCACTCTGACTGCGGGTGACAGCAGCTACATATGCCGTCTCCCCGGGGGTTTCTATAGACCCATCAGCCTGCGCTGCTATGGGCTCTACCTCCCCATCCACCCCCAACACTTCAGGAGCAGTGCTACTTATGGGCCAGTTACCTTCCTCGGTGGCACTGGTCAGTGTCATGGCGTCACCTTCCTCCCGGTTCCCATGCACCTCCCCATTTCCTTGAGCACTGTCGCTTGCTCCTGCTAGGGGTTCCTCAGCCGTCTCAATCCGCAGAGCGACGGGACTGAACGCTCCTGTACCTGTGGACACATCTACCACTTGAGAGAAAGGGTTAACAGATTCAGATGGCACAGATACATCACTATCAACATCAGTCCTAGGGAAAGAAAGGTTATCAGTTGCATCATCACTTTGCAAAGCATTAGCAGGTAACACAATCAGTTTCCCATCATCATCAACATCATGGTTAACGTTAACCTTATCAGATTGGGAAGGGGTGTCAGGGACATAGTACGCCACCATCCTCCCCAGATCAGTCCCCAATAAAACATCAGTGGGCAGGTTTTCGGACACCCCCACTTCCTTCACCCCGCTCCCGGCACCCCAGTCAATGAAAACTCGGGCTATCGGCAAGGGGTAGTGGACGCCCCCAATCCCTGTGACAGTTAAGGTTTTCCCCGGAATCAACTCTTCAGGGGCCGCCAGTTCAGGTCGGATGAGGGTTCGTTCAGCCCCGGTGTCCTTGAGGCCTGTAGCAAGACGGGCCCCCACGCGGACGGGCTGCACGTTGTCATCAACCCTCCCCACCACACCACCCACCAAAAGAACAGAGGCGTTGGGCCCGGAGGCCTTGGCTGGGGGGTTCTTCTGCCTCTCCGGACAGGTGGCACTGATGTGTCCAGTCCTTTTACAGGAGAAACACTGGCGGGGGTCTGATGTAGGCCGGGCGCTGGCAAAGGGTATAGTGCCTCCAGAGGGATGGCTGGCAGGGGCACTGGGGTTGGTTGCAGGCTTACCCCCTCCCCAGCGGGTGGTGACGGGCTTCCGCACCTCGGGTTTCCGGTTGGCCTCATAGCTGTCGGCGATCCGGGCTGTTGTGACCGCGTCCTCTGGTTCTCGGTCCAGGATGAACTGTCGGACCTCAGCTGGGCACCGATGCAGGAACTGGTCTTTGATCATCAGGTCTTTCAGCTCCTCATAGGTGTCAACTGACAGTCCCTGGATCCACTGGTCAAAGTGTGGGTCCTGAGTCCTTGCACCACATCGCTATAGCTGTCATGTGGGCCACGTTGGAGGTTCCGGAACTTCTTTCGGTATACCTCAGGGGTTAGCTGGTACTTGGCAATCAGGGCCTGCTTGATGGCCTCATAGTCACTGTCTTGATCTGGCGCGAGGGAAGCAAATGCCTCCAAAGCTTTGCCCTTTAGCCCGGGGGTCAAGTACCTGGCCCATTGGTCGGCAGGCAGCCGGTACTGTCTGCAGACTTTCTCAAAGGCCCGCAGAAAAGTGTCCAAGTCTCCGTCCCTTTCCAGCACGGGAAAGTGCTCCGGCGGGGCTTGGGACTCTGAGTGCTGCTGGGCACACTGCTCTGGGCTGTGGAGGGCATTGCCCCTCGCTGGACCATCTCCAGCTCATGGGCTCTCTGCGCTTGGGCTTCCCGCTCGGCTCGGGCTCTCTCAGCCTCCCGCTCGGCTCTCTCAGCCTCTCGCTGGGCTTGGCGCTCGGCTCGGGCCTCCTGCTGGTATTGCTGGATCAGCTTCAGGCGCTCCCCCCGGTCGTCGGTGGGGAGTTCCTCCAGGGCCGCCTGCAGGTAAGGGTCCAACCCGCCCTGGGTGTAAGCCTGCAGGGTTTGGGCCTCTGCTGCTGCCCCACCTTGGCTTGGGCCGGCTTCTGTGCCCTCCTCGCTCTCAGCGTGGTCCTGTGACATCAGGACCTTGATCAGTTGAGCTTTGGTTTGGCCCATGGGGTCAAGGCCTCGGGAAATGCATATTCCAGCAAGAGTGTCCCTTTTCTGCAGTTTGTACCAACTTGCTCCTATTGTAGCCATGTTTGCCAAATAAAAGATAGGATAGAAAAACAAAGAGAAGGGAGGGGTAACCGCAAGTACACACAATTGTCTCAGGACTAATAAACACTGAGTCTGTTCTCCAAAACTTTAGTTGCAGGGTCGCTGAAGAACCGTGCAAGTTTTTTAGTGAATGGAATGATTGCTCAAACCAGATCACTAATGCTCTATGATCCCACCCCTCTGCCACCAATATGTGATGAAACGGTGCACACACACGACAGCTGCTGCCGTCCGACCCGGTAAACTGCAGGGATTTATAATTATCCCACTTCCACTTAGGAACTTGCAGCTCTCTGGCGCCCCCCTTACCCTCAGGTCAGTCAGGGAACTGCACCTAGGATAATCAGTCGCCAGACGGGTCACTTGGATGTGTGCTGGCTATTGGGCACGCTGCAGTGAGGGAATTATAATTACTCCGAGCCGCAGCCGGGTAATACACTTATAATACCCGCTCCGTCACTGCCAACGCCACCCCATATGTCAACACTTAACACCCCTTCTTTTAAGCTGCCACCAGCTACGGTTTTTCTTACTGAACAATTTATCAAGAGGGTCCGTAGCAACCCCAAAACAGTAGCGTAGTGCTTCAGGCACGTGCAAATTCGTTTATAGAGCAGGAGAAACAAACTAATAAATTTATAGATTTATTCCTTAAAAAGACAGGCAGTGCTTATACAATATAAAAAGATGGAACAAACTGAGGCAATATAGTTATGTACAAATGCAGTTATAAAATAAACGGGATTAAGAATGAAAGACTCACATGATAGTTAGATCATTTACAGGCAAGCCAGGCTGGGGGGAGGAGCCACACGTCATAGTTCATTTGCAGATCTCTTAGTCAGGACATCACAGCAAGGACTGAGAAAGGGGGGCTCACTGCCAGACTTATACCTGGGGCTGCTGACCTCACGAAAAGGGGAGGGTTTTTCTGGCCACCTCCCAGGGACAGAAGTGTATGATTTGAGCTCTGAAAGTCATAAGGACCATAACTCGTCCTGTGAGCCTAGCAGAATAACGGCAGACCTATCAATGATCTTACTTTAAAATGACAGTTCAAATGAGTCCAAACTTGGCTGAGCTAGTCCATGGGGAATCCGAGAATTCCATTTCTCGGGTTCTGTTGGAGTTACGGGTTCACCAGTACCACGGGAACGATGCCTATGGACACAAGTTTCAAAACAGTAACTTTCGTGTTTCTAGCGAATGCTCCCACCGTGTTATTAACCAAAAAAGAATGAATTCTCCAAAATGGCTGCTATAGGAAGAAAGCACATGTGCAGACAATGGAGGACCCCTGCGGTGAAGCGGCAAAACTTCCAGCACTGGTAGCTCAGGTTACACTGAGCTTGACTGCAGGTTGGGAGGGGGGAAGGGAAGCGTGAGCTGCAGAGAAAAGGAGGGAGGGGTAACTTTGCCCTGTGCTTGCAAACGGTGGGGGTTGTAGTACTATGGGGAAAGTTCTGGAAACCGCACAAGAAATGAAGCTTACAGTATCATGACATCCGGCTTTTCCCACTCCTTTTTAATGAGCTCCTGTAACTGCTCGTTTATCGGAAAAGATCTCCGCTTTCTCTTTTGTAAACCCCCAAACATAAGTTCCTGGGTTGTCCTCTTCGCTTTTTCGTCTATTAACCCATGGTGGAACGGACTGATTTTAGAGTTTATCTGTAGCTTCTACAGGAAACGTATCCTCTTCCTCCGAGCTACTTTCTGAATACCGGGACATATCGGAGTCCTCTTCTGTTCCTGAGGAGTCCTCTTGGGACACTACTGAGCGACTGGACCTGTCTCTAGATCTGCCGTCCCTGTCAGCTGTCTGCAACGCCTTTACAGACTTGCCGACTTCTGCCTGAATTAAGGACTTCAGGCTTTTTGAAAAGGATGGCGTTTCCTCCGCTAGTGTCCTATTGATACAATCCTGACACATCTTTTTGTTCCAGGATGTTTCTAAGGGGCTTTCGCACAAGGGACACTCCTTATTCTTAGCTTTATCCTTCTTTTTATGTACCCCCTATACTCTACCCCACCAATGTGTGTGAGAGAGAGGAGGTTTGGAGACAAGAGAGAGAGAGAAAGAGAACAGACATTAGCGTGCTGGACTTTCTCGAAGCTCACTTACCACTCGGACGTGTCAAAGGACGGTACCGGCTCTGGAGGCTGACTGGTCTTTTCAGAGTCTCCCGTCGAGACTACGGACCCCTCCTTGCGACGCTCCGTCCGCACGTTACCCGAGCGGCTACTGCTGCGGCACGTCTGGCTCTTTTCACTTGAGTGAGACCGCCGCTTCTCCTGCACCTCCTGGTGCGGCTGCAAATGCTCCGGTGAAAGGCTCTCCATCATTACCACTGACACCTGATGAGAGTAGTCACGTCTGACCTGCACTGGCTGAGTGACACCTAACAGTGTTTTAGCCAGGCTTAAATAACAGATCTCCCTCTTTCCTTTTTTTTTTTTTTTCTAATAATTTAACTTACTTCACCTGGTTGATCCTGCACCTGCTGGCCGCCTAGCGCCCCGACGCATGGGCATTATATTCTACCCAAATGCATACACCTGTTATCCTCAGGTGTGTTTCCATTTGTGCCTCGCCAGCGCGTGCCCCGCACACTGAGCGCCACGCTGCGCATTCCCGGCCATATCTGCAGCCGGGTGAGCGCGCTGCCCAGCGCTCACTTCCGGCCCGTCCCGTTACTTCCTGAACTCGGCCGCAGTGCCGAATCTCCTGCGCGTGCACCCACTACTCACTTCGGGCGTGCGCTCTCGTCGTGCGCGTCACTTCCAGGGCCGCGCACGTCACTTGCTGTGCGCCGCGCCCGCCCTGTAATGACAGACATTCATCATCAGCCGCTGTGCAGCACCAGTGGAGTGGAGTTATACCCGGGGGTGCACCGCGCTTACACTCGTGCCATGACATCAGGGCTATTACCGCTCCATGCCCCTGGAGGGAATACTCACACCGCTGCCACCATCGATCAGGTACCACTGTCATGAAAGCCCCATATGGTGACTGGTGTCCTACCCTCAACAGGGAGGGCACCCATACCTGTGACCTCCGAGGAGCTGTGAGTTCTGCCCGGGCACCGATGTGCCTCGCAGGCTGCATGGCCACCCTGTCAACTGGGAGGGCACATTAAATGTGATCTCCGAGGACCCCCACCACGTGTGGGTTAAAGGCATCCGGGAGGGTACACAATCGTGGCTTCCGAGACCCCATCTTCACCCGGGCATTGCCTTACAGGTTGTGGCCATGCCTTGCTCAGGGGGGGCATGGAACACATGGCCCCCGAGGCGACTACCGGCACCTGGCGACGGATGTAGCAGAGCCGTGCCTGCCAGCATTCATCCGTCCCAGGCCCGGGCATTCTCTTCATCCATCACGAGAGTCTTCATCTTGAGGGTTCCCCATCAAGGACAGGAAACCAACTGATACGGAGAGAGGAGCCGCCCCTTTTATCTTGAAGGTTTCCTGTCCTTGAAGGGCAGATCCCCTCTCTCGTGGTGCCGTCATGTATGATGGAAAAATTAAAATGGTTGCCATACAACCTACGGCCCATGTCCGAGTTCTTAAAGGTCTGAGAGTCATTGCCCGGCCAAATGGCCCAATGTCCACAGCAATAAACCTGCAGTCTGCATCCACAATGGCCATGAGTACAGTAGAAAAGTACTTTTTATAATTAAAGTACTCAGAGCCACTTCTTGGGGGTTTTGTTATCCGTATGTGTTTCCCATCCACTGCCCCAAACAGCTGGGGAAATTGCAGACTGTCCAGAATTTTTCTGCAATATCCATCCACTTTTCCACGGTGGGCAGGGGCATAAATTCAGGACAGAGAACGTCCCACAAAGCCCGGCAGGTGTCCGCAACTATTCCGGACAAGGTGGAGATTCCAAGCCGGTACTGGAAGTGAAGTGAAGAGAGGGTCTCGCCAGAAGCCAGGAAGCTGCAAAAAAGATGAAAAAAAATTGTGATTGTCTAGTCTTTGGCAAAACACTGACATGAAAAATAAAGCTGTACATGTCAGAATTATCATTCTGCAGGCTTTTAGTAAATGGCATAACAAAAACAATACAAGCATTGGTTTAATACTACGTACCGTAATGTGAGGAGCCGTTCCTCAGGAGGAATCGCACGACGGAGCTGTGTGTCCTGTCTCCGGATGGCTCCTTCAACACGACCAAGCAAATACCTGAAGCTTTCTTGGGACATCCGGGTGTAGTCAGAAAATTTTGCCAGGTTTGCCTGGAGCTCGCTGAAGAGGGTGTGGTACGCTCCACAGCTCTCCCGGACTTCAATAATCGGATGTCTCCAAAAACGCCGCCGCTGCCGTCTTCGCTGTCTCTCTCTCTCCCTTTGTTGCTGGCAAGCAAAAACCTAGAAACAACGCGATGTCCAGATCCAAGTTTATGCGAAAAGTCTCCCAACACAGATCCATGGTGACACAGGAAACAGCAGCAAAATCTGAATTCAGCTGTAACAGGGTCTATATAAAGAAGTCCCATGACACTCGCCCACTGGTGTCCCATTGGTGGAGTCTATTTCAAGGATTTTCCTCCTGTGAAATGTGACACTCATGCGCCTAAAAAACCGCAAATGCTAGATAAAAGCATGCAACCGTTACTTTTTTTGTCGTTATGTGTACATCGATGCGTTAAAAATACATGCACTTGCAAGCGTTTTCGCACGCGTTTTTAGTTGCGCACAATGCGCTGCGCAAAACGACGCAAATGTGAAATTAGCCTTACCAGAGTCTTCCTTAATGGGCACAACGCAAGCTTCGTCCAGATTCATCCTCCTCCATCAGTCAAGTAGGAGGCGGCACTGGGCTGGGAATAGAGCCGGAGTGACAGAGGCTTTAGATCTACCATACTTCAGTCTCATTTATACATCAATTCAAACTCACACTCGCAAGCCTATCGCCAAAAGATGAATGGAAGATCCCTGCGAATTTCATGCTTGGTCAATATGGTAAAGCTTGCTGCTTCCTATGAGAGGGTGGTATATAAAAATAGACACTGTTCGGAAAACTTGGATAAAAGGTACGGAAGTCTTGGCTTGACTCTCCTCTGCCTGACATTAGTCCCCAGGAGGACTCTCTCATGATAAAGTATGTGATATTTGGTGCCTGATGTGGGCGTCCTATGCTTTTGGTCAAGATATTAGACACATGGTATGTTAAGGGCAACATCAACTTTGCCAGATAACATTTCTCATTGCTCGTTAATACTGTTTGTTCCATGCTTTGACCTTATTATGTTATAATCTTCAATATAATGAGTTAAAAAAAAAAAAAACCTGCTCCTGCGGAGAACGGCTCCAAGCTCGGCCCTATCCAACCACAAGATGACATTATAGATGGGTAGGTCATGTACCATGCAGTGCATGTGGCAGTCTCTGACTTTGCTAGCAGTCACACACCTCCTCACCCATCCCTCTTGTTCTACTGCACGTTCCCCTCATTGCCACCCTTCCATTTCCCCCTGCCCAATTCTCCTTTACATGAGTATCAGCATACACAGTACAGCTGTGGTATTTGCACCCATGGTGTTTTGGGGCTCTCAAAAATGACAAATTTTCAAGTTTTTTTTTTTTTTAATATCTCAGCACTGCCTCACATGATTGACAGATCTCTCCCTCTCGTGTACACAGGGAGAAACCGGTCAACCACCTTCAGTAGTCGGAGAAGCCCCTGGGGTGCGGAGCACGACTAGTCTTATCCCCGGCCAGAACATCAAAACTGCATACCGTCAGAAATGCCGGCGCCATTCCAGAGAATAAAATACCTGGCTGCAATCCCGTCTGTCGGGCAGCATCAATACAGAGAAGAAAAGTCTACCTCTACAAAAAGAAACAAAACTTAGGAACGGAGAATAAAGAACAGCCGTGGATTTATTCAATATACTTTATTGGTTCACATCCAAGTCACTAGTGATGACCTCTTCGGGACGTTTCGCCGGCAACAATGCACATGATGGTGAACTTTAATAGCAGTACAAATATAATTCACTACTAAGAGCTTCTGGATGAGGTTGTTGGCATCTTCGGACATCTATATGGTACTCGTATACTTTGGGAACCACCTGGTTAAGTAGGTTAGGAAAAAAAGAAGACGAGGACGATATCTCACAAAGCCTTACAGAGCCGACGGCGGAGGCAATGGGGTCTCTACTACTTAGACATATGAGAGTAGAAGCACAACAGCTTTATGGCCATGGATGAGAAGTACCGTCTCATGGTCTGAACCATGTTCTGGAGATTCTAGGTCACTAAATGAGAAGTATCTGAGACGCTGCAGTGCTGCTCCGCACTGGAACTGGTGGTGATAAAGTATTGAACCTGTTTGCACACAGTTAATGGTAAAGAAGCAAAGTCACTCTTTTTTCTTAAAATAAAGAGAAATGTCTGTAGGAACTTAGAATGAATACTTTCGCATTGCGGAAAAGCAGAGAATACTGCAGAACATAAGAGGGACATGTCTAGTCTGTTGCAGACGCACTTTACTCATTAGAAGTGTGCAAACATTGCAGGAAATCCGATACTGAACGGTAAGTCTTGGAAGGAGGCTGCATCCAACTTGGCGAAGGAGAAAATAGATAATTTCTCGCATGCTGTGCAGCACGTAGTCTACACTGGAGTGGACGCGGACTTGTAAACGTCTCGTCAGTAGACCCAGGTCACCGGGACCCACTGGGGGGAGGCACATGCTGCATCGAGAGCCCCGAGTAGATCTTGAACGGTTTGCTCCGCATCATTGTTAACCAGAGTTAGGTCGAAGAATTGCGCGTAGCGAGCCCGGAGAACCTCCGAATCCGAGCGCAGCTTCTCGAGTGCATCACACTGTAAAGACAAAAATGTAGGAGGACAAAAAGGTCAATGTAAAAACAAAGTACAAGACATATATTCAATGGTAAAGTAAAGTCAGGGATCAATATTCAAAATAAATAAAATCAACGCAACTATTTGTAGAAATGTGTTTGTCAGAGAAGGTGCTTGTTATTGGATTTGACATGCGTTTCATACTTAAAGGGGTTGTATGGCACTGTATTTTGCTAGTATATCCTTTATATATATATCCATCAATATCACGGAGGGCGTAACACATGGCACTGCTGCCAATCATCTGCTCCTGGCACAATGTGATCGGCTGCAGCCACGTCTCTATAGGAATGACTAGGGCTGGATCTGCAGAACTTTGCTCTGGTCACTATACAGCTGACGGAGACTGACTGTTCTGCAACTGATCACATTTGGCCACATGTCACGCTGTCTAGCTAGAGGTGGACCGGGGTCTATGCTGACCCTAAACTGGGGTCCTGACTAGTCTCTCTACCTGGAGGTACTGTTAATGGTACAGAGGTCCAGGCCACCAGCGTAAACCCTGTCTCCTACTAATCCCTGACCACTGTAATCTAGTCCTTAGAAGGACCCTGATTACCACCAAAGGGAATGGACAGGTAAAGGTTAACAAACAGTATAGACAAACGAGACAGACAGGGGATAAAGTAAATACTGTCTTTCATACAACATATAAACACAGAGGGAACACCAAAGGTCTAGGAGATAAACTATAAGCAAGGAGGGGATGAACAACAAAAGAGCTCTTAGCTTAAGTCTTCTCAGAACCGATCCTATCTGCAGTCTGTATGAATGCTTTCACCGGCATCTAACACCCAGACTGGCAGGGATATAAAGGAAGCTAATTAGAACATAATCAAAAGCAGCCGGGCGAGGCTGGCCCTAGTCTTAGCAAAGAGCTAGGTAAAATTAACTCTCTCATTACCAAACACAAAGTAACAGCAACTCAGCTGCGAGAAGTCAGAATGTGCAATCGCGACGATCCTCGTGGCGATGCACCCATGACACCACATTGGAGACAGCAAATTGGCGAAGGTGCCAAATATCGCACCCTCACTAATATGTTATCGATAACCTGTAGTGATGAGCGAACATGCTTGGATAACGTCTTATCCGAGTATCTTCGGAGTGCTCTTATATTATGTTTTGAGTCCCTGCGGCTGCAGGTTTTGCAGCTGTTAGTGGGGATTGCGTAACAAACAAGCGATCCCCTCGTGTTCAGGCTAACAACCACAAATCATGCAGCCACAGGGACTCACACATAATATACAGATGCTCGGATAACACCTGAGCGTGATCGCTCATCACCAATAACTTGTCCTAAGGTTAGGCCACCATTATCGGAGTACCAGAGAACCCCTAAATAGTAATGTATATTGAAATATTAAAGTCGGGGCATCACCAGTCCTGTGTATTATATATTGGTGTTCTCAAGTTAATTGTAAAGAAATCAAATCATTTATTGCGAAGCACCAAAAAGATCAACATAAAATAACTTCACATGAGACGGATAGTAATCTGTGGCCATCGGACGGGAGCCCGAGAGCCACCTCTTCGCTGATGGCATCCATCGCTTTTCCTGAGTGATATCTCACCAGGCTGACTAATCACAAGAGCAGAAGGGGCTGCGTCAGATAAGAGGCAGACGGCCGAGCTTCCTTCCGACAGACATAGACTACTGACCCGACCGCTGGACCTGCAAATCAATTCACCACCTCTCTAAAGCGAAGCCATTGAACTGCCTCTACACAATGTGCAGAGCGGTGGTGATCAAGCTAAGCAGAACTCTGGCCACGTAACCATAGTGAGGAGGCTGCAGAACTATCTCAAGTAGAGGTCAAAAAAAGAAGTTGTCCAGGATTAGAAAAACATGGCTTCTTTATGTCACTCACCATGGATTATGCCTGGTAACATCCACTACCAATGATGAGGGTGGTGCAGCTATGCAGTCCTATACCTGTAAATATACTAGACATACCGTTCCGCTATCTTGTGGCTTGCACATACAGGGGTTGGACAAAATAATGGAAACACCTGGAAACATCAACAATAGTTTAATATGGTGTAGGTCCACCTTTTGCGGCGATTACAGCCTCAATTCTCCGAGGTATGGATTCATACAAGGTGTGAATTGTTTCCAAAGGAATTTTAGCCCATTCTTCAGTTAAAACACCCTCCAGTTTGAGCGACGACGGCGGCGGAAATCGACGTCTATCTTGAATCTCTAAAATCGACCATGAATGCTCAATAATGTTGAGTTCTGGGGATTGTGGGGCAGATGAGATGCTCAACTTCATTAGAATGTTCCTCGTGCCATGCTTTAATGATTCTAGCTGTATGAATTGGTGCATTATCATCCTGAAAGATGGCGTTCCCCTCCGGGAACAGTGCTTGAACCATAGGATGCACTTGGTCTGCCAAAATGCCTAAATAATCGCGGCTGTTAATTCCTCCATGAAGGGATATCATTGGCCCGGCGGATCTCCACGAAATAGCACCCCAGATCATCACAGAACCTCCGCCATGTTTTACGGTTGGGAGAGGGCAGTCTGGATGGAAGGCTTCTTTCGGCTGTGTCCAAACGTACACGCGGCCGGAGGTCGGAAATAGTGTAAACGATGATTCGTCTGAGAATATCACGTTTCCACGGCTCGAGGGACCAATTCTGGAGGGTTCTTCACCACTCTAAACGCTTGGAAACATTTGTCATTGAGAGCAGCGGTTTTCGAATTGCAGCTCTTCCCTGGAATCCAGATTTATTCAGCTCCCGACAAACAGTTTTTGTGGAAACTGGGTTCTGTAGGTGTTCATTGAGCTCAGCAGTGATTTTGGAGCCGTGGTCTTGTGATCCTCTCTCACAATTTGCTTTAGAGTCTGACGGTCTCTCTCAGTCATCTTCGACTTTCGTCCGGCCCTGTGCTTTACTGCGGACGTTTATCCTTCTCTTTCAAACGCAGTCATTACTTTGGAGACAGAACCTCTTGACACGCCAAGCATTCGGGCACTTTCGGTTACACTAGCGCCTGCCATAACAGCACCAACAATTTGGCCTCTTTGAAAATCCGAGAGGTCTGCCATTGGTATCAGGTTCTCATCAATGTTCTTACAATTATGCAAAACAAACAATTTACATACACATCACATAGCACAAATAATCAACTACAAAACATTACCATATGTCACGGTTTATAACATGTTCGAAGATTATGATGCCAAAACGTTAGGCGTTTCCATTATTATGTCCAACCCCTGTAGAACTTAATGGGGTTGTCTAGGATTATTTGTTGTTTGCAAGTATTTCCAACATAAAGAAATTTGGAAGAAAAAAAAAGGATTATACTTGTGTTTGCAAACTTGTGACTCCTCTCAGTGTGCAAGGAGGTCTAGTGACTGCAAAAGGATAATCTGCATACTTACGGCCACAATCCGACTAGATGTGTCTGGCCTCGCATGTCTAGACTTCATGTAACTACATGTATGCAAATCCTATACTTGTAGACATGCACCTGCCTGCTCGCAGTGTGAGGATTCACAAGTCTGCAGTGACACGGACTGACTGCAGACCTGAACCTCCAGCCTGGACAAGCTCTTTATTAGAAAAAAAATATGTTTGATACTAGATGTCAAGATTAGAATGACAGAGGTTTATATACTGGTACGTAATAAATAGTAATGTCTTCGTTGTTCTCGAGCAGTTTTTCAGATTGCTATTCCCAGACACCTTGTTCTCTATGAAGTGTGGATATTCCCATAGAAACAACAAATATCATGACCGCAAGCATTGCATCGATATTAACATAAAAAAACAAAAGTCACCTTGTCCGTATCGGTGGGAGATATGAACACAATGAACGGAGCCAGTTCTGCCGTACGAACCATCTTTAGAGTCTGGGAAATAGGAGATTAACAATTTGTGATTATTATTCGATCAGATGACAGTCAAATAATGTGAATTACGGATTACAGAAATCACATTCAAAATTGATCCATCACCTCAAACACTCACACATTTTTTAATACTTTTTTTTTGTGCTTTCCTTACTTGATTTAGATTACTTGTTTTGAAAGTCAATGTGCATCTAAAATTCTTTGATTTAAACGCCTAGCTTTCAATGGAAGTGCGCTCCCATCTTGTGGAAGCATTGGCTTCTCATTGATCCCTCTGCACCTCGCAAGGGGCTGTAGTGTCACCTTATCAGAAGACAGACTGTTCTCGCTCCCATCAGAGCAGAGACCACTGACGGGCCGGGAAGCCTCTCCCGATAGTGACACTCTTGCCTGGGAGTGGCGCACACATTATCTGCCGCTCCACATGGTCTCCGCTGTAATCAGCGACATCCCGCTGCTCACAGTCGACAGCTCCCTGCCGTGGAGCGCTGTAGTGCTGCTAGGAACAGAAATTTTTTGCAGATAATGGTATTTGCTCGCCCCTCACAGAAGATACAAATGCATTTACCTAGGTAATTTTTAATTCAGTATATTTATAAAAGATTTTTTTTACTTGTAATATATTAAAATAATGAATTTGTGACTTTTGACGACGGTTCCTCTCATCTCCTCTGGAGTCCTTGGTAATTTACAGGTGGTGGCTTCTCACCTGCGGCTCTATGTCGAGTACGGCCACTCTTCCATCATTGTGAATATCCTTTATGGTCTGGATCTTTGTCCCAAACATATATCCACTAAAGCTCCCAAATTCCAAAAACTGATTTTCAGAGATTCCTTGGCTCATTTCTTCCACAGAGACAAAATGATATGAAGCTCCATTTTCTTCTCCACGTTTTGGGGGACGAGATGTATCTTGAAAGGGAGAACAAAAAAAAAAAAAAAAAGTTATAGCCCATTGATTTACATGAGAAGCACAGAAGACGAGTCCTACTGTATGGACACAAGGTTCGCTGGGCCCCTCGTCGGAGGGGGGGGGGGGGTTTCCGGTACCAAAAACCCCAATAAAATATATGTATCAACCAGTGGCAAGTTATAGATCTTACTATCCGGTTAGGTGCCACGCCATCCTCAGGTACTGCAGCGAATTGCAAAACTGCTCGTTTTCCCAAGCACTTTCCAACAATATCCACTATGAAGATGGGATTAACCCATTAAAGCAGACCATCTCTGACCTTAAAAAGGGTATTCCCATCTCCAAGATCCTACCCCAATATGTTGTAGGTGTAATAATAATAATATTATTACCGTATATACTCATGTACAAGCCGACCAGTGTATAAGCCGACCCCCCTAATTTTGCC
Source organism: Oophaga sylvatica (assembly GCA_033576555.1). NCBI lineage: Eukaryota > Metazoa > Chordata > Amphibia > Anura > Dendrobatidae > Oophaga > Oophaga sylvatica. Next base: position 162,259,457 of record JARQOD010000008.1, on the reverse strand, counting down.
ACAAAAAACTGGGAAAACTTATTGACTCGCGTATAAGCCTAGGGTGGTAAAATGATTATGCCCCCATATGCTCCACAGATTATGTCCCCATATGCTCCACAGATTATGCCCCCATATGCTGCACAGTTTATGCTCCCATATGCTCCACAGATTATGCCCCACAGATTATGCCCCCATATGCTCCACAGATTATGCCCAATATGCTCCAGATTATGCCCCCATATGCTCCAGATTATGCCCCCATATGCTGCACATATTATGCTGCCCATATGCTCCACAGATTATGCCCCCATATGCTCCACAGATTATGCCCCCATATGCTCCACAGATTATGTCCAATATGATCCACAGATTATGCCCCCATATGCTCCACAGATTATGTCCCCATATGCTCCACAGATTATGTCCCCATATGCTCCACAGATTATGCCCCCATATGCTCCACAGATTATGTCCCCATATGCTCCACAGATTATGCCCCCATATGCTCCAGATTATGCCCCCATATGCTCCAGATTATGCCCCCATATGCTCCACAGATTATGCATAATATGCTCCACAGATTATGCCCCATATGCTGCACATATTATGCTGCCCCCATATGCTCCACATATGCTGCACAGATTATGCCCAATATGCTCCAGATTATGCCCAATATGCTGCACAGATTATGCCCCATATGCTCCACAGATTATGCCCCCATATGATCCACAGATTATGCCCCCATATGCTCCACAGATTATGCCCCCATATGCTGCACAGATTATGCCCATATTGCCCAATACCCCCATATGCTCACAGATTATGCCCCATATGCCACAGATTATGCCCCATATGCTCCACAGATTATGCCCCATATGCTCACAGATTATGCCCCCATATGCTCCACAGATTATGCCCCATATGCTCACAGATTATGCCCCCATATGCTCCACAGATTATGCCCATATGCTCCAGATTATGCCCCAATGCTCCACAGATAGCCATCACGTTGCCCTAGTGCACGTATGCCATTTCATTATGCCATGTCCACGTTATGCCAATCTCCATGCTCACGATTACCATACACAGATATGCCTATGTCCAGATTATCCCCTTGCCACAATTATGCCAATTCACAGTATGCCCATGTCACAGATTGCCATGCCCGATATGCCTATGTCAGAATGCCATATGCTCCAAGTTAGCCCATAGTCACAGATATGCCGCTCGATTATGCCCATATCCAGTATGCCTTGCTCAGATTAGCCATTGCCAATTAGCCCAATGTCCTAGCCCTATTGAGATTTGCCATGCTCATACCATGTCCTATGCCCATATGCTCAATTATGCCCATAGCTCACGATTATCCCATATCTCCAGATTATGCCCCATGCTCAAAGCCCATTGTCGATTGCCATGCTCCAGTTAGCCCATTCTAGATTATGCCCAATGCACGTTATGCCCATCTCCAGATTACCATATCCAGATACCTATGCTCCCGATATCCATATCTCAGAATTTCCAAGCCTCCCTATGCCTTCCACAATATGCCAAGCCAGATTGCCATATGCTCCGATTATCCCATGTCAATATGCCCCAATCCAAGATTTGCATATTCAAGATTATGCCCATTCCAATCTCATATGCCCATGCTCATAGCCATGCTCAATTATGCCAATAGATTATCCACTCACGATTATGCATATGTCATAGCCATATGTCCAGATAGCCATAGATTGCCCCGCTCACGATATGCCCATAGTCAATTTGCCCATAGTCACAGATTATGCCCCCATAGCTCCACAATTATGCCCCATAGCCACAGATTATGCCCATATGCTCCAAGATTATGCCCCAATAATGCTCCAGATTATGCCCCTTGCTCCAGATTATGCCCATATGCTCAAGATTATGCCCCATTGCCCAGATTATGCCCCATATCTCCCAGATTATGCCATATGCCAGATTGCCCCATATGCTCCACAATTATGCCCCATATGCTCACAGATTATGCCATATGCTCCAGATTATGCCCAATATGCTCCAGATTATGCCCCTATTCCACAGATTATGCCCCCATAGTCCACGATTATGCCCATATGCTCCCGATATGCCCCATATGCTCACAGATTATGCCCATATGCTCCAGATTATGCCCCATATCTCCAATTTGCCCCATAGCTCCACAGATTATGCCCCATATGCTCCACAATTATGCCCCATATGCTCCAATATGCCCATCTTATCATTCCCAATTATGCCCATATGCTCCAGATTATCCCATAGTCCAAGATTAGCCCCATAGCTCCAAATATGCCCCATATGCCAGATTTCCCATATGCTCCATTTGCCCCAGCCAGATACCCCTATGCTCAGATATGCCCATCCAATTATGCCTTGCCACATTATGCCCATACCCATACCCTATGTCCACAATTGCCATATGCTCAGATTCCCATTCCGATAGCCCAAACCATTGCCCTATCACATTTATGCCAGATTATCCAATTCCGATATGCCCAAGCTCAGATATGCCTATTCCAGATATGCCAGCTCAAATTATCCCATATTCACATTATGCCCTTCCAGATTTGCCATATCTCAGATACCCCATGCCAGATTAGCCCCCCCCATAGCCCAGATATCCCTATGCTCACAGATATGCCATATGTCAATTATCCCATATCCACAATATTTATCCCAATCACAAATCCCATATCACAGTTCCCCTTCCATTCACCAGATTACCGCATATCCAGTATGCCCATCCAATTATGCCCAGTCAATTCCATATGCTCTTATCCCATATTCCGATTGCCATACTCAAATTATCCCATATCCCATTACCCATAATATCCATATATCCACTAAATTGCCCACCCCCCCTCATTCCATTCCCAGATTTGCCCATTGCTCAAATATGCCTGTCAATTGCCATTTCCATTATCCAGCTCCATATGCCTATGCTCACAGATTATGCCCCATATGCTCCACAGATATGCCCCCATATGCTCACAGATTATGCCCCCATATGCTCCACAGATTATGCCCAATGCTCACAGATTATGCCCCCATATGCTCCAAGATTATGCCCCCATATGCTCCACAGATTATGCCCCCATATGCTCCACAGATTATAGCCCCCATATGTCCACAGATTATGCCCCATATGTCCAGATTGCCCATATCCAGATATGCCCCATATGCTCCAGATTATGCCCCCATATGCCACAGATTATGCCCCCATATGCTCACAATTATGCCCCAATGCTCCACAGATTATGCCCATATGCTCACAGATTATGCCCCATATGCTCCCAATTATGCCCATATGCCACAGATTATGCCCCATATGCTCACAATTATGCCCCATATGCTCACAATTATGCCCCATATGCTCCACAGATTATGCCCCATATGTCCACATTATCCCATATGCCCAATTCCCATATGCTCCACAGATTATGCCCCATATGCCACAGATTATGCCCCCATATGCTCCACAGATTATGCCCCATATGCCACAGATATGCCCCCATATGCTCACAGATTATGCCCATTGCTCCAGATTATGCCCATATGCTCCACAGATTATGCCCCATATGCTCACAGATTATGCCCATATGCTCCACAGATTATGCCCCCATATGCTCACAGATTATGCCCCCATATGCCCACAGATTATGCCCCCATATGCTCCAGATTATGCCCCATATGCTCCCAGATTAGCCCCATATGCCCAGATTATGCCCCATATGCTCCCCAGATTATGCCCCATATCTCAAGATTATGCCCCATATGCTCCAGATTATGCCCATATGCTCCAGATTATGCCCCATATGCTCCAATATGCTTCCACAGATTATGCCCATATGCTCACAGATTATGCCCCATATGCTCCACAATTATCCCCCATTATGCCCATATTCCAGATTAATGCCCCATATGCTCACAGATTATGCCCCATATGCTCCACAGATTATGCCCCCATATGCTCCACAGATTATGCCCCCATATGCTCACAGATATTAATGCCCCAATATGCCCCAATCCACAGATTATGCCCCATATGCTCCAAGATATGCCCCCATATGCTCCAGATTATGCCCCCCTATGCTCCACAGATTATGCCCCCATATGCTCCAGATTATGCCCCCATATGCTCCAGATTATGCCCATATGCTCACAGATTATGCCCCCATATGCTCCACAGATTATGCCCCCATATGCTCACAGATTATGCCCCCAATGCTCCACAGATTATGCCCCATATGCTCCAGATTATGCCCCATATGCTCCAGATTATGCCCCCATATGCTCCACAGATTATGCCCCATATGCTCCACAGATATGCCCCCATTGCTCCACAGATTATGCCCCCATATGCTCCAGATTATGCCCCCATATGCTCCAGATTATGCCCCCATATGCTCCACAGATATGCCCCCATATGCTCCACAGATTATGCCCCCATATGCTCCACAGATTATGCCCCCATATGTCCACAGATTATGCCCCCATATGCTCCACAGATTATGCCCCCATATGCTCCACAGATAATGTCCCCATATGCTCCACAGATTATGCCCCCATATGCTCCACAGATTATGCCCCCATATGATCCACAGATTATGCCCAATATGCTCCACAGATTATGCCCCCATATGCTGCACAGATTATGCCCCCATATGCTGCACAGATTATGCCCCCATATGCTTCACAGATTATGCCCCCATATGCTGCACAGATTATGCCCCTCATATTCATGACTTTAATGAGCGGTACCATGTGACCGCTGCAGTAAGGAGCCGGAGATCGTGGGAGAAGCAGGGGGGCTGCAGAGACGCGCCGGCGGAGGGGTGAGTATGATCCGACACACCCGCTCCCCCTCCGACCCCCGTATATGACTCGCGTATAAGCCGAGAAGGGGACTTTCAGCCCTAAAAAATGGGCTGAAAATCTCGGCTTATACACAAGTATATACGGTAAATACCTCCCATTAGAACACTGTAGCACTCTGATTTGCGGTGTCACTTACCCCATGTGCAAGGCATTGCAGTGGAGTCGTGGAGTTATTCTGACTGCAGTTTTGATATGTCCCAGAGGTGACCAGAAGGGATAAGTCACTAAGGTGCTTGCGTTACAGCTGTTAATTGTGAGCATCTTACTTTATTCAGAAGATTTCAAGCCTGCAGTTTACTAATTGTTCCTATGTTTGGTGCTGAATGTTCAGCGTCCTCTCACTTGAAGATTTGTGGTCTGCGTCTCTCCAGTCTGGGCATTTGTGTGTCCTGCGTAGTAATGCCGGCTGTAGTCTTTTCCCAATTTCTTATTTAACAAAGCAAACTGGTCCTACCTCCAGCCACACTTCCAATGTATGCAGATCTGGCTTGAAGAGGGCACGTGTGCTGGGGCACACTGAAAAATGTTGGACCTAAAATAAATTTCCCAAATGTCTCGTTCATTAGGGTGTGTGCCCACGGTCAGTAATTGGTAGCGCTATGGATGCAGCACATGTCCGCTGCATCCAAACACTGCCAGCTTTCGAACGCAGGTGAATTTGCCCTCGTGTTCACTGAACCGTGCGGATTTACCGCGTCCTATACACTGTACAGGTGACATTTATCCTGCGGAGGCTCGTGTGTCTGCAAGATAAATAGACATGCTGCGGTCTGTAGAGATGCGCCACATGTCCGTCTCCGCAGGTGATCCGTGGGCGTCTGTACACACATAGTGGGCATGGGATTTCTTGAAATCCCATCCACTATGCTGTAACATCTGGAAGCTGCAGGTTGGACGCTGTGGAAGTACACAGCATCCAACCTGCAGCGTTTACTGACCGCGTGAATCTACCCTAAAACATGGTAAATGGACCGGGCAGGAGAGAGGCAAGCTATGCCAGATAGTCACACACACATGCTCCTCATTCAGTTGCACTTACACCACCTAATTTCCATATTGCTTTGCACTGTATTTGTGCTAGCGGCTGTTTCCTCTCACCTCTACCGCCCTTTGACTCATTATACACAGTCTCTATACATCAGCCCCTCTCCCATGTACAACACTGAGGCCCTTTTGACATTTCTTAACTACACAAAACCACCCATTACCACCATACAGTGCACAGAACGCTCACACAAATCACCAAGCCACCTACTCTCTCTTTTCTATCTCCTCCTAGTCGCTGCTGACATCTCTCCCAACCCTGCGCCTCCATACACTACTATATCTAACTCTCATACTGCAGCACATAACCCAGGCAATCTTTTAAACTTTTGTTGCTCGCCTTCTCCTATCTCTTTATTGTGCCCTTTGAATCTCACGGTCAGCGTGTAACAAACTCCTCTACAGCTAAGATTTCTTCCTTCCAAATTCCCTCAACCTTCTGGCTCTCACTGAAATCTGGATCCAACAGTGACACCACCGCAGCTGCTGATCTCTCATAGGTGGGCTACAATTGTCACACACCTCCACACCTGAGAGCAGACAAAGAACAGTGCTCCTTTTATCACAATGTGCTTTCCAGGTCATTTCCTGGTACCCTCACTTATGTTTCCTTCCTTTGAAGTCTACACTGTTTGGACTCTTAAAACTCTTCTCCCTGCAAGTGGAGGTTGTGCATCGCCCTCCATGCCCCTGCCATCAGTTCCTGGATCACTTTGCCCACTGGCTTCCACTTCTTATCCTATAATAGTCTTACTCTCATCATGTGGGATTTTAACCCCTTCCCGACCCATGACGCCACGTAGGCGTCATGAAAACCTGTGCCAATCCGACCCATGACGCCTATGTGGCGTCATGAAAGGATCTCGTCCCTGCGGGCCGGGAGACCGGGGTCACTGAAAGGTCACCCGACCCGCAGTTACAGGACCCTTTGTGCTTCACCACAGGGGGTTGGCTTAACCCCCCCGTGGCCACGATCGCTCTGATTGGCTGTTTCACTTTTAACAGCCAATCAGAGCAATGTGTAATATTTCACCAATTTAATTGGTGAAATATTACAATCCAGCCATGGCCGATGCTGCAATAGCATCTGCCATGGCTGGAGATCGAGCCCTGACCCCCCCACACCGAGTCACGGCGGTGATCGGCCGCCGCCACCGAAAGATGGCAGCGATCGGTCACCGCCACCGAAAGATGGCAGCGATCGGTCACCGCCGTCACTTACAGCTCCCCTCCTCTTTTGGTCCACTGCCCCCACTTCCTATCCCCCCCCCCCAGCCTTCCGACCCCCCTACTCACCTCTCCCGATCCACCGATGTCCCACGATCGGGCCCGGCGTCCGCCCGGGCCTCTTCATGGGCGCCGCCATATTGGAAAATGGCGGGCGCATGCGCAGTGCGCCCGCCGGCCGGCGCATGCGCAGTGCGCCCCCCAGTGTTCAAAAATTTATTTTGATCACTGTGATAAACTGTCACAGTGATCAAAATAAAAAAAAGTAAATGAACCCCCCCTTTATCATAGGTAGGGACAAATAAAAAAAATAAAGAATTTTTTTTTTTTTCCTAGCGGATTTTGCTGCTGATCCGCAGCTGATTTTGCTGCGGATCCGCGGCGGATATCGCTGCTGATATCCGCGGCGGATTTCGCTGCTGATCCGCGGCGGATTTCGCTGCTGATCCGCGGCGGATTTCGCTGCTGATCCGCGGCGGATTTCGCTGCTGATCCGCGGCGGACTTCGCTGCTGATCCGCGGCGGACATCGCTGCTGATCCGCGGCGGACTTTGCTACGGATCCGCTGCGGATTTCGCTGCTGATCCGCGGCGGATTTCGCTGCTGATCCGCGGCGGATTTCGCTGCTGATCCGCGGCGGATTTCGCTGCTGATCCGCGGCGGATTTCGCTGCTGATCCGCGGCGGATTTCGCTGCTGATACGCGGCGGATTTCGCTGCGGATCGGCAGCGGATTTCGCTGCGGATCAGCAGCGGATTTCGCTGCTGATCCGCTGCGGATTTCGCTGCTGATCAGCGGCGGATTTCGCTGCTGATCCGCGGCGGATTTCGCTGCTGATCGGCGGCGGATTTCGCTGCTGATCCGCGGCGGATTTCGCTGCTGATAGGCGGCGGATTTCGCTGCGGATCAGCAGCGGATTTCGCTGCTGATCCGCTGCGGATTTCGCTGCTGATCGGCGGCGGATTTCGCTGCTGATCGGCGGCGGATTTCGCTGCTGATCCGCGGCGGATTTCGCTGCTGATCGGCGGCGGATTTCGCTGCGTATCCGCGACTGATTTCGCTGCGGATCCGCGACTGATTTCGCTGCGATCCGCGACTGATTTCGCTGCGGATCCGCGACTGATTTCGCTGCGGATCCGCGACTGATTTCGCTGCGGATCCGCGACTGATTTCGCTGCGGATCCGCGACTGATTTCGCTGCGGATCCGCGACTGATTTCGCTGCGGATCCGCGACTGATTTCGTTGCGGATCCGCGACTGATTTCGCTGCGGATCCGCGACTGATTTCGCTGCGGATCCGCGACTGATTTCGCTGCGGATCCGCGACTGATTTCGCTGCGGATCCGCGACTGATTTCATTGCTGATCCGCAGCGGATTTCGCTGCTGATCGGGGGCGGATTTCGCTGCTGATCCGCGGCGGATTTCGCTGCGCATCCGCGACTGATTTCGCTGCGGATCCGCGACTGATTTCGCTGCGGATCCGCGACTGATTTCGCTGCGGATCCGCGACTGATTTCGCTGCGGATTCGCGGCGGATTTCGCTGCTGATCCGCGGCGGATTTCGCTGCTGATCCGCGGCGGATTTCGCTGCTGATCCGCGGCGGATTTCGCTGCTGATCCGCGGCGGATTTCGCTGCGGATCCGCGGCGGATTTCGCTGCTGATCCGCGGCGGATTTCGCTGCTGATCTGCGGCGGATTTCGCTGCTGATCCGCGGCGGATTTCGCTGCTGATCCGCGGCGGATTTCGCTGCTGATCCGCGACTGATTTTGCTGCTGATCCGCAGGTGATTATCTGCTGATTCATCTGCGCTAGCGGGTATAGCATAACGCGATCGCGTTATGCTATACCGTTACCAGCCGGTCAACGCTACGTGTTGAACGGGCTGGTAAAACGCAATATGAACCCAGCCTTAGGGTTAGAACTAGGGTTAGGGTTAGCATTAGGGCTAAGGTTAGAATTACGGTTAGGGTTGGAATTTGGGTTAGGGTTGGAATTAGGGTTAGGCTTGTAGTTAGGTTTATGGTTAGAGTTGGGATTAGGGGTGTGTTGGGGTTAGGGTTATGATTAGGGTTTGTATTAGGGTTAGGTGTGTGTAGGCGTTAGGGGTGTGTTGGGGTTAGGGTTGGAGTTAGAATTGAGGGGTTTCCACTATTTAGGCACATCAGGGGTCTCCATACGCGACATGGCGCCACCATTGATTCCTGCAAATTTTGCGTTCAAAAAGTCAAACAGTGCTCCCTTTATTCCAAGCCCCGACGTATGCCCAAACAGTGGTTTATCCCCACATATGAGGTATCAGCGTACTCGGGAAAAATTGCACAACAACTTTGGGGGTTCTAATTTCTCCTGTTAACATTGGGAAAAAAAATTGGGGACTAAAAATTATTTTTGTGGAAAAAAAATAATTTTATATTTTCACGGCTCTGCGTTATAAACTTCTGTGAAGGACTTGGAGATTCAAAGTGCTCACCACACATCTAGAGGAGTTCCTTGGGGGATCTAGTTTCCAAAATGGGGTCACTTGTGGGGAGTTTCTACTGTTTAGGCACATCAGTGACTCTGCAAACGTAACATGACGCCCGAAGACCATTCCATCAAGTGGGCATTTCAAAAGGTCACTACTTCCCATCCGAGCCCCGACGTGTGCCCATACAGTAGTTTTCTCCCACATATGGGATATCAGCATACTCAGGACAAATTGGACAACAACTTTTGGGGTCTAATTTCTCATGTTACCCTTGCGAAAATAAAAAAATTGGGGACTAAAAGATCCTGATTGTGGAAAAAATATGATTTTTTTATTTTCATGCCCGGGCGTTATAAACTTCTGTGTAGCCCTTGGGGGTTCAAAGTGCTCACCACACATCTAGATAAGTTCTTTGCGGTGTCTAGTTTCCAAAATGGGGTCACTTGTGGGGAGTTTCTACTGTTTAGGCGCATCAGGGGCTCTGCAAACGTAACAAGATGCCCGCAGACCATTCCATCAAGTTGGCATTTCAAAGCGTCACTACATCCCTTCCGAGCCCTGACGTGTGCCCAAACAGTGGTTCCCCCCACATATGGGGTACTAGCGTACTCAGGACAAACTGGACAACAACTTTCGGGGTCCAATTTCTCCTGTAACCATTGTGAAAATAAAAAATAGTGGGCTAAAAAATCATTTTTTGAGAAAAAAAATGATATTTTATTTTCACGGCTCTGCGTTATAAACTTCTGTAAAGCACCTGGAGGGTTCAAAGTGCTCACTATGCATCTAGATAAGTTCCTTAGGGCGTCTAGTTTCCAAAATGGGGTCACTTGTGGGGGAGCTCCAATGTTTAGGCACACAGGAACTCTCCAAATGCGACATGGCAACCGCTAAATATTCCAGCATATTTTCTATTCAAAAAGTCAAATGGCGCTCCTTCCCTTCTGAGCCCTGCCGTGCGCCCAAACAGTGGTTTATGATCACAAATGAGGTATCTGTGTACTCAGGAGATATTGCCCAACAAATTTTAGAATCCAATTTATACTGTTGCCCATGTGAAAATGAAAAAAACTGAGGCTAAAAGAAAATTTTTGTGAAAAAAAAGTACTTTCTTTTTTTTACGGATCAATTTGTGAAGCACCTGGGGGTTCAAAGTGCTCACTATGCATCTAGATAAGTTCCTTAGGGGTCTAGTTTCCAAAATGGGGTCACTTGTGGGGGAGCTCCAATGTTTAGGCACACAGGGACTCTCCAAATGCGACATGGCAACCGCTAAATATTCCAGCATATTTTCCATTCAAAAAGTCAAATGGCGCTCCTTCCCTTCTGAGCCCTGCCGTGCGCCCAAACAGTGGTTTATGACCACATATGAGGTATCTGTGTACTCAGGAGAAATTGCCCAACAAATTTTAGGATCCAATTTATACTGTTGCCCATGTGAAAATGAAAAAAAACTGAGGCTAAAAGAAAATTTTTGTGAAAAAAAAGTACTTTCTTTTTTTTACGGATCAATTTGTGAAGCACCTGGGGGTTCAAAGTGCTCACTATGCATCTAGATAAGTTCCTTAGGGGTCTAGTTTCCAAAATTGGGGTCACTTGTGTGGGGAGCTCCAATGTTTAGGCACACAGGGACTCTCCAAATGCGACATGGCAACCGCTAAATATTCCAGCATATTTTCCATTCAAAAAGTCAAATGGCGCTGCTTCCCTTCTGAGCCCTGCCATGCGCCCAAACAGTGGTTTATGACCACATATGAGGTATCTGTGTACTCAGAGAAATTGCCCAACAAATTTTAGGATCCAATTTATACTGTTGCCCATGTGAAAATGAAAAAACTGAGGCTAAAAGAAAATTTTTGTGAAAAAAAAGTACTTTCTTTTTTTTACAGATCAATTTGTGAAGCACCTGGGGGTTCAAAATGATCACTATGCATCTAGATAAGTTCCTTAGGGGTCTAGTTTCCAAAATGGGGTCACTTGTGGGGGAGCTCCAATGTTTAGGCACACAGGGACTCTCCAAATGTGACATGGCAACCGCTAAATATTCCAGCATATTTTCCATTCAAAAAGTCAAATGGCGCTCCTTCCCTTCTGAGCCCTGCCGTGCGCCCATACAGTGGTTTATGACCACATATGAGGTATCTGTGTACTCAGGAGAAATTGCCCAACAAATTTTAGGATCCATTTTATCCTGATGCCCATGTAAAAATGAAAAAATTGATGCTAAAAGAAAATTTTTGTTGGAAAAATTAAAATGTCCATTTTTTCCTTACACGTTGCTTTAGTTCCTGTGAAGCACCTGAAGGGTTAATAATCTTCTTGAATGTAGTTTTGAGTAGCTTGAGGGGTGCAGTTTTTATAAAGGTGTCACTTTTGGGTATTTTCTGCCATATAGACCCCTCAAAGTGACTTCAAATGTGAGGTGGTCCCTAAAACACGGATTTTGGTAAAGACTTACCTGTAAAATCCTTTTCAGCGAAGGAAGGAAGAGAGACACAGTAATTCATTACTGATGGGTAGGCGGAGCCCCAGATCAGGATGTTACCTCAGATCAAAAGAGTGATGACTGGCTGGCCCCTCCAGCTCGGGCTCCTCCTACTCAGCTCCAGTCGTATCAAAGCTTTTAGGAAAAGAGCCAAGATCACCAGCGGAGCAACATAACCCCTTCTGAAGGAACTTCAGAGAAAAAAACACAAGGATACAGGTTATGCATGCAAAGAAAGCCAAAAAACCACAGAGTTCCAGTACTACTCACGGAACCTGACTACTGCGATGAGCTGGCGATGCTGGAACAGAGCCTTAGCGCGCTGACCTCAGCCCAGATAATCGCTATCAGATAAGGGTCGCGCTGCATCTGAAAACATCAACACACTTCTGCCGTGGGAGGGTGCTGTGTCTCTCTTCCTTCCTTCGCTGAAAAGGATTTTACAGGTAAGTCTTTACCAAAATCCGTGTTTCAGCTGCAGATGAAGGAAGAGAGCCACAGTAATTCATTACTGATGGGACGTCCCAAAGCAGTTCAAAAATAAGGGTGGGAAAAAACCAATAAAAGGCAGAAACCCAACAACCTTAACAACAAAGCGCAACCAGCGCTAAACACAAGTTCATCCAGAACTTTAAACTACAGCTGCCTGCAGGACCCTACGTCCGAGGGCTGCATCAGCGGAAGCACTGACGTCCACTTTATAAAATCTTGTAAACGTGTGGACAGAGCGCCAAGTCGCCGCTCGGCAAGCTGCACTGCCGAAGCACCTTGATGAAAAGCCCACGATGAAGCCACAGCTCTCGTGGAATGGGCTCGAATCTTAATCGGGCAAGATTCACCCCGAAGACGGTAAGCTTCCAAAATAGCTGACCGGATCCAACGAGCTATAGAACCCTTGGAAGCTCGTTGACCACGCCGACGACCTGCCGGAACCACAAACAGGGAGTCCGTCTTACGAAAACCTTGAGTAATAGATAGATAAAACTTCAAGGCCCGCACTAAATCCAATGTGTGTAAATCTCGCTCTTTCGTATTCTTCGGATCCGGACAGAGTGAAGGCAACACAATATCCTGGTTAACATGAAATTGTGACACCACTTTAGGCAAAAAATCACCCCGAGTGCGAAGCACTACACGATCCGGAAAAAACTCCAGAAAAGGAGGCGAGCAAGAAAGAGCTGCCAATTCAGAAACTCTCCTCAAGGAAGTGACTGCAACAAGGAAAGCCACCTTCCAAGAAAGTAAAGAAAGGCTAGCAGAAACCATAGGTTCAAAAGGTTTATGCTGAAGAGCTTCCAAAACAAGGTTGAGCCGCCAAGGAGACACAGGTGCCTTCCGCGGCGGAAACTTACGAGAGATACCTCGGAAAAAAGAGATCACGTCTCTATTTGAAGCAATGGTTCTCCGGAATAATAAGGACAGAGCAGAAATCTGACCTTTCAGAGTGCTAACTGCCAAACCCTTGTCTAGCCCATGTTGCAGAAAAGCCAACAGGTTGGGAATGGAAAACTTTCTCGGGTTCCGAGAAGACCCCAAACACCACGAAAAGAAGGTTTCCCAAATTTTGTGGTAAATTCTAGAAGTAGCCGGACATCTTGCAGCACGAAGGGTAGCAATGACCTCGGCTGAAAAACCTCTACGGGTCAATATCTCGGTCTCAAGAGCCACGCCGTCAAACGCAGGGACATCAAGTCCGGATGACAAATGGGCCCCTGAGTCAACAAGTCCTTTTTGAAGAGGGAGTGGAAACGGAGGTGCCGCCAACAGCGACATTATTGTCGAGAACCACACCCTTCTTGGCCAGTCTGGAGCTATCAGAATAGCTGAAATTCTCTCTAGTCTGATCCGACGCAGCACTAGAGGAAGTAAGGATATCGGCGGGAATACATAGATCAGCTTGAACTGATCCCACTGAGCCACTAGAGCATCCACCGCCACCGCCTTCGGGTCCTTGTACCTGGACATGAATGTCGGTAACTTGGCATTGGACCTGGAAGCCATCAAATCCACTTGGGGGTTCCCCAGCGAGAGCACAGTAGTGCAAAGACTTCCGGGTGGAGGCTCCATTCCCCGGGATCCATCCTTCTGCGACTGAGAAAGTCCGCTGTAATATTCTGAACCCCTGGAATGTGAATCGCCGAAATGGCTGGTACATTGGCCTCTGCCCAAATCAGAATTCGGGACACCTCTACCATGAGTCTGGAACTCCTTGTCCCACCTTGGTGATTGATATACGCGACAGCCGTCGCATTGTCTGTCTGCACACGGACTGGCAGACCGCTCAAAGGGACCGTCCAATGTTGGAGGCAAAGAAAAATCGCCCTCAATTCCAGGATGTTGATCGGAAGCACAGACTCTTCCGGTGACCATACCCCCTGAATCCAGAGATTGGTCCAAACACCCCCCCAGCCCGTCAGGCTGGCATCGGTGGTTATGACTGACCACTTCAGAGGGAGGAAAGACTTCCCCAGGGAGAATGCCCCTGGACGTAACCACCATTCTAGAGAATCCCGCACCGCGCGAGAAATGGTGACACTGCAATCCAGCGATTGCGACTGGTTCCATCGACTCAAGATGAACCTTTGAAGAGTCCTGGAGTGGAACTGGGCAAAAGGAATTGCCTCCATGGACGCCACCATCAGTCCCAGAAGACGCATACACTTCCGTAGGGACATTGCCGTTGAGGCTGTCATAATCTGTACATGTCGAAGAAGACATGACTGTTTGTCTGGTGGTAAGGAAACTACCGACCGAAACGTGTCGAGATGCATTCCCAAAAAGAGAATTGTCCTCGATGGTTCCAGGGACGACTTCTCCCAATTGACCAGCCAACCGAAGTCTTTCAGAAACTGAAGAGACAAATCCCGAGCCGTCAATGCCTCCTCCTCCGAGGAAGCCACGATCAAAAGATCGTCCAGATAAGGGAGAATCGTAATCCCCTGTCTTCGAAGGAGTGCCATGAGGGGCGCCAGAACTTTTGTAAAGACCCTTGGCGCTGAGGCTAAGCCGAACGGCAGAGCCACGAACTGGTAATGATTCTGACCTATGGCAAATCGAAGAAAGCGCTGATGAGCCTTTCCGATGGGAATATGCAAATAGGCGTCGCGAATGTCGATTGACACCAGAAAATCGTTCTGTGACAGAGCTGCCACAACGGAACGAAGCGACTCCATGCGAAATTTCCGGGTATGGACATGCCGGTTTAATCGCTTGAGATCCAGAATCGGGCGAAATTTGTTCTCCTTTTTGGGAACTATAAAAAGGTTGGAATAAAAACCTTTTCCTCGGTCCTCTGACGGAACCGGTATCACTACACCCTTTGTAGTAGCGATTCGACCTCTCGCTGTAGAGCGACAACAAGCTCGGGTTCCGACGGAACGCGAGATTGACAAAAAACATTTGGGGGTTGAGAAGCAAACTCTATGAAATAGCCTGCCGACACTATCCGCGTTACCCAGGAATCTGGAACGCGAGCCATCCAAGTCTCCTTGAAAAGAAGCAGGCGACCCCCCACTCGAGAATCCTCGAGTGGACCCCTGGCGTCAATCCGACTTTGCGGGTTTCTTGTCAAGTTCCCGCTTGTTCTGGCGGAAACTCTGCTTCCAGGGAGTACGAGTTTTCTGAGAGGATTTCTTTCCTGAGAAAGAAGGACGACCCGATCCCCACGAGGAGTGACTAGATCGTCCTCGGCCCCGAAAGGACCGCCGACCACTATAAACACCAGGCTTACTGGACACCGAGGCCATGGCCCTTCGCTGTGGTAATGCTGATTCCTTTGCCTTAGCCTTGGAAATCAGCTCTGTGAGGTCGGATCCAAAAAGATGGCCACCCTTGTAAGGTAAGGCCAACAACCCTTGTTTGGAAACTGCGTCCCCGGCCCACTGTCTGAGCCATAAAGCTCTTCTGACTGTGACCGCTGAAGCTTGCGCTTTGGCCAGCAGAGATGCCGTATCCAGACCGGCATCAAAGATATAACAGGCTGCCGTTTCTAACCATTCACAAGTTTCCCGAATCTCAGATAACGGAGATTCATTTTGCAACTCCGTCTTCAGACGTGCCAACCAGCTTAGAGAAGCTCTAGCAGCACACATGGATCCTAGCACTGCTCGAAATCCATGACCCGCAGCCTCATAGCTTGCTTTTGCCGCCAATTCTGCCTTTCTATCCAAAGGCTCCTGTAAGCTCGCTTTTCCCTTAATAGGGAGTAGTGAGGATTTACTAAGCTGAGATAAGGACACATCCACTTCAGGAGCAGAAGTCCAATTAGCCTTTAACTCCGTAGAGCAAGGATAAAGTGTATCAAAGAAATGCGTTCCATGAAAACGCTTATCTGGACATAGACGTTCCTCCTCTATCACGCCATTAAGCTCATCCAGAGCTGGCAATGTTGTGCGCGAAGCACGGGACTCCTGGAACATGCGTGCTGATTTACCAGGACGACTAGTTACCTCCTCCGGTAACTGTAGTATATCTCTCATGGCTTCAATTAATGCCTCCGTACGCTTCGTCATAGAGGAACGCCCCTGCGGCTCGTCCGCATCTGAATCGGATATTTCTCCATCCGAATATAAAGGGGAACTCTGCCCAATATCAGATACATCTGACTCGCTCCGTGTAGAGGCCGGTAACGGCCTGCGTCGCTTCCTCTGAGAGGAATTAGCAGACACATATTGACCTAAAAGGTCAGATAAGTTATTAATCGATCGAGCGATATCATCCAATTTTCCACCGCTGTCGACCGCAGCGCTAGACGCTGTGGAGGTCTGCGTATCTGATTGCCGCAATGGCACTGGGACGTGATCCGCGGCATCTGAACTCTGTTCAGACATGTCTCATCTGAATGAGCAGGTCAAAGCGGTAATACCAGCAAAAAACTATGCGGTTTTTTTTTTTTTTTTTTTCAAACGCTGAAGGGTTAACGCTCCACCAAGCAGAGTTACCCCAGCGGTATTCAGTCAGCAAATTTAGCAGGTAGAAATAACCCTCAAAGGGGTTAATATTGCAAACTCACCAAAATATATATATATTTGTGAGCCCCAGCCAATTTTTATGTCTCTGATGAGACTGCAGCTGCAGGATAGCGATCGCTGCGCTGCGGGGTGAGGAATCCACACTCACCCAGCTGGCCGTGGTGTCTATACGAGGAGGGGAGCGGTCCGAGGAGCCCAGGAGCCTGAGTAATGGCCGCCACAGTGAGGGGGTCGCAGGAGAAAAGCCAGAGCGCGCGTCTTCCTGCTCAAAAGACCGGGATAGACAGGCCACGCCCCCTGCTAGCTCAAATAATGAGCGCGAACTCTCCCCGCTCCTGCTCCCTCTCTTCCTGCAGGTATCTGCCTGCGGACAAAAAATCACCACATCTTCATGTAGTAGCGCTGTCACAGTAGCGCTGAAGCATACTGATATTACATGTAGTAGCGCTGTCACAGTAGCGCTGAAGCATACTGATATTACATGTAGTAGCGCTGTCACAGCAGCGCTGAAGCTTACTGACATTTACATGTAGTAGCGCTGTCACAGTAGCGCTGAAGCATACTGACATTACATGTAGTAGCGCTGTCACAGTAGCGCTGAAGCATACTGATATTACATGTAGTAGCGCTGTCACAGCAGCGCTGAAGCTTACTGACATTTACATGTAGTAGCGCTGTCACAGCAGCGCTGAAGCATACTGACATAGTAACGCTGACATTAATAATAGCGCTGCTCATTCAGACGCTAAAGCACTCACACATAATTATTATTAAAATTTGTGTGGAGTACTCACCAGCCAAGGCGCCACAGGGACCCTCAGGGGTTTCTGGCGCAGTGCCCATGCTTCCCTCCAGGCGAAGAACGCAGTGACCGCACGTGTGGTTTGCGTTCCCGCCAGAGAAGCTCTCCTCATCCCCCAGGGCCGGCAAGGATTCTGCAGGGACTTTGAGTGAATACAGATCCGCCAAGGGAGAGGTTGGGGTACAGCAGCGCTGATACCCCTGAGACCTCTAGACCAACTAGTGATCCAAGTCTCCTGTCCGAATATTAAAATAATAAAATTTTCTGAGGAGCTGCATTAGCAGCGACCATCCTCTGGACCTCAAATCTTAGACTGGAGCTGAGTAGGAGGAGCCCGAGCTGGAGGGGCCAGCCAGTCATCACTCTTTTGATCTGAGGTAACATCCTGATCTGGGGCTCCGCCTACCCATCAGTAATGAATTACTGTGGCTCTCTTCCTTCATCTGCAGCTGAAAAAAATGGTTTTGTAAATTTTGCTGTAAAAATGAGAAATCGCTGGTCAACTTTTAACCCTTATAACTTCCTAACAAAAAAAAATGTTGTTCCCAAAATTGTGCTGATGTAAAGTAGACATGTGGGAAATGTTATTTATTAACTATTTTGTGTCACATAACTCTCTAGTTTAACAGAATAAAAATTAAAAATTTGAAAATTACAAAATTTTCAAAATTTTCGCCAAATTTCCATTTTTTTCACAAATAAACGCAAAAATTATCGACTTAAATTTACCACTAACATGAAGCCCAATATGTCACGAAAAAACAATCTCAGAATCGCTAGGATCCGTTGAAGCGTTCCTGAGTTATTACCTCATAAAGGGACACTGGTCAGAATTGCAAAAAATGGCAAGGTCTTTAAGGTCAAAATAGGCTGGGTCTTGAAGGGGTTAACATCCCCAATGATGATCCGCTCTCCTTATCTGCCATCTGTAATTTCCTCCTTTGGCCTTTCAGTTTACTAACTCTCCTACACATGAAGATGGGAATACTCTGGAACTGGTCTTCTCATGACTCTGCTCCCTTCATGACTGTACTAACTACCCTCTCCCAACACAACCTTCTTTCCTTCTCTGTCAAGAACTGTTACCCCGCTCAGGACACCCCCAATTACTGCACAAACAGAAATCTACAAGCCATCAATATTCAAGAGCTTATGGACAATCTACATCTTTAGCTCCCATCTAGTCCCACTTTTGTCCAGACTCAGAATTGTCACATAACAATACATTGCAGAGCGCCCTGGATGAAGAAGCAAATGCTACACGCAGAACGACCCACCACAGACGACAGCGACCCTGGCACACGATGCAAACACGTTTTCTCCAGTGCGGCTCAAGGTATGACGAGCATCTGAACAAAATCCACTATAAGTTCATGCACAGAACTTATAACCGTGCTCTTCAACTGGCCAAACAAGTCTACTTCACCACCTTCATCTCTCTAGACCAGTGTTCCCCAACTCCAGTCCTCAAGGCCCACAAACAGGTCATGTTTTCAAGATTTCCTTAGTATTGCCCAGGTGATGCAATTATCACCTGGGCAATACTAAAGAAATCCTGAAAACATGACCTGTTGGTGGGCCTTGAGGACTGGAGATGGGGAACCCTGCTCTAGACAAAAATCTAAAACGACTGTTTGAAATCTTCAACTCCCTCCTGAGCCCTAAAGTACAGACCCCCGTCACCAAGCTCACTGATGATGATCTGAACACTGATTTCCCACAAAAAAAAAAAGTCATATCTGCCAGAACATTTTCGCACAAACCCCTCAGAGCCTGGTTCCCCTACCCTCCCACACTTTAAGTTCACTTTCCATTTTTGAGCCTGTCACAGAAGAAGTCACCAGACGACTCCCCCTGCAACAGTGATCCTACTGCCTCACATCTCCTTCAGTCTTTCTCCACAGCTGTCATTACCCACCTAATTAAAATATTTAACCTCTCTCTTTCTTCGGCTAACTTTCCCTCTTCATTTAAACATGCCATCATAACCTCTTTACTCAAAAAGCCATCCCTGGACCAGAACTGCACTGCTAACTTCAGACCGGTCTCTAATCCTCCCTTCACCTCTAAACTCCTGGAACGCTTGGTCCACTCCCGTCTAATCCGCCATCTCTCAGATAATGCTCTTCTTGACCCTTTACGATCTGGTTTCTGCTCTTTACACTCTACTGAAACTGCCCTCACTAAAGTCTCTAACAATCTATTAACAGCTAAATCCAAAGGTCACTGATCCTAGCTGATTCTCCAGGATCTCGGGAGCATTGGACTCAACTGCAGCACTTCTGGCTGGTGGCCGCCGATAACAGCTGATTGGTCAGGGTGTCGGACCCTGGCCTATAAGACCATTGATGACCAGTCCGAAGGATAGGTCATCAATGAAAAAGTAGTGGACAACCTCTTTAAAGGGAATCTATCACCCCATTTTAGCCATATCAGCTAAAGATATGACTGAATAGTGCGTCCCATAAGCAACCTATCGGTATGTTGCATATATCCCGATACCCCCGTTTTGATAGCAAAATACCTTTGTAAAGTCAGGATTCTTTTCTGTAAATCAGGGCAGTCCGGTCCGGAGGGCAGTGTTTTCTCTCTTCTCACCCCCCCCCCCCCCCGCTCCTTGGCATCACTTGCGTATGGCCGTCTGTGAATAGCACAGACGGCGTTCTGCTTCCCGTGATTGCGCTTTTCAAATGCTCCCCTGCGCATGCACAGTGTGCTTTGCCCATCAGTGGGCAAAGCATAAAATGCTTACAGCACATGCGCAACTCTTTCCTTGCCCCGGAAATGACTGTTGCCTTGGATGACTTCCGGGGCAAGGAAAGAGAATGACAATAGTTGCGCATGCACGGGGGGGGTGGAACGGGGGTGAGAAGAGAGAAAACACCGCCCTCCGGACCGGACCACCCTGATTTACAGAAGATAATCCGGACTTTACAAAGGTATTTTGCTATCAAAACGGGGGTATCAGGATATAAGCAACATACCGATAGGTTGCATATGGGACGCACTATTCAGTCATATCTTTAGCTGATATGGCTAAAATGGGGTGACAGATTCCCTTTAAGATTTCAGCCCCTAATAGACGGACACCTGTCTACACGTACAGACCTATACGGATACAGGTCTGTATGTACAGACATAGGCATACAGATCCATATATCCGGATGTAGAACTCTCTCATACACAGTAGTGCACCCTGTGTTCGGCTCATGGACTTTGTCTTCCATTTTATGGTTCTGAAGTTTCGGTGCTCAGCAATAACAATTCTCAAGATAAGGCAAACTATTAATATTTTAGAGACATCCACTGAGGACACAAAGGACTGCAACATCCTGTGCAAGAGAGGCCTGAATCCAGAAGCCTTTCTATTGTTTCTGCAGCTGGGAAGGGTTTGAATTAGAGGTTTATGTAGTGCTTCCACAGAGGAGACCTACCATAAGACGGGGCACGACAGGATTTAGACTGAGCTCAGAAAACTGCTCCCTGCCTCCCTCTACACCACCCACTAAATGCGCTATTACTTGGAAAGTTTAGGAAAACTAACAGAGTGACCTATGGGGTAAAAGCCCACATTCTGCACACTATGTATGTAAAGGGAAGGGGCACTTACGTGGTAAAGGGTAGCTGAACCTCTCCGGATATTTAGTAAGCAAAACATTTTTTATGTGACTTCGCCCCACTCCACTGACACCTGTGAAAGATAAGAGGAAGATCAGTACTCGGAAAACACGTCAGCAGTTAGCAGCTGGACTTGGGATAGAGCCGTGTGATGACACCCCAAGTCCTAATGTATCCTGCGTTACTGCTGGGGACAGAGAACTCGCCATATCCGAGCCTGGGAGCTTCAGCGAGGCTCACGCATGGCCACATGTCACTGTAGTGTATCTTAAAGGTATTTATATACACATTCATTACATTTAAGAAACCTAAACCCCCTGCCCGTCACTGATCTAATTTATTGGGGCAGAGCAGGAGAGAACGCTACCATGACCCGCACATCACTAAAGCTGCAGGACCTGTCAGCAGAACTTCACCCACTAAACTATTTATATGTGCATGTAGCTCTTTTAGATACAAGTCTAGCAATATCTTTACATGGTCGCTCCGTTCCTCCATTTTTGAGAAATCAGGGTTGAATTGATATGAAAATAAGGCTTAAGAGCTACGGTAGATCTGAAGCCTCTGTCACTCCAGCTCTATTCCCACCTAACACTGCCTCCTCCTGCGTGACTGACAGCCTCTGTATGACTTCAGGCAAGGGAACGGTCCATCATGCATGAGGAGGTGGCGCTTGGCGAGGATTAGAGCTGGAGTGAGAGGCTTCAGCTCTACAGTTCTTCAAATGACAGAAAGTCATTTGATTCATGCGATTTATAGACCCATGCCTTATTACCAAGTACATATTATGGCATCAAGAGATAACATTTTTGGTGCCACGGTTATCTCAATATTTTCACCACCAAATATCATGGAACAACTAGATGGGCATTTCCTGAAGGAAATACATGGTGCTTAAACAACGCTGCCAGCTTTACAGCAGTGTATCAAGTGTCGACTGTAAGAAAGTAAAGTTAGAATATGAATGTTGTGTATAGTGATGGCACAACCTGGGATGGGTCATATATGGCCCCTTGGTAGCCACATTGGCCAATTGGTAGCCACTTTGGCACATTCGGCCCCTCGGTAGCCATTTTGGCCACTTGGTAGCCACTTTGGCACATTCGGCACCTCGGTAGTACTTCAGCCACTTGGTAGCCACTTTGGCACAGTCGGTACCTCAGTAGCCACTTTGGCCACTTGGTAGCCACTTTGGCACATTCGGTACCTCAGTAGCCACTTTGGCCATTTGGAATCCACTTTGTCACATTCAGCACTGCAGTAGCCACTTTGGCCACTTGCTAGCCACTTTGGCACATTCGGCACCTTGGTAGCCTCTTTGGCCACTTGGTAGCCACTTTGGCACATTTGGCACCTCCGTAGCCACTTTGGCCACTTGGTAGCCACTTTAGCACATTTGGAACCTTGGTAGCCACTTTGGTCACTTGGTAACCACTTTGGCACATTCGGCACCTCGGTAGCCACTTTGGCTACTTGGTAGCCACTTTGGCACATTCGGCACCTTGGTAGCCACTTTGGCCACTTGGTAGCCATTTTGGCACATTCAACACCTCGGTAGCCACTTTGGCCACTTGGTAGCCACTTTGGCACATTCTGCACCACGGTAGCCACTTTGGCCACTTGGTAGCCACTTTGGCACATTCGGCACCTCGGTAGCTACTTCAGCCACTTGGTAACCACTTTGGCACATTCGGCACCTCGGTAGCCCTTTGGCACATTTGGCACCTCCGTAGCCACTTTGGCCACTTGGTAGCCACTTTAGCACATTTGGAACCTTGGTAGCCACTTTGGCACATTCTGCACCACGGTAGCCACTTTGGCCACTTGGTAGCCACTTTGGCACATTCGGCACCTTGGTAGCCACTTTGGCACCTTGGTAGCCACTTTGGCCACTTGGTAGCCACTTTGGCACATTCGGCCCCTCGGTAGCCATTTTGGCCACTTGGTAGCCACTTTGGCACATTCGGCACCTCGGTAGCTACTTCAGCCACTTGGTAGTCACTCTGGCACAGTCGGTACCTCAGTAGCCACTTTGGCCACTTGGTAGCCACTTTGGCACATCCGGCACCTCTGTAGCCACTTTGGCCACTTGGTAGCCACTTTGACTACTTGGTAGCCACTTTGGCATATTTGGCACCTCGGTAGTCATTTTGGCCACTTGGTAGCCACTTTGGCACATTCGGCACCTCGGTAGCTACTTCAGCCACTTGGCAGCCACTTTGGCACATTCGGCACCTCGGTAGCCACTTTGGCACATCCGGCACCTCTGTAGCCACTTTGTAGCCACTTTGACTACTTGGTAGCCACTTTGGCACATTCGGCACCTCGGTAGCCTCTTTGGCCACTTGGTAGCCACTTTGGCACATTCGGCACCTCAGTAGCCACTTTAGCACATTCGGCACCTCGGTAGCCACTTTGGCTACTTGGTAGCCACTTTGGCACATTCGGCACCTTGGTAGCCACTTTGGCCACTTGGTAGCCATTTTGGCACATCCGGCACCTCTGTAGCCACTTGGTAGCCACTTTGACTACTTGGTAGCCACTTTTGCACATTCAACACCTCGGTAGCCATTTTGGCCACTTGGTAGCCACTTTGGCACATTCTGCACCACGGTAGCCACTTTGGCCACTTGGTAGCCACTTTGGCACATTCGGCACCTTGGTAGCCACTTTGGCCACTTGGTAGCCACTTTGGCACATTAGGCACTGGTAGCCACTTTGGCCACTTGGTAGCCACTTTGGCACATTGGCACCTCGGTAGCCACTTTGGCCACTTGGTAGCCTCTTTGGCACATTTGGCACCGTACCACTTGTAGCCACTTGGTAGCCACTTTAGCACATTTGGCACCTGGTAGCCACTTTGGCACTTGGTAGCCATTTGGCACATTCGGCACCTGGATTAGCCACTTTGGCTACTTGGTAGCCACTTTGGCACATTCACACCTCTGGTAGCCACTTTGGCCACTTGGTAGCCATGCACATTTGCACCACTGGTAGCCACTTTGGCCATCTTGGTAGCCACTTTGGCACATTGGTAGCCACTTTGGCACATTCTGCACCTAGGTAGCCACTTTGGCCACTTGGTAGCCACTTTGGCACATTGGTAGCCACTTTGGCACATTCAACCTTGGTAGCCACTTTGGCCACTTGGTAGCCACTTTGACACTTGTACCACTGTTGGCACACTTTCACTTTCACTTGGTAGGCCACACTTTGGCCAAATTGGTAGCCACTTTGGCACATTCTGCACCACGTACACTTTGCCATTTGGTAGCCCCTTTGGCAATTCGGCACCTCGGTAGCCACTTTGGCAACTTGGTAGCCCACTTGGCACATTCGCACTTCCTCTGTAGCCACTTTGTCACTTGGACATTCGACCCCCGGTAGCCACTTTGGCCACTTGGTAGCTACTTTGGCACATCTCGTCACCTCAGTAGCCACTTTGGCCATTTGGTAGCCACTTTGGCACATTGTATCACTCGTTGCCACATTCGGCACTTGGTAGCCACTTTGGCCACTTGTAGCTACTTTGGCACATTCTGTACCTCAGTAGTCCACTTTGGCCACTAGGTAGCCACTTTGGCACATTGCTCACCTCAGGTTGCCACTTGGGGCCACTTGTGCACTTGGCCCTTGGCTGTCACTTTGACCATTCAGCACCTTGTATTCACTTAGCCACATTGGTAAGCCACTTTGCAATTCGCACCTCGTTAGTGTGCTGCCTGGCCCTGTGTGCTGCTGGGCCCTGCCTCCTTTAAGATTGGAATCAGCGATCGTACTTCTATTAGCTATACAGTCATTTTGGAAGCTGCTTTGCTTAGCTGCCATCGCTTGTAAGGTCACATGCACCTGCCGCTGTGGCTTCAATACATGTCAGTTGGGGTCATGGAAAGGTCGCCATTAATTCCTATGGGAAATTTTTTGCTTAAAATGTGTTTTTTTTTTTAAAAACTAAAAATCGGATCGACTCCAAAAATACATAGCACACCTGTCCGCACCGAGGGCTTCGAAACGCCGCCTGAACGGGGTCTCTGCGCCGAGCGGTTCGGGCCGCATTAATTGCAGAAAACGCGGAGAAGAAGAAGAATAAAATATAAGAAATCGGATTACAATATGTTGCTTGAACCTAGAGAGGTTCAAGCACCATAATAAAATATAAGAAATCGGATTACAATATGTTGCTTGAACCCAGGAGGTTCAAGCACCATAATTATCTGTCAGGAAAGCTCAGCCAGGCTAGTCCTCCATTACCAATGAGCACAAGGGTTCTTCTCTTAAACGCTGGGAGAGACACCACTTCTTCATAAGACACCACATCCAGCTGATCGAAAACTGGAAAGAGAATGAAGATAAATACGACAGGTCCAGATAAAGTACAACAGCGCGGTGTACGTGCACGGGACGCCATACATTAGTGTGTACTCACTAGAACTATGTTTGGCCAAGTATTTATCCTTGCATTTCTTCTTTTTGCTGAAGGGACTACACGTCTGAGGTATCTTGTTGCTTGTGTTGGTGCTTGCTACACGCCTAGAAGAATCCACAGTGAAAAGTGTTCAAGGGTATCCTTACAAATTGACTGCACATGGTGGCTTGTGTGTGCTCGGCTCCTGCAGCGTCAGAGACTTCACCTCCCTCTCCGATCAGCATTGGCTGCCAGCCGACGTGCAATCCCATGCAGAGCCAGGGGCCCCGGACGCACCCACGTGCGCAGCAACCAGCCAACGCAGACAGAAAAAGGGGGAGAAATCAGAAGTCACCCGCACACACCGCCATTGCGTGAGCTCTTTGCGCCTGCACTGTCAGAGTGTGACTTCACCAACCTCTCCGATCAGCATTGGCCACCAGCAGAAGCGCGACCTGGTACGCAGCCAGGGGCCGCAGAAGACAAAAGAGGGGGGTGGGGGGGAGTTAGAGGTCAACCACACACCCCGACATTGTATGAACACTCCGGTCCGGCGTTGTCAGTGTGTACACAGATGAGGATTAAACAGGAGTGGAAGATGGTTACTGAGCGGGCGGAAGTAGGCACCGAAGCCCCATCATTTACATATACACATATATATCTGTATATATTTTTCAGCTGCAGATGGAAGGAAGAGAGCCACAGTAATTCATTACTGATGGGTAGGCGGAGCCCCAGATCAGGATGACACCTCAGATCAAAAGCGTGTTGACTGGCTGGCTCCTCCAGCTCGGGCTCCTCCTACTCAGCTCCTCCAGTCTAAGATTTGAGGTCTCAGAGGATGGTCGCTGCTAATGCAGCTCCTCAGAAGATTTTATTATTTTATTTTGGACAAGAGACTTGGATCACCAGTTGGTCTAGAGGTCTCAGGGGTACCAGCGCTGCTGTGCCCCAACCTCTCCCTTGGCGGATCTGTATTTACATTATGGTCCCTGCAGAATCTTGCCGGCCCTGGGGGATGAGGAGAGCTTCCCTGGCGGGGACGCAAACCACACGTGGGGTCACTGCGTTCCTCGCCCTGGGGGGAAGCATGGGCACAAGCGCCACAAATCCTGAGGGGTCCCTGTGGCGCTAAGCTGGTGAGTACTTCACACAATTTTTATTATAATAATGTGAGTGCTTTAGCGTCTGAGAGTGGCTTCAGCGCTGCGGTGACAGCGCCGTTACATGTAAAGGTGGTGAACTTTTGTCCGCAGGCAGATACCTGCAGGACAGAGAGGGAGCAGGAGCGAGGGAGTTCGCGCTCAATATTTGAGCTGGCGGGGGGCGTGGCCTAACGCTTCCCGGTCTTCTGTGCAGGAAGACGCGCGCTCTGGCGCTTCGCTTCCGACTCCCTCACTGCGGCGGCCATTACCAGGCTCCTGGGCTCCTCAGACCGCTCCTCTCCTCATAGACACCACGGCCAGCTGGGTGAGTGCTGATCCCTCACCCCGCAGAGCAGAGATCCTTATCCTGCAGCTGCGGTCTCATTAGAGACCTAGAATTTGTTAGCTGGGGCTCACACAATATATATTGTGGGGAGTTTGCGACATTAACCCTTCTGAGGGTTATTTCTACCAGCGTTTTTTGCTGAATGCCGCTGGGGTAGCTCTACCTGAAGAGAGCGTTAACCCTTCAGCGATTTAAAAAAAAAACAAAAAAAAAAAACGCATATTTTGCTGGTGCTGCTGCTTTGACCTGCTAATACAGGTGAGGCATGTCTGAACAGAGTTCAGATGCCGCGGACCACGTCCCAGTGCCACTGCGGCAATCTGATACGCAGACCTCAACAGCGTCTAGCACTGCGGTCGACAGTGGTGCAAAATTGGATGATATCGCTCGCTCGATTAACAGCTTGTCTGACCTTTTAGGTCAATATGTGTCTGCTAATTCCTCTCATAGGAAGCACGCAGGCCGTTACCGGCCTCTACACGAAGCGAGTCAGATGTATCTGATTTGGATGGTGGACTGGGTTCCCCTTTAATTTCGGATGGAGAAATATCCGATTCAGATGAGGACGAACGGCAGGGGCGTTCTTCTCTGGCGAGACGTACGGAGGCATTGATTGACGCCATGAGAGAGGTTTTACAGTTACCGGAGGTGGTACCTAGTCGTCCTGGTAAATCAGCACGTATGTTCCAGGAGTACCGTACTTCGCGTACAACATTACCAGCTCTGGAGGAGCTTAAGAGTGTAATAGAAGAGGAACGTCTGTGTCCAGATAAGCGTTTTCACGGAACGCATTTCTTTGATGCACTTGCTCTGCGGAGTTAAAGGATAATTGGACTTCTGCTCCTGAAGTGGATGTTTCCTTATCCCAGCTTAGTAAATCCTCACTACTCCCTGTTAAAGGGAAGGCGAGTTTGCAGGAGCCGTTGGACAGAAGAACGGAGATGGCGGCAAAATCAAGCTATGAGGCCGCGGGTCATGGATTCCGAGCGGTGCTGGGATCCATGTGTGCTTCTAGAGCTTCTCTAGGCTGGTTGGCACGTCTAAAGACGGCGTTGCAGAACGGATCTCCGTTATCTGATGTACAGGAAATTTGCGAATGGTTAGAAACTGCAGCCTGTTATATCTTTGATGCGGGTCTGGATACGGCATCCCTTCTGGCCAGAGCGCAAGCTACAGCGGTCACAGTCAGAAGAGCTTTATGGCTCAGACAGTGGGCCGGGGACGCAGTTTCCAAACAAGGTTTATTGGCCTTACCTTACAAGGGTGGCCTCCTTTTTTGGATCCGACCTCACAGAGCTGATTTCCAAAGCAAAGGCGAAGGAAACAGCATTGCCACAGCGTAGGGCCATGGCTTCGGTGTCTAGCAAGCCTGGTGTCTATAGCGGTCGGCGGTCCTTTCGGGGCCGAGGACGATTCGGTCACTCCTCGTGGGGATCGGGCCGTTCTTCTTTCTCGGGAAAGAAGTCCTCTCAGAAAGCTCGTACTCCCTGGAAGCAGAATTTCCGTCAGGACAAGCGGGAATCTGATAAAAAGCCCACCAAGTCAGACTGACGCCAGGGGTCCACTCGAGGACTCTCGAGTGGGGGGTCGCCTGCTTCATTTCAAGGCGACTTGGATGTCTCGCGTTCCAGATCCCTGGGTAACGCGGGTAGTGTCGGCAGGCTATTTCATAGAGTTTTCTTCTCGACCCCCAAATGTTTTTTGTCAGTCTCGCATTCCGTCAGAACCCGAGCTTTTTGTCGCTCTACAGCGAGAGGTCGAATTTCTGCTACAAAAGGGTGTAGTAATACCGGTTCCGTCAGAGGACGAGGAAAAGGTTTTTATTCCAACCTTTTTGTAGTTCCCAAAAAGGAGAACAAATTTCGCCCGATTCTGGATCTCAAGCGATTAAACCGGCATGTCCACACCCGGAAATTTCGCATGGAGTCACTTCGCTCTGTTGTAGCAGCTTTGTAACAGAACGATTTTCTGGTGTCAATCGACATTCGCGACGCCTATTTGCATGTTCCCATCGGAAGGGCTCATCAGCGCTTTCTTCGGTTTGCCATAGGACAGGATCACTATCAGTTCGTGGCTCTGCCTTTCGGCTTAGCCTCAGCGCCCAGAGTCTTTACAAAAATTCTGGCGCCCCTCATGGCAATCCTTTGAAGACAGGGGGTTACGATTCTTCCTTATCTGGACGATCTTTTGATAGTGGCTTCCTCGGAAGAGGAGGCAGTGACGGCTCGCGATTTGTCTCTTCAGCTTCTGAAGGACTTCGGTTGGCTGGTCAATTGGGAGAAGTCGTTCCTGGAACCATCGAGGGCAATCCTCTTTTTGGGGATGCATTTTGACACGATTCGGACAGTAGTTTCTCTACCGCCAGACAAACAGTCATGTCTTCTTCGACATGTGCAGATTATGAAATCCTCGACAGCAATGTCCCTACGGAAGTGTATGCGTCTTCTGGGACTGATGGTGGCATCCATGGAGGCAATTCCTTTTGCCCAGTTTCATTCCAGGACTCTCCAAAGGTTCATCCTGAGTCGATGGAATCGGTCGCAATCGCTGGATTGCAGTGTCACCATTTCTCGCGCGGTGCGAGATTCCCTAGGATGGTGGTTACGTCCAGGGGCATTTTCCCTGGGGAAGTCCTTCCTCTCTCCGAAGTGGTCAGTCATAACCACCGATGCCAGCCTGACGGGCTGGGGGGGTGTTTGGAACAATCTCTGGATTCAGGGGTATGGTCATCGGAAGAGTCTAACAATGCGACGGCTGTCGCGTATATCAATCACCAAGGCGGGACAAGGAGCTCCAAACTCATGGTGGAGGTGTCCCGGATTCTGATTTGGGCCGAGGCCAGAGTACCAGCCATTTCTGCGATTCACATTCCAGGGGTTCAGAATGTTACAGCGGACTTTCTCAGTCGCAAGAAGATGGATCCCGGAGAATGGAGTCTCCACCCGGAAGTTTTTGCACTACTGTGCTCCCGTTGGGGAACTCCCCAAGTGGATTTGATGGCATCCAGGTCCAATGCCAAGTTACCGACGTTTATGTCCAGGTACAAGGACCCAAAAGCTGTGGCGGTGGATGCTCTAGTGGCTCAGTGGGATCAGTTCGAGCTAATCTATGTATTCCCGCCGATATCCTTACTTCCTCTAGTACTGCGTCGGATCAGACTAGAGAGAATTCCAGCTATTTTGATAGCTCCAGATTGGCCAAGAAGGATGTGGTTCTCGACAATAATGTCGCTGTTGGCGGCACCTCCTTTTCCACTTCCTCTTCGACCGGACTTGTTGACTCAGGGGCCCGTTTGTCATCCGGACTTGAAGTCTCTGCGTTTGACGGCGTGGCTCTTGAGACCGAAATCTTAACCCGTAGAGGTTTTTCAGCCGAGGTCATTGCTACTCTTCGTGCTGCAAGAAGTCCGGCTACTACTAGGATTTACCACAAAACTTGGGAAACCTTCTTTTCGTGGTGTTTGGGGTCCTCTCGGAACCCGAGAAAATTTTCCATTCCCAATCTGTTGGCTTTTCTGCAGCATGGGTTAGACAAGGGTTTGGCAGTCAGCACCCTGAAAGGTCAGGTTTCTGCTCTGTCCTTATTGTTTCGGAGAACCATTGCCTCGCATAGGGACGTGCTTTCCTTTTTCCGCGGTATAGCTCGTAAGTTTCCGCCGCGGAAGGCACCTGTGTCTCCTTGGCGGCTCAATCTTGTTTTGGAGGCTCTTCAGCATAAACCTTTTGAGCCTATGGATTCTGCTAGCCTTTCTTTACTTTCTTGGAAGGTGGCCTTCCTAGTAGCGGTCACCTCTTTGAGAAGAGTTTCTGAGTTAGCAGCTCTTTCTTGCTCACCTCCTTTTCTGGAGTTTTTTCCTGATCGTGTAGTGCTTCGCACACGGGTGATTTTCTACCTAAAGTGGTGTCACAATTTCATGTTAACCAGGATATTGTGTTGCCTTCACTCTGTCCGGATCCGAAGAATGCGAAAGAGCGAGATTTGCACACATTGGATTTAGTGCGGGCCTTGAAATTTTATCTATCTATTACTCAAGGTTTTCGTAAGACGGACTCCCTGTTTGTGGTTCCAGCAGGGCGTCGGCGTGGTCAACGAGCTTCCAAGGATTCTATAGCTCGTTGGATCCGGTCAGCTATTTTGGAAGCTTACCGCCTTCGGGGTGAATCTTGCCCGATTAAGATTCGAGCCCATTCCACGAGAGCTGTGGCTTCATCGTGGGCTTTTCATCAAGGTGCCTCGGCAGTGCAGCTCTGCCGGGCGTCAACTTGGCGCTCTGTCCACACGTTTACAAAGTTTTATAAAGTGGACGTCAGTGCTTCCGCTGATGCAGCCCTCGGTCGTAGGGTCCTGCAGGCAGCTGTAGTTTAAAGTTCTGAATGAACTTGTGTTTAGCGCTAGTTGCGCTTTGTTGTTAAGGTTGTTGGGTTTCTGCCTTTTGTTGGTTTTTTCCCACCCTTATTTTTGAACTGCTTTGGGACGTCCCATCAGTAATGAATTACTGTGGCTCTCTTCCTTCCATCTGCAGCTGAAACACGGATTTTGGTAAGAACTTACCTGTAAAATCCTTTTCAGCGAAGGAAGGAAGAGAGACACAGCACCCTCCCAAGGCAGAAGTGTGTTGATGTTTTCAGATGCAGCGCGACCCTTATCTGATTGCGATATCTGGGCTGAGGTCAGCGCGCTAAGGCTCTGTTCCAGCATCCCCAGCTCATCACAGTAGTCAGGTTCAGTGAGTAGCACCTGGAACTCTGTGGTTTTTGGCTTACTTTGCATGCATAACCTGTATTCTTGTGTTTTCTCTGAAGTTCCTTCAGAAGGGGTTTATGTTGCTCCGCTGGTGATCTTGGTTCTTCCCTAAAGCTTTGGTACGACTGAAGGAGCTGAGTAGGAGGAGCCCGAGCTGGAGGAGCCAGCCAGTCAACACACTTTTGATCTGAGGTGTCATCCTGATCTGGGGCTCCGCCTACCCATCAGTAATGAATTACTGTGTCTCTCTTCCTTCCTTCGCTGAAAAGGATTTTACAGGTAAGTTCTTACCAAAATCCGTGTTTTTTACATAGTTTCATTACATAAGTTAAAGCTGCACCAACAGTATGATTTTTATAAGGGTAAAGTTTCTTACTATGAATGTATTAATAATTTAAGTTCAACTTTGGGGGCAACAGACTCCTTGTAAAGGCATTGTATAGGCCTGCTCTCCCCCAGAACTTGATATGGGGGTTGATGGCCACCACTGCACACCGGGCGATCAGGCTGCTCGGGGGATCATCCTGCACGAGCCCTATCAGGCAGAATAGGACGTGTGCATGATATACATTATGTGTCGGCTCTTTGTGAACAAGGCTCACCACTCCTGCAGCTCTGGTGACGGTACGAGTCCGGCTTTTTCTTCCCCTTGCTTCTTTCCCTGCCACCAGTTGGAGTCGTCCTTGTTTATGATTTGCAGAACATCTCCAGTGTTGAAGCGCAAACCTGCCTCCCGGCAAGGAATGAGCGAGTCCGAGAGGGGGTCATAATCAAAGAGCGCGCGTACAAACATCTAGGAAAAAGAAATATATGTGAACATATAGAGATATGATCACACAACAGAAATCAAAATATTTCTCCTGCCCAAGAGTTTCAGTGCCCGATGACTGAGAACCACCACGCTTAAAGCCGTCATATAAATTAGATGGCCATCGGCTGAATAATCCTTCCCTTCGGCAGGCAGCCCGCCCTCCCTACACAGGAGCGCTCCGGTGTTCTCTAGGAGAAAGTGCCGACGACACATCAGCTGACACGTGATTGGCAGTCGGAAATCGGACAAGCCCAATTAACATCTTTCCCAACAATCAGTTAGCAGACGCCCTCATATACATTAGAGTGTTGGTCAAACCCATCGAAAAGTGGACCCCAAATCTTTCCAGTCATGCAACATAGAATCAAATAATACTCGCCTTCCCGGTCCAACGCCGGCTGTCCGTCGCTGCTCTGCTCTCAGCGTTTTGGCTGCAAAGGTGACATCCCTTTGACAGCACACATCACCGCTGCAGCCAATGAGGTCACCCTCTACATGACATCACCGCTGCAGCCAAAACAAGAGTCGGGGGTATCACCAGAGAGCCAACCCTTGACTGGGGAGGGCAAGTACTATCTTATTTTTCTCAATTACATGATCGGAAACCTCTGACATCTACTTTTGCTAAAGTGCAAAACCCCTTAAATGGCTGGCATGCAAGACCCCTGCAGCGAAGGTCATTGCTTCCATGGACGTCATCAGCGGCTTGTTGGGGGTTTCAGAAGCTGGACCAGTAGATTCACCTGCAGTGGGAGCTTGCGGCTGCTTTGTGTTGGCGACACTTTCAGAGTGACCGTTCCTTTGCTTTCTTTCTACAGCAGAGAAGAGAACATTTTATATTTCTTTAGCAGCTGCCATCTACTCTACAAGGTGCAGTCACAGTAGGTAAATGTTGTATGAGCAGAATCCCTGAGGAGTGATTGAAAGAGAAGCTCAGATACAGATCTGTATGTAGGAAGGGGCCAAAATCCCTGCTGCAGTGTGTGCAAACCTGGTCAGGAACTACAGGAAACGTCTGACCTCTGTAATGGCAAACAAAGGTTTCTGGACCAAAGATTACGTTCTGTTTTTCTATTGTATCAAACACTTATTTCATGCAATAAAATGCAAATTAAATTATGTAAAATCCTACAATGTGATTTTCTGTGTTTTATTTTTAGATTTTGTCTCTCACAGGTGAAGTGTATCTATGATAAAAATTACAGATATCTCCATTCGCTGTAGGTGGGAAAACGTGCAAAATCAGCAGTGTATCAAATACCGTATATACCCATGTATAAGCCGAGATTTTCAGCCCATTTTTTAGGGCTGAAAGTCCCCCTCTCGGCTTATACGCAGGTCATATATGGGGTCGGCGGGGGAGGGGAGCGGGGGTGTCGGATCATACTCACCCCTCCGCCGGCGCGGTCTCTGCAGCCCCCCTGCTTCTCCCACAATCTCCGGCTCCTTCCTGCAGCGGTCACATGGCACCGCTCATTAAAGTCATGAATATTCACATATTCATGACTTTAATGAGCGGTAGCACGTGACCGCTGCAGGACTGAAGCGCTGAGGAGACCGCCGGGAGAAGAGGAGAGGCTGCAGGGACGCGCCAGTGGAGGGGTGAGTATAGTGATATTTACCTGTCCCCGGACCACCGCTGCGCTGCTCCCTCGGTCTGACTCCTCTGTGTGTGAATGATCAGGCAGAGGGCGCGATGACGTCGTTAGTGCGCGCCCCGCCCCCTGCCAGATCATCACACACAGAGGAGTCAGACCGAGGGAGCAGTGCGCTGCGGTGGACCGAGGGACAGGTAAATATCTTAGGTGCCGGGGTCCTGAGCGAGCGGTGACACCGGCACCTGTCCCCCATAGCGCGCCGGTGTCACCGCCTGCCCAGGACACCGGCACCTGGCCCCCAGCGACGAGAGGTGAGTATGTCATTTTTTTTTTTCTTTTTTGCAGCAGCAGCAGCAGCATATGAGGCCTATACTATGGGGCATAATTGTGCAGCATATGGGGCATAATCTGGAGCATATGGGGGCATAATATGGAGCATAATCTGTGGAACATATGGGGGCATAATCTGGAGCATATGGGGGCATAATATGGAGCATATGGGGGCATAAGCTGTGGAACACATGGGGCATAATATGGAGCGTATGGGGCATAAGCTGTGGAACATATGGGGCATAATCTGGAGCATATGGGGGCATAATATGGAGCATATGGGGGCATAATCTGGAGCATATGGGGGCATAATATGGAGCATATGGGGGCATAATCTGGAGCATATGGGGGCATAATATGGAGCATATGGGGGCATAATATGGAGCATATGGGGGCATAATATGGAGCATATGGGGCATAATCTGGAGAATATGGGGGCATAATCTGGAGAATATGG
Organism: Oophaga sylvatica; assembly: GCA_033576555.1. Lineage (NCBI taxonomy): Eukaryota > Metazoa > Chordata > Amphibia > Anura > Dendrobatidae > Oophaga > Oophaga sylvatica. The sequence goes on along the minus strand of JARQOD010000008.1, from coordinate 162,224,122 downwards.
GGGCATAATCTGGAGAATATGGGGGCATAATCTGGAGAATATGGGGCATAATCTGGAGCATATGCGGGCATAATCTGTGGAATATATGGGGGCATAATCTGGAGCATATGGGGGCATAATTTGTGGAGCATATTGGGCATAATCTGTGGAGCATATGGGGGCATAATCTGTGGAGCATCATATGGGGGCATAATCTGTGGAGCATCATATGGGGGCATAATCATTTTTCACCCTAGGCTTATATGTTTTCTCAGTTTTTTGTGGCAAAATTAGGGGGGTCGGCTTATACACGGGTCGGCTTATACATGAGTATATACGGTACTTATTTTCCCCATTATATAAACTTCCAAACTTTCCCTTAGTTCCTCACCAAAATACTCTGCAAATGGTCCACGCTTTGGTTTTGGACAAGTTTTCCATTGATTTCAAGGATTTCATCACCAACATGCAGTGAACCTTACATCAAAATGAACAAAATATGTTAAAATCACAGATCTGAACTGTTTGGTCTAATGTTAATTATTTTATTGGTGTTACATTTGTACATGATCTTCAGTAGAAATTTCCTATCATTTCGGGACTATATCGGCGAGAAATCTCTAGTGTTGTGGATCACAGTAGTTTTATTAAACTCTATGGGGAGATTTATCGAGCTAAAAGCAGCAAAATTCTGGTGTAATATGTGCCAGAAAAATAAATAATAAACATTAACTTCAAAGAAAGGAAGGGAAAAAATATCCAAGAAGCAAAAAAATTACCTTGCCGGTGGATTAGTCCGCCATGTAAAATGCGTGCAACAACACATTTCTGCTGTGAATTCAGTTTAAGGGTGATACCCTGCAACAGCAAAAATAAAATATTGTGGAGCTACACAATCAGCGAAGACCAACCGCCCACCGTGAACGATTCCCAATATACATCAGGGGAAGGTAAAGGACAGAAAACACTGCTACAAAGGGTTGGCCAGCTCCAGTGAAGGCAAGGTACCATTTATATGCAGGATAGCTGATAACTTGCTGATCGGGAAGGAGGCGGCACGCACCCCCCCACTGCTGAGTTGGGGCACGTGCTCCCCCATTCACCACCGCCGAGTTGGGGCATGCGCTCCCCCATTCACCACCGCCGAGTTAAAGCACGCGCTCCCCCATTCACCACCGCCGAGTTAAAGCACGCGCTCCCCCATTCACCACCGCCGAGTTAAAGCACGCGCTCCCCCATTCACCACAGCCGAGTTAAAGCACGCGCTCCCCCATTCACCACAGCCGAGTTAAAGCACGCACTCCCCCATTCACCACAGCCGAGTTGGGGCACGCACTCCCCCATTCACCACAGCCGAGTTGGGGCACGCACTCCCCCATTCACCACCGCCGAGTTGGGGCACGCACTCCCCCATTCACCACCGCCGAGTTGGGGCACGCACTCCCCCATTCACCACCGCCGAGTTGGGGCACGTACTCCCCCATTCACCACCGCCGAGTTGGGGCACGCACTCCCCCATTCACCACCGCCGAGTTGGGGCACGCACTCCCCCATTCACCACCGCCGAGTTGGGGCACGCACTCCCCCATTCACCACCGCCGAGTTGGGGCACGCACTCCCCCATTCACCACCGCCGAGTTGGGGCACGCACTCCCCCATTCACCACCGCCGAGTTGGGGCACGCACTCCCCCATTCACCACCGCCGAGTTGGGGCACGCACTCCCCCATTCACCACCGCCGAGTTAGGGCACGCACTCCCCCATTCACCACCGCCGAGTTAAAGCACGCACTCCCCCATTCACCACCGCCGAGTTGGGGCACGCACTCCCCCATTCACCACCGCTGAGTTGGGGCACGCACTCCCCCATTCACCACCGCCGAGTTGGGGCACGCACTCCCCCATTCACCACCGCCGAGTTGGGGCACGCACTCCCCCATTCACCACCGCCGAGTTAGGGCACGCACTCCCCCATTCACCACCGCTGAGTTAGGGCACGCACCCCACCACTACCGCTAAGTGTTACACGGTAAGTGTAGGCACATTTATTGAAAGAAAAATATGTAGACCGTTTGGCCTTCACAGACTGCAGAATCAGATAACAGGCAAATTCCTCAGTAAGCTCCTTGTGATGGCAGACTCTGTAAAGATTTAATTATTTAGTCAAACGTTAGCCTAGAAGATTTTGCAAAACTGCTTTTTAGTAAAGAAAACATAAGCCTCCGCCGCTGTTTCTTGGCTTCGACACCAATGTCATGTCGACAGGAAACTGTTGTTCTCCACGGCTCTGCAATGTTCCTGGGACTCATAGTAAAGAAATAGTTCAGCTCACCTCCCTGGATTCAAAGTCCATCCAAGCAAGGATACGTCACTGCCAGACGTTGCAATACATGAAGAAAGAGAAAATCCAGCTCCGGAAATAGTATAAAAAATCATCCTTTTATTAAGGCAAAAATTAAAATACAAAATTTCAGCATGGCTGCTGTAATGGTCTCAGCGGTAAATGAATGAAAATACCGCAACATACAGTGACTGCCCACTGAAGTCTGGACGCGCTTCAAGCACCAAGTGCTCTTACAATAATATTCTGACTCTAAGAGCACTTGAAGCGCATCCAGACTTCAGTGGGCAGTCACTGTATGTTGCGGTATTTTCATTCATTTACCGCTGAGACCATTACAGCAGCCATGCTGAAATTTTGTATTTTAATTTTTGACTTAATAAAAGGATGATTTTTTATACTATTTCTGGAGCTGGATTTTCTCTTTCTTCATGCAATGTTCCTGGGACTCCCCCCTCGGCCAATGCCAGACACCAGGAGCGGCAGAGACTCTGACGCGGGAATGGGCAAATACAAACTGCAGCCGGGTCAGGACGTTGTCTGAAATGGGACAACCCCGGTAACTACTTTTTGTTGAGTTAAGGACATGAATATCCAAAGGTCTGAAAAAAATTGTTCTACATGTTGGACACATTTCAGATATTGACCAAAACGTACCACCAACAAAGTACAACACGTCACAGAAAAGAACAATCTCACAATTACTGGGTTAAGAATGTCAACGTTAGCGCCACAAGTCAGATCTAAGAGACAGAGGGGCTGTAGGCAGGACGGCCCTGATGTAAGGCCGCCAGACCCTGCCTTGTACCCCAGGTGCACTGGAGGCTGGTGCACGCACTGGTGCTTACACTGGAGGCTGGTGCACGCACTGGTGCTTACACTGGAGGCTGGTGCACGCACTGGTGCTTACACTGGAGGCTGGTGCACGCACTGGTGCTTACACTGGAGGCTGGTGCACGCACTGGTGCTTACACTGGAGGCTGGTGCACGCACTGGTGCTTACACTGGAGGCTGGTGCACGCACTGGTGCTTACACAGGAGGCTGGTGCACGCACTGGAGGCTGGTGCACGCACTGGAGGCTGGTGCACGCACTGGAGGCTGGTGCACGCACTGGAGGCTGGTGCACGCACTGGTGCTTACACTGGAGGCTGGTGCATGCACTGGTGCTTACACTGGAGGCTGGTGCACGCACTGGTGCTTACACTGGAGGCTGGTGCACGCACTGGTGCTTACACTGGAGGCTGGTGCACGCACTGGTGCTTACACAGGAGGCTGGTGCACGCACTGGAGGCTGGTGCACGCACTGGTGCTTACACTGGAGGCTGGTGCACGCACTGGTGCTTACACTGGAGGCTGGTGCACGCACTGGTGCTTACACTGGAGGCTGGTGCACGCACTGGTGCTTACACTGGAGGCTGGTGCACGCACTGGTGCTTACACTGGAGGCTGGTGCACGCACTGGTGCTTACACTGGAGGCTGGTGCACGCACTGGTGCTTACACTGGAGGCTGGTGCACGCACTGGTGCTTACACTGGAGGCTGGTGCACGCACTGGTGCTTACACTGGAGGCTGGTGCACGCACTGGTGCTTACACTGGAGGCTGGTGCACGCACTGGTGCTTACACTGGAGGCTGGTGCACGCACTGGTGCTTACACTGGAGGCTGGTGCATGCACTGGTGCTTACACTGGAGGCTGGTGCACGCACTGGTGCTTACACTGGAGGCTGGTGCACGCACTGGAGGCTGGTGCACGCACTGGAGGCTGGTGCACGCACTGGAGGCTGGTGCAGGCACTGGTGCTTACACTGGAGGCTGGTGCATGCACTGGTGCTAACAGTCTCTAACAGCATCCACAATGCTCTGGCAGAATACTTGAGGGTCTTCTCCAGACTTCTGCCAACAGACCACCCATTGGGGCCTGTAACCTTTTAACTCGCAAAAGTAGATGAGGTTGTTTTTTTATTAAAGCAAAAGCGACAAACCAGCACTTTCTGTCCTTGACTTCCCCTTTAACTCCTCGCTTCCCATTTCTCAGCCCTCCCCCCTCCCGCTTACCATAGGTTCCGCCGTCTCCCTTTCAAATTGCACCAGTCGGACCCTTTTCTTTTCCTCGGGACATCCGGGGGCTGCAGATCCATTGGTGTAAAACTCTTCTGCTAAAACATTAGATGGGGACGAAAATCCCTATTAAAGAAGAAATTAAAAGGATGAGCGTGATTGGTGTGAAGGAACTTAAGCGACTTTATAGGGACACTTAGGAGGAATAAACAGGGTGTGGCTCCCCACGGGGACGAAGCGTCTCCCACCCACAGTGCTTCTGCCCGTCTGGAGCCACCCACACCGTGAAGTCCTGATAATCTGCCGACCGGTGACACAAAGTTGACCTGTGCTTGTTTGCGTCTGTTCACATGACGAGCACGATCACTGGGGCAATCGTTCGTCCCCGTACACATTCGTGTGCTGCAGGCGACGGTCAATGGCTCAGAAGGAAGGTTTGGATGAGCGCCCGTTCAGTCAATCATTTGCCAGTGTAATTAGGCCTTAACGAGCTAGTGATAGACTATTAGGGCGAAAGCACAGAGTTAATGTAAGAACAGGTTATCAATTAGTGAACAAACTTTAAAAAAAAGAGAGGGTTTTCTGGTTTTGGAAAACTTAACGGCATTAATACCCTCCCCAGGTCCAATCCTGGTATCTGTCAGATATATTGCAGCCAATAACTGAGCGTAGCAGGTCGTGCCATCAACTGAGATAAACGATTGGCTGCCATTAACGTGACAAGACAGTAACAGACACCAGGAGCAAAGGCGGAGACTCCGTACTGGACCCAGGATGGGTGACTAAAGAAAACTTTGTTTTTTAAAACACAAACTGCAGCCCAAGAACAAGAGTTTCCAAAACCAGAAAACTTGTAATTATTGTCCAGTTCTTCAGATTGTAAAGCGATAAGAGATGTGTCCTGATTGGAGTCGTGAACACAAGATTTCTGTCGGTGACCATCAGCCCCGAACTGTAGAGGGAAGGCCGAGCGGCTGCCTCCTGCCTGCAGCCCCCAGGGGCAGACATCAAACATGGCCTCTTACGGGACAATCCTCGGGGTAGAAGGAAGGCAAAAACGTTCCCGATGATCCCCCGGTGTGTACACGTGCCGAGGATCATATGACAAAGGAGCAAAACTACTAATCGCATTTTTTATGTCAAAGCAAAAAGTCAAAATAAAGGGACGGCGTGACGGTATCAGTGACCGTTCTGCCCCCGTCAGAGCGTACAGAGCGGTGATCGGTGCAGATCTGCTGCTGTACAGACGATCGTCACTCATTAACAGTGCAGAAATCAGTGAGGTACGAGGGTGACTCGGCTCTGCAGCACGGCGGCCATTCCCAACCACTGCTCCTGACACTCCGCCTTTATTAGCTGCTCGGAATCTACAGAATACAAGTGCACAGAGCGCACGAAGGGTTAATCAGCGCCAAGGGACAACGGCCTGATCACGACTACGCTGCATCACCCGAATCATTAAAGGCCTGAGCGGGGAGGGCGGGGGCATCGCGCAGACAACGGGGGGGCGGGCATCGCGCAGACAACGGGGGGCGGGCATCGCGCAGACAACGGGGGGGGGGGGGGGGGCATCGCACAGACAACGGGGGGGCGCGGGCATCGGCGCAGACAACGGGGGGCACGCGCAGACAACGGGGGGCACCGCGCAGACAACGGGGGCACCGCGCAGACAACGGGGGCACCGCGCAGACAACGGGGGCACCGCGCAGACAACGGGGGGCAACCGCATGCCAGACAACGGGGGGCACGCGCAGACAACGGGGGCATCGCGCAGACAACGGGGGGCATCGCGCAGACAACGGGGGGCATCGCGCAGACAACGGGGGGCATCGCGCAGACAACGGGGGGCATCGCGCAGACAACGGGGGGGCATACGCGCGCAGACAACGGTGGCACGCGCAGTACAACGGGGGCATCGCGCAGCAACGGGGTGCCAGCGTAGACAAACGGGGGCACGCCAGCACGGGCTGGCATGGGCGCAGACAAGCGCGAACACGTCATCTCTTACCTGGGCTCCGCTCGGTTCTGCCGCATCCGGGCTCCATGTCGCCCATCGCGCCCGGCTCCTCTGTCCTCGCCGGGCTCCTCGTCTGTCCTCATCTCGCTCCGGGCTCTCGATCTCCCGCCGGGCTCCTCTGCTCTCTCCGCTCCGGGCTCCTCTGCTCTCGTCCGCTCCGGGCTCCTCTGTTCTGTCCTCTCTCCGCTCCGGGCTCCTCTGTCTGTCCTCTCTCCGCTCCGGGCTCCTCTGTTCTGTCCTCTCTCCGTTCCGGGCTCCTCTGTTCTCTCCGCTCCGGGCTCCTCTGTTCTGTCCTCTCTCCGCTCCGGGCTCCTCTGTTCTCTCGCTCCGGGCTCCTCTGTTCTCTCCGCTCCGGCTCCTCTGTTCTGTCCTCTCTCCGCTCCGGCTCCTCTGTTCTGTCCTCTCTCCGCTCCGGCTCCTCTGTTCTGTCCTCTCTCCGCTCCGGCTCCTCTGTTCTGTCCTCTCTCCGCTCCGGGCTCCTCTGTTCTGTCCTCTCTCCGCTCCGGGCTCCTCTGTTCTGTCCTCTCTCCGCTCCGGGCTCCTCTGTTCTGTCCTCTCTCCGCTCCGGGCTCCTCTGTTCTGTCCTCTCTCCGCTCCGGCTCCTCTGTTCTGTCCTCTCTCCGCTCCGGCTCCTCTGTTCTGTCCTCTCTCCGCTCCGGGCTCCTCTGTTCTGTCCTCTCTCCGCTCCGGGCTCCTCTGTTCTGTCCTCTCTCCGCTCCGGGCTCCTCTGTTCTGTCCTCTCTCCGCTCCGGGCTCCTCTGTTCTGTCCTCTCTCCGCTCCGGGCTCCTCTGTTCTGTCCTCTCTCCGCTCCGGGCTCCTCTGTTCTGTCCTCTCTCCGCTCCGGGCTCCTCTGTTCTGTCCTCTCTCCGCTCCGGGCTCCTCTGTTCTGTCCTCTCTCCGCTCCGGGCTCCTCTGTTCTGTCCTCTCCCGCTCCGGGCTCCTCTGTTCTGTCCTCTCTCCGCTCCGGGCTCCTCTGTTCTGTCCTCTCCGCTCCGTGCTCCTCTGTTCTGTCCTCGCTCCGCTCCGGGCTCCTCTGTTCTGTCCTCGCTCCGCTCCGGGCTCCTCTGTTCTGTCCTCTCTCCGCTCCGGGCTCCTCTATTCTGTCCTCTTCCCTCCTGTCTTCCTTCCTCTCCTCCTGCCCTTTCACCCCGTTATCTCCGCAGAACAGGCTGACTCAGGGAAGCAGGGCAGTAGCGATAATGCACGGCAGGCACAATGTGCAGGTCAGGGAGTCCCCGCGCTGAGCCGCCGCTCCCTCCTGCCGGACATTGCGCGTTCCCGTGCGCACGTCTCCGCGTCGCTCTAGTCCTCGTTGCGGTATCACGCCGTCCTCTGCAGAGCCGCCGGGACGACTAATGCCGGCGCTCACCACCTCAGAGAGCCGTTATCACACCTCCGGGATTTGAGATGGTACGGCCGGGGTCACATGACCGTCCCTGGAAACGGTCATGTGATGACAGAGCCCTTGGTGGAAATACAGACAAGCGCTCCCTGGTCATGTGACGCGGGGGCGGAGTTGTGTGAGTGACGTCAGCAGCTGGGACTGCGATAAACAATGTGGATGTGAGTGTGACGGCGGCCGAGAGTGGACACACCAGCGGCCTGTCACTGCTGCGCCCCCATATACATTACTTAAAGGGGTCGTCTGTAGTGTTTTACCATAGTATATTCTATATAAAATGAGCGTTCACTGCCCCGTGTGCTCCTTGGTGACAGCCGCAGTGATGACGTCCAGGGACGAGTCTAGATATTCTGCTGCTTGAGGTGAAAAATGAAATGGCGCCTCCACCCCCCCAAAAAAAACATAAGAAAAGCGCACAAGACAGAAACATAACATTGTCCGCTCCCCGCTTCGAGGGTCCGTCCATCCTAACCCAAGCGGATGCGGCAGCCCCATCCTCTGTCGTGTGCACAGGGACCGGCAGCTGTGATTGGCTGCAGCGGTAACAAAATGAATGCAAACCATTCACTGAATTAGTGTCGCCCCCTTCTGGGCAGCCTGTGCTGTCACACTTTCCAGATTGGCGCGCAGCGTGCAAGAAAGAAAACGTTCTTAAATGTATGTTTTTCATTCTACGACCGAGAACCAAAATTGTATAAAAAATGTCATGTAAAGAAAGATGGCGTCACTGAGAACAGCAGCTCGTCCGGAAAGATAACCCCAGTTTTTTTTTTGCGCGGACCCCCGGGCTTGCATTGCCCCTTTATATCTGACGCCCGATGTGAGGAGCGTCCGTCTGACTGGCCCTTAGGTTCACATCTGCCCCGTGCTCCACACTATTTACATCAGATATGATCTGAATCCGAAGAAATTGGATCCAGAGGGAATCCCTGATGGAACCACTCACTATAAGGGCACAAAGTCATTGTGGACCTCCGGGACGCCCTTGTCCTTGCGGTGTCCATCTTTTTACACATGCCCAGTAGTGTGGTCTACAACTGCCTAAAAAGATGGGACAGTGCAAGAACAGAGGCCACATGGAGTGAATAGTGACCCCACCGGCCTCAGAGTGAATGTTGCCGGGGGATCCAGAAACCCCGAAGTGCTCAGCAAAGAACACGACATAGGTGTGAATCTAGGTTTAAAAGCAATTCAGAATGTTATGTGCCCCAAAATCACAACTTCATCTTGTCTTTCAAAGAACAAGCCCCCACTCGGGTCCGTCATCTGCCAGCGTAAAATACAGGTGTCCATGTTAACGGTGGGAAAGCATCTGTGGCTCCCATAAACCAATCCGGCAAAGTCCATGATTCCAAAGCCAAATGTTCTCCCTACCTTCTGAGCCCCACGGTGCCAAAACCACAGTTAGCGTCCAGATGTAGTCACTCTGTGTGACTGCAAATTTCGGGACATTATCATCTTGTGCCGACTAGACGTGCTAAGCTTCTTTCATTTCACTGATATTGAGAGAAGCCAGTCATGTCTAGTCGGAATGTGGCCGGAAGAATGCACATCACATACTTGTGGTCATGTGACCACCCATTCTCACTGGGTGCTGTCAGGATTCATAAGTATGCAGTCACATACAGTGACTGTAGATTTTTATCAGAAGACCGAGCAAACTCTTACCTACATCCGCCATACATGTGTAAGGAGGAAGACCAGGCTGCGGGTACCTTTGCAATGCCAGGTCCAGAACTGCAGAGGCTGCGTCCAATGTTGCCAGGGGGAAGGAATGGGGAACCGGACAGGACCCATGACCTGGTGAGAGGGGGCGTGGTAAGACAAGTGAGGGAGCAAGATGCGTGGGAAAAAGAATTTTCCCTCCAGCAGAGAGAGAGGAAGCAGGGATGTACCACGCTCCGCAGCGAGAGAGAGTGGAGTCGTGCCCCAGCAGAGCTTATGAGAGAGCCCCCGAGAGTCAGTGAGCGCGCAGAGCATTGGGCGCTCGGCTAAGCAGCGTGTGGTGCTCACATTGAGAAGCAGGTGCCAGATAGTGCGGTGTGTTCCCCATCAGGCGTGCAGCGGAGCACACATAGGACAGAGACAAGCAGCATCCCCCCCACACTTCTGCTGCACAGATTAATGGACTATGGGCTCAGCAGGCAGAACCGGTGACCGCCCATTATCAGACTGTTGTGTTACACCTTAATTTTCACTGTCATTCTCTATTAACTCCCTACGAGGAGATCATTCCCACTATCTTTGCTATAAATTAAACTGCATCGTTGTTAAGCATTGTTCTGCAATCCCTGCATTTCTGCATCCTCGTAAGTGCTTACATTTGGCGTAGTCGGCAGTCTACGAATGCAGAGGCAGCAGATCTATCTGTCATGGGTGACCCGAGGTCCAGCTTGCCGCTGGGGGCCATGCTCAGCAATTTCCCAAAATTTATGGGGAGTAGTTTAATGCTATGGGACTGCACTGTGGGTTAAAGCCATGTTGAGGATGCATCATATGACCCTTGCTATGCAAGCCGAGATTGCTGTGATAGCCCTGGACAGTGAGGCTAGATGTTCTGTAATGTTTCGCCCCCCTCATGAACGGGATACTTTGCCCAAGGTGTTACAAATTTTGGAAGAGATGCATGATGATCCCACCAATGTCGGGGAATTGCGGTTATAATTGTTCCGCCATGTTCAGAGGGAGGGGGAGTCAGTGACGCAATACATTAATACGCTACAAGAGGTGCACGTGCATATCGCCAAACGAGATGATGTGGGGGTAATAGGAGTGGGGCCCCCTGATGTGATACTGAGGTACCAGTTTGTGACTGGCTTCAGGAACGTGTCGCTTAAGCACCTTCTTAGAAATTGCTGCAGAAGCGCACGTGAGAGAGCAGCAGAGAGCAGCCTTGGCAGGGATGGTCCGGACCAATGAGGTACCCACCTCTCCCACGGCTGAACCAGAGTGGCCCGAGAGATCCAGAAGGAAATACGGGAAATCTGGAAAGAGTGGTCCAGCCTCAGAAGAGCCCCCAACTGTAGCTCCAAATATGTACAGAGACAGAAGTGACTCTGAGTCCAGCTTGCTCGTTGAACATCGCCAGGGAATGGGACAACCCCGTGCAGAATGGAATCCGACTTGTTTCAAGTGTGGGAGTGCTGGACATTATGCCCGAGGGTGTGCGAGATGGGGGCGGTCCCTACCTTATCAGTAGTTAAACTAGTGGGCACCGTGACTCAGGGATGCCGCCCGGAGCCTGAGAGACCAAGGAGGAAAGAGGGCAGTCCCGAAAAGTTAATTTCTACGAGTCCCATCGTCTGGACTGAGGTGAATGGGTGAGCCGTCCGCTGCTTGATCGATACTGGATCGCAAGTGACCACCATGCCGGAAGTGTATTTTAGATGTTATTTAACTGAAGTGACGCGACCGGAGTGAGGCCCGGTGATTAGGCTGACGGCAGCCAATCAGCTACCCATCCCGGTGGGTGGTGGTGGTCTGGATGGTGATTAAAGTGTGCGGCAAAGATGTGGGTCAGAAAGGAGTCATGATGGTCACTGGAGATACTAGCAACGGTCCTGTGGTGACACTAGGGATGAATGTACTGAAAGAAATCAGAACTCTCCTGATCAGCAAGCTGTAAGAGGCCTTTCTGGTCCGTTGGAGCCCACAAACCCCCCAGAGGAAGGTATTTCAACAACTGATATGGGCTGCCCAGGCCCAGGGAAGGGAAGGTTCTGGGAAAGGTGATAGTCCCTGCATCTGCTAAACTCATTCTACCACTTGGTCAGACTGTGCTCACATTGCCAGTACGAGCCTATACACCTCTCGAAGGGTGGAAGTGCAGATAGAGCCAGCCTTGGTGGATCAGGTACCCTCAGGACTTCTCGTCACGTGGACATTAGCTACAGCCCAAGACGATAACGTTGTGGCGCGGTGCATCAACCTGGGAGAAGATGATCTCATGATGAAAGAGCTGCTTGATAAAAATTAACTTTTATTCTATGTATTTAAAAACAATAAAGAAAAGCAGAAGTGATCGTGCTGAAAAACCCCACACAGTGTAAAATAAAAGAGGACATAGACAAACAAAGACCTCTGATAAATATATGAGGACTAATCTCTGGTGCTCATTCCTCTGGATTGTAACAAATGTTTCGGCTTATTGCTCAAAACGTGAACGTATAGAGGTGTACACTATTATGTATAATAGAGTCACTATATATGGGTATATATAGTGAATAGAGATCTGTGTCGTTGGAAATATATTCTATACTCAATTATTAGTCCTTTTGTGTGTATCTATATTACTCCTATTTTTTATATGAAGGTATGCAAACATACGGCTTAACATGGAGCAAGATATACTTTTTACCCATATATATTCTTGATCAGAGAATCTACAAATGCTCCTTATATGTACTGGAGCTAAATAATCATTACACACCTGTCGTACCTGCCCTATGTATAGCCTATTAACACACCCAACCTTGGAGCCTAAGAAACATATGCTGCTCCATAATCCGTCGGTCTCACTGTGGGTATTCAGTTAATGTGATACTTATCTGTATCATCATGCTGCGGGCCTAGGTACTCATTTATTCTGAGGGAGACCTGCATAGATCATTTGTGTTATGGTCTGCGGTCTCTACCCCTCCGGTTCTCCCAACGCGTTTCATCAGCAGAGATTCATCAGGGAGGTAACGCTCCTATATGTGAGACAGGGCTAAAGAAATGAGAGTGAGCTTACTTTTATAATTACCGGTTTCATGTTGCTACGCTGTACTTCCGGACGCTATATTCGTCATATCCGGTCTTAAGGGCGCGTCGTCACCTTAATCAGGCGCATGCGCAGTTCTTAGCATATCTCTGAATGACCCGGAACGTCATTTCCGGTTTCAAGATAGAGGCGCTCTCAGACTAAGCGCTGTGTAAAATGTCTGCAAATTGAGCGGATACATATGCGATACATTCCCGATATTACAGAGGTATAATACAATTTAAAGAACCTATGATTATTAATCTGGTCTAGAGGGGATATGTGTGCATTAATCGGTATTCTACTAGGGCATAACGTCCAGTGACCCAAATAGAAAATAAGAGCCTAATAGTACATATGTACAGGTTTTCTACAGTCCTTTAGGTATTAGTGTTTAATGCGATCAAGAAGCAATTTTCAATCTTCAGAAGGATAAATCAACAGAAAAAATACTCTTCCATAGGAATGTGATATACAAATAGTATCTACTTAGGGCTATATTAATTCTTCACATCTTGTCAGATATGAACAATATAATAGAATGAAGGGAGAATAGTTCTCAGATTAAAAGTATAGTTTCTCAAATAATTGAATTCATGCGTTTAATTGGATGTAGAGAATTGGACACAACCGACCTACTTGGGAAAGACAGAAAGGGTGCACACTAGGGGAATCCCTGTAGTGCCCTATCTACATACACCCTACCTAACGCGGAGGTTGGCACCCTAAAACCTGCGCAGTGGCGCCCCCACTCGACGGCGGCTCACCCTATTTTAGAGTCCCTATTACCCCCTACACTACAAGAAGGAAGAGTAGGTTAGGAGTTCATTAAGACCTTTTGGGTATGTAGTCTGGAGATGGAAAATCCAAAAAGTTTCTTTTTGTAGGATTCTCTTGTCCCAATCTCCTCCTCTTTGATTTTTTCTGATTTTTTCAATACCCATAAAGGATAGAACTCCTGTGTCACCTCCGTGTGTGTGATTAACGTGGTTAGCAACAGGGGTATCCCTCTTGTTGATGGTATCCCTATGATGTTCTCCTATTCTCTTCTTTAATTCTCTTCTGGTCTTTCCTACATATTGTACGCCGCATCTACATGTGATGTTGTATATGACTCCAGTAGATTTGCAGTTGATGAATTGTTTGATAGGGTATATTCTCTGAGTAGTGGTGCTCATGAACTCTTTGCCTTGCTTAAGAGCACCACAATATTTGCAGCTGCCACATCTGTAGCAACCTTTTGTTGGTCCGCCTAGCCAAGTGGAGTGGTTGGATTCTGAGGGGGCAAAATGGCTGCGTACCAATCTATCCTTGAGGGAGCGTACTTTTTTGAAAGTGATTTGCGGAATTGTGGAAATCACATTAATTAGATCTTTATCCATACATAACACTGGCCAGTGTTTCATAATTATTTCTCTCATTTCTTTCGACCCATTTGAGTACTTGGTGATGAACCTAACGATATTCTCGCCCTCCGTTTTTTGTGTGGGTATAAGAAGATCTTTTCTTTCTCGAGTCATTGCTGTTTTGTATGCGTCTTTCAGGACATGATCGGGTACCCTCGTTCCAAAAACCTTTGTCTCAGGTCGTCGGCTTGTTCCTTGAAGTTAGTTACATTGGAACAGTTTCTTTTTATTCTAAAGTACTGTCCTTTGGGGATACCCTTTTTGAGAGGTATGGGATGGTTGGATTCCCATCTTAGTAGAGAGTTGGATGAGGTGGGTTTTCTATATGTCTTAGTGACCAATTGTCCACTTTCTCCTCTCTCAATCAAAATATCCAAAAAGGAAATACTTCTGACATCGGCTTCAAAAGTGAAGTGGAGGCCTATGTCATTGTTATTGAGACCTTTTACGTAGTCACCAAAACTCTCTATGTCACCCCTCCAAATAACAAAAACGTCGTCGATATATCGGAGCCAAAGGACGATTCTATCCTCCGCTATCTCGGTTACATCACCAAAAACAATATTTTCTTCCCACCAGCCCAGGAGCAAATTTGCGTAGGAGGGCGCACATGGGCTGCCCATGGCGGTGCCCCTGAGCTGGTGGAAGTACTTGTTGTCGAAGAGGAAATAGTTTCTAGTTAAACAAAATTCTAGAGCCTTTAGTACAAATTGATTGTGCTCATTGTACTGTCGCCCTCTAGTCTTTAAATAGTACTCTGCAGCCATGATGCCCTTCTCATGTGGAATCGAAGAATAGAGAGCCTCGACATCAATTGATCCTAGGATCATGTTGTCGCCTAGCTCAATATTCTCAATTTTGAGAAGGAGGTCGGTTGTGTCTCTGATGTATGAACTAAGGGAGGAAACAAATGGCCTCAAAATTTTGTCTACGTATAAGCCCAGATTCTGAGTAAGGCTATCAATACCTGATACTATTGGTCTTCCTTTCAAAGGATCTAGACCCTTATGTACTTTCGGTAAACAGTAAAAGGTAGCAGTTGTGGGATGTATTGGAGTTAGGAATTCTTTTTCGTCCTGCGTGATAAGTTTTTTATGAAAAGCGTCATTCACTATGCCCTTCAATTCTCCCAAAAATTTAATTGTGGGGTTATCACTGAGTCTCTCATATCCCATTTCTTCTCTTAAAAGGGAGCAACACAGCGTTTTATATTGTGGTTCATCCATTATCACAATATTGCCCCCTTTATCAGAGGGTTTGATCACAATACCCCTGTCTCTTTCGAGAGCATTCAGTGCCTTCATTTCCTCTCTTGTGAGATTATGCCATTTTTTCTTATTTTGTTTTTCTAGTTCCAAAAAATCCTTTGAAACTAGGTTGGCGAAAATATCTATAGCAGTTACATCAGTGATAGGGGGCATACGTTTACTCCTGTTTTTTCTGTTGATTTATCCTTCTGAAGATTGAAAATTGCTTCTTGATCGCATTAAACACTAATACCTAAAGGACTGTAGAAAACCTGTACATATGTACTATTAGGCTCTTATTTTCTATTTGGGTCACTGGACGTTATGCCCTAGTAGAATACCGATTAATGCACACATATCCCCTCTAGACCAGATTAATAATCATAGGTTCTTTAAATTGTATTATACCTCTGTAATATCGGGAATGTATCGCATATGTATCCGCTCAATTTGCAGACATTTTACACAGCGCTTAGTCTGAGAGCGCCTCTCTCTTGAAACCGGAAATGACGTTCCGGGTCATTCAGAGATATGCTAAGAACTGCGCATGCGCCTGATTAAGGTGACGACGCGCCCTTAAGACCGGATATGACGAATATAGCGTCCGGAAGTACAGCGTAGCAACATGAAACCGGTAATTATAAAAGTAAGCTCACTCTCATTTCTTTAGCCCTGTCTCACATATAGGAGCGTTACCTCCCCTGATGAATCTCTGCTGATGAAACGCGTTGGGAGAACCGGAGGGGTAGAGACCGCAGACCATAACACAAATGATCTATGCAGGTCTCCCCCAGAATAAATGAGTACCTAGGCCCGCAGCATGATGATACAGATAAGTATCACATTAACTGAATACCCACAGTGAGACCGACGGATTATGGAGCAGCATATGTTTCTTAGGCTCCAAGGTTGGGTGTGTTAATAGGCTATACATAGGGCAGGTACGACAGGTGTGTAATGATTATTTAGCTCCAGTACATATAAGGAGCATTTGTAGATTCTCTGATCAAGAATATATATGGGTAAAAAGTATATCTTGCTCCATGTTAAGCCGTATGTTTGCATACCTTCATATAAAAAATAGGAGTAATATAGATACACACAAAAGGACTAATAATTGAGTATAGAATATATTTCCAACGACACAGATCTCTATTCACTATATATACCCATATATAGTGACTCTATTATACATAATAGTGTACACCTCTATACGTTCACGTTTTGAGCAATAAGCCGAAACATTTGTTACAATCCAGAGGAATGAGCACCAGAGATTAGTCCTCATATATTTATCAGAGGTCTTTGTTTGTCTATGTCCTCTTTTATTTTACACTGTGGGGTTTTTCAGCACGATCACTTCTGCTTTTCTTTATTGTTTTTAAATACATAGAATAAAAGTTAATTTTTATCAAGCAGCTCTTTCATTATACATAACTTGATTTGATATATCAGCCTTGCTCATTCAATCAACGAGAAGATGATCTCACCCTCTCGCCTAAGAGTGAAGTGGCTCAGGTACTGGGAATGCTGGAAGAGTTGGTGCAACCGGAGGTTGTGCAGTTGGCAGCAATGCAAGGAGATCCATGGACCCTAGCCATTACAATGACAACGGAGCATCCACCTGGAAGCATGAAGGAGGGTCGTCGAATTTTGGAGCAAATGCAAATTGATGGGACTCTCCCCACAACAGGTGCAACAGGTGGAAGCTGTACTGGAGCGCTACCGGGAGGTCTTCGCTAGCCATGAAGATGACTTTGGGTGCACTCATGCTATCGCTCACGAGATTCTCATGGGAAATGCTGCCCCAGTCCGGGAAAGATATCGACAGATGCCGCCTCAGATGTACAAACAGGTGAAGGAGATGCTGGCCTACATGTTACAGAGTGGAGTCATAAGGGGAAATCAGAGTCCGTAGGCAGCTCCCATTGTTTTAGTTAGAAAGAAAGACTTACCCTGCGCTGCCTGAATGCCTGTACAGTGCGAGACCCCTATCCATTGTCCAGAATGGAGGAGTTGTATGCCTTGAGAAAGGCAAAGTATTTTTCGTCCCTGTATCTCGTCAGTGGGTACTGGCAGGTGTCCATGGCTGAACACGACCAGCCAAAGACAGGGTTCATGCTGCCCATGGGATTGTTTGAGTTTAATAGGATGTCCTTTCGTCTGACTAACTCTGCTTGGACGTTTCAGTGGTTGATGGAAAGATGCCTGGGGGACTTGAATTTCGAAGCAACACTCATCTGGACAATATTATTTTCTATGCAGCCACCTTTAAAGAACATCTCCGGCGGCTGGAGCAAGTGTTGAGTTGACTTCAGAAGCATGGCCTGAAAGTAAAGCCCCAAAAAGTCACCTTTTCGCAAACAAATAAAGTACCTGGGACACATCGTATCCGCTGAAGGAGTGAGACCTGAACGTGAAAAGATAGCGGCGGTACAGGAATGGCCCACCCCGAAAACAGTAAAATACGTTCGGGCCTTTCTGGGGCTTACCAGGCACTAACGAAGGTTCGTAAAGAATTTCACCCATCTCGCTAATCTGCTGCTGGAACTACTAAAAGGAGTGCTATCTGGTTTGAAGAATCAAACTATCCAATGGGGAAGCAGCCAGGAAGAAGACTTCAGAGCCTTGAAAATGGCCTTGACTGAGGCCCCAATACTCGCCTGTGCGGATTTCTCACAGCCCTTCATCCTTCACACTGATGGAAACCTACATGGTCTAGGGGCCGTTCTATCGCAAATGCAGGAAGGGAAGGAATGAGTGATCGCTGATGAGAGCCGGTCGCTTCATGACTCGGAATGGAACCCTGACAATTACAGCTCCTTCAAGTTGGAACTGCTGGAGTTGGTGTGAGCGATGACCAAAAAGTTTGCAGAGTACCTGTCGGGGTCCGAAGTCCTGGTGCGCACCGATAATAACCCCCTAGCCCGCTTGGAAAATGCCAAACTGGGGGCCTTGGAACAACGATGGGTGGCCCGCATGACGAAGCATCGGTACAAGATCGCTTATCGGGCCAGGGCCGAGAACACACACAATGATGCTATCTCTCTGGAGAGTGACTCATGAGCAGCCTGAATGCGACCAAGATGAAGAATTGGAGTCAAAAGAGATTCCTGATTTTGGGGACCTTGATAGGTCGTTGGTGGCAATGCAGGGACAGATTAGGGAGGCGTCTGGAGAGCAGGTGCTGGGACGACCTCGGGATGACTGGGTGCAACTCCAGCAAGCAGATAAGGAGCTGGTCCAGCTGAGACAGTGGGTGACTCTGAAGCAACTTTCCAGCTGGCGAGAGAGAGACACTCTGTCCCCAGGGACTCTGCAGATTCTGAGACAGTGGGAGAGGCTCCAGTTGGAAGATGGATTACTATGTAGAAAGGTACAGCTGGTGTGCGAATTGGGGGTCACTTGGCAAGTGGTGCTCCCTGAAAAATTGATCCTTGTGGTGGGTACGGAGGCCCATGAGAGAGGGGCTCACTTTGGTCCGGAAAAGACGTTCCAGTGGCTACAGAAGCTGGTGTATCACCCCCGATTGAAGACTGCAGTAGAGGAGACCTGTCAACGATGTCGGCGCTGTGAACTAGCCAAACCTCCAAAGCAAAGAACCCCGATGCAGACCATTCTGCCCCCTTGGAGTGTTGATGATTGACTACTTAACTGTAGCCCCGGCACCTTTCAGGTATGAACATTGGTGATGACTGACCACTATACCAAGTTTGCTGTGGTGACTCCGACTTGGGACCAGACGGCTGAGTCTTCTGCACAGGCCATTTGCCGAGACTTCATCCGGGTGTATGGTTGCCCGAAGAGAATCCATTCTGACCAAGGTGCTTGCTTCCAAGGTCGAGTGATGGAGGAGTTACATCATTTGCACCAGATTGAGAAGTCAAGGACTACACCCTATCATCCTCAGGGGAATGGAGCCTGCGAACGCTTCAATCGGACATTGATTCAGATGCACCAAACATTAGAGGTAGATCGGAAAATGCGGTGGCCTGAGTTCGTGGCTGAATTGGTCTGGGTGTACAACAATCAGGTGCACAGTACAACAGGATACACTCTGTATACCTTACTGCTCGGGCGAAAGGGATGAGAGATCACAGAGCTGGAGTTGGATCCGGAAGAAGACTACCCGCGGACGGGGGTGTCTTCCTGGCTCCGAGAACATCGACATCGACTACAGATTCTTATACAGACGAAGTTCCGACAACTCCAGCACCATGAAACGACGCCTATTCGAGGGACAGCTCTAAGGGCAGGAGATCGGGTGTTGATCAGGGACAAGTGGCCCTGGGGCAAGTTGGAGCATCGATGGAAAAAGACCCCACATCGAGTGAAACGCCGAGTCGGATCTGACGGGCCGGTGTATGAAGTTCAACCCGAACGGGAGGAAGGAGCGCTTACCTGAATAGTTCATCGCAGCATTTTGTGGCCCTGTCTGTCACAGGATCCTGAGGAAGTAAAGAGAGTGCCGGACATCACCGAAATGCTCATCCCAACGGTTCTTAACTGTGATGAGGAACAGACAGCCTCAGCCCCAGACTTGGATAATTCACCGTCCGCCAGTCCCAGTGAAGTGTCTGGGGCTGAAGCAACAGACTGCAGATTCATTGGACCAGAATATTCTCCCGCCTCCTACCAGTCAACCTGAATTACGCTGGTCGGAGCGGACGACAGCTGGAATACCCCCACTCGTTATGAACAAGACCAGTTTATTTTGCAACAAATTATTCAAGGAGTGAAAGAGTGTGAACGTCTAATGAAAGAGCTCTCGCCCGTGGAATGGCGAGTTAAAGGAGGGCGGGAGTGTAAGGAGGAAGACTGGGCTTGCGGGTACCTTTGCAGTGCTGAGTCCAATGTTACCGGGGGGAAGGAATGGGGAATCGGACAGGACCCATGACCCTGGTGAGAGGGGGCGTGGTAAGACCACGTAGGGAGCAGGAAGCGTGGGAAAAAGACAGAAGTTTCCCGCCGGCAGAGAGAGAGAAAGCAGGGATGAGAGAGACCGAGCTGAGTTATGCCCCAGCAGAGCTTATGAGAGAGCCCCCCAAGAGTTAGTGAGCGCGCAGAGCGTCAGGCGCTCAGCTAAGCAGTGTGCAGGCCTCACATTGAGAAGCAGATGCCGGATCGTCCGGTGTGTTCCCCATCTTTCACAGGCGTGCAGCAGAGAACGCGTAGGACAGAGACTTCTGCAGCACCCCCCGCACGTCTGCTGCACAGATTAATGGACTAGGGGCTCAGCGGGCAGAACCGGTGACCGCCTGTTGCCGCCAGAAGCTGGACCGTGATTTGGTGGGTCACGTCTGAAGGCACTGTGCCGGCCGTTGCCAGTATTTCAACTCTCATCAGACTGCATGTGGATGAGGAGCAGTGAAGTTACGATACGTGAAGTTCAAATATCAGACTGTTGTGTTACACCTTAATTTTCACTGTTATTGTCTATTAACTCCCTGTGAGGAGATCATTCCCACTATCTTTGTTATAAATTAAACTGCATCATTGTTAAACATTGTTCTGCAATCCCTGCATTTCTGCATCCTCGTACCTGCTTACACATGTACTGTGCAAGTAGGTAGCGGGTGTATGGAGTGGGCTCACAGGGTGAGCCTGCCCCATACACAGTAGGTAATGGCTTAGTGTTACAGCCAGGACCTGCCTCCAACAGCGGCGATTGCTAACCTGTAAAATTCCACTGCTTAGCTCGCCCGTGATGTGATCGTGGACCACTGATGGGTTGCTATGACGGGTCTGTCGAAGACCCCTGTGGTTGTCACTACAGAGTTCCTCTGAAACCTGCCTCTGGCTGAGCTTCAATGGAGGCTGTGATTTTCACTATACAGCAATACTGTGGCATCGTTGTATATAGCACAATGATCGCAGCGTCAAGTTACCTAACAAGTACAGTGAAAAGTAATAAAAAATTATTTAAGTAACAAGTTCAAATCACCCACCTTTTTCCCCCATGAAAAATAAAGATAATAAAAAAATACACACATGTGGTATCTTCGCATTCAGAACAATTCGACCTATTAGAATATTTAAAAACTTAACCCAAGTGGTAAACACCGTAGATGAAAAAATTCAAGAACACCAATATTGCATTTTTATGGTCGCTGCAATTCCGCAAAAATGCTGTAGCAAGCGAAGAAAAAGTCACATCTATCCCAAAATGGTAAAAATATTTTCTAATCCTGCAAAAAATAAGCCGTCACAGAGCTCCATCGACCTAAAAATGTTTCGGGTCTCGGAAAATGGTGGCACAACCCTCCCAATTTTTTTTCAAACATCTGATTATTTTTTTTTACTACTACAGTAATAATAAAACTGGACATGTTAGGTATCGCTGTAATCGTACTGATGAGGAGAATCATATTGTGAGGTCAATTTTTGCCACACAATGTATGCCGTAAAAACAATACCCAAAAAAACAGAATTGCATTTTTTTCACAATTTCACCGCACATGGAATATTTTTCCCTTTTTCCAGTACACTATGTGATAAAATGAACAGTGTAATCCAAAAGCAGGGAGTGACATAATAACCATTTCTGCAGACAAGTGAGATTTTAGTATCCCAATTTTATAAAAGGTTTGTTCCACTTCTTTCCAAGAGTCTTTTATGGCCTCACATTTCTGCCTTGTATGAAATAATTTGTATTACAGGGCTACAAAGGTTATCTGAAAGATTGAAATAGTGTAAAATTCTGGGATTCTTTACCTCCTAAAGGTTTGAAAGATTGTTCCTGAGTTCTCAAACATTGAGAAAATGATATGAACAAAGTTAATTTCTTGCCCTTTCAGCGAGATACCAAGGTCTTTTTCCCAGGAGATAAGGAAGGGGGAAGTGGAGACTTGCATCAGAGAGATCGGTTTGTTATATAGCTTAGAGGTTATTTTGTGTATAGGTCTTGGCTTATAATTAATTATGATGTTTAGTAAAGGTTTTTATATTTTTTTCTGATTTAAGGTCATTTTAGGAAATAAGCAGATCCATGATGTATCAGTAGGAGAATTACTGTTGGGAAAAAAGTTGTTAGATATGGATTGGACATTTCTTTCCATATACCAAATGGGTCTTGGAAGTTAGAATGAAGGTGATATGGAATAGTACGTGCTGGAGTAAGAGGGGAAGGTGTTGGCCCATGGCTTTCTTGAAAGTTGATGGAGTACCAAGACTTCAGAATGGCTTTGGTGAATAAGCTTTTTGAGCTCTTTAAAGAGAACCTGTCATGAGGATCATGGATGTTAAACTAAAGGTATAGGCATAAAGAGGCTGCTATACTAATTTAATACCCATCTTCAGTCTAGAAATCCTCAGCCTGGTTGTTTAATTACCTCTAGAAGTTTGGGGTACCTTTGTGCATCAGGGGTGGGACTGTGAGGCAGGACTGTAGATAGTGTCTTCAGCTCTGCCACAGTCCTCCGCTGCCTTTGGAGTCAGTATTTTCTTACTGTTTTAGTGGGCGTGGTGATTGCGCACATTGATATCATGGTGGTCTTCAGGCAAATGGCGCCAGAGTCGTTGGATGCGCAGATTTAGATCTTGGCTTAACATTGAGCCAAGATTTCAATCTGCTTCCGTGCCGCCACTGGTGCAATTATACTAAAGGCCACCGTGATATCAATGTGCGCAAGTGACATGCCCATTAAAACAGTAAGAGGATACAGACACCAAAGGCAGCAGAGGGGCTGTGGCAGAGCTAAAGACCCGACTCAATGTCCTGCCCTGATGCATATAGCTTAGGAAAGAAACCTTCTAATGATTGAAGAACAACCAGGCTGCGGATTTCTACTCTGAAGGTACCTATTAAATAGGAATAACAAAGCCTTTATGCCCCTACCTTTAGTTTAACATGCATGATCCTGATGACAGGTTCTCCTAAGCAAACATTGCTTCCGCAAGAAGTGATGGTTTTCATGGCCTTGTAAATAAAAGTCTTCTTAGACCTTAGACATCTCTGTAGAAATATCTCCTTAGTTTAGCCTTCAATTCAGAAAAATAGCATTATAATTCACTTGTACTGTATATAGGGGAGAGCTAACCCTCCATTAGATATGGGTTGTGTTAATAGCCTACTATCGAGTCCATGAGGTTTAGAGGGCCATGAAGGCCCCCATACACATTAGACTAATGTCAGCTCAACCTGAAGATATTGATGGGTTCAGCAGATGGTCTAATGTGTATGGGGGTGCTGGCTGACTGATGGTTGGGAGAGATGTCCATCAGGCATGTCTGATTTCTGACTGCCGATCGCATTGTTCTTCTTGAGATAAGCTGACGTGTCCGCCAGCGGCTTTCTCATAGTGGCCATAGATGCACTGGACTGAACGAGAAGTTTACAGAAGGAGCTCTGAAACATTGTTCGGCCGACAACCATCTAATATGGCCAACCTAAGAAGTGTTAGAATAGCTATTTGACTTAATTAAAGAAAGACAAACATCTGCGGGCCTCTATGGAGTTGCATATCGGCCAGATGGAGGCCAAAAGAACACACTTTCAGTCTCCGTCTGGTGAATGGTCACCGATGACAAAGTTACAGTATACATTGGGAAAAGCTCCCGATGTATACTATACAGTGTATGTCAGGAACACCTAGTCTACAGTATACGTTGGGAGCCTTTTCCACTGTAACAACACCATAGTCAACCATTGTACAGACAGAGGCTGAACGTATGTTCTTTTGGCCTCCATTTGGTTTGTGGTATGTGACTGCATTCCAGTTGTTTACCTATATAGAAAAGCGTAGAAGACGGTGAACCAAGCCTTAAGGTACTGTCACACTAAGCGAGATCGCTAACGAGATCGCTACTGCGTCACCGATTTTATGACGCAGTAGCGATCTCGTTAGTGACGCAGCTGTGTGTGACATGTAGCGGCGATGTGGCCCTGCTGCGATGTCATTGATCGCTCATGAACGTTCTAAGCCGTTTTTTGGTCGTTCGTGTCCGCTGGTGAGCCTGAATCGCTGAGTGTGACACCCTTTATGAACGACTTTACCAGCATCGCAGGCGGGACTAGGTTTTCCCAACGACCGCAGAGGTCGTTATACAGATCGCTGATGAGATGTGTTTGGAAGCTAACTAGTGACCACATAGCGATCGCACCAGCGATCTCGCCAGGTTGTGTCGTTGTCATGATCGCTAGTGTGATCGCTAAGTGTGACAGTGCCTTTATTGTCAAAGTTTTTTATGCCATTAATAAAGGTTCATTCAGATCTTTTTTTTCCAATAAGGAAGAAACAAGTTGGCTACACTTGTCACCGTGTGTAGAACTTTTGTTTACCAAGAAGATAAGCTTCAGCTGAGTTAACATTCTCGATATCTTGTAGTTGTTTAGAGAGATGAGATGTGTCGGCAGCTGGGGGACTCTGATGGCTATCTGATGTACTCATGTCTTCTGTTTCTTCAGGTGGAAAGAAAGGTACTGCCACACTAAACGCTCCCGCTAACGATCACAATAACGACGCATACTAATGCGATCGTTTTTGTGATCGTTTTAATGTCGCTAGTAGCTGCCACACTTAGTGATCTCGTTAACGACGCATAAGCGGTTAGCGATCTCATTAACGACTTTGGCGGTCATTGTGATGTAAAAAACAGCCCACATCGTTCACAAAAGGTGCCAGACACAGCGATATAGGCTCACCAGCGGGACGCCAACGATCTAAAAACGGTCCAGAACTCTAGTGAACGATCAGCGAGATCACAGCAGGGGCCACGTCGTTGCTACATGCCACACACAATAGCGTCACGAACGAGATCGCTAAATAGTGACGTATTTTAGCGATCTCGTTAGCGACGCTGTTTAGTGTGGCATACCCTGAAGTCCGGAGCTGTAGACTTCCTTCTCATTGTTGTCCTATTTGCTTCCAAACCAATAAAGAGAATAATGGGAGGAACACACACTTGGAAGAATTGAAGTTTTTAAGATAATACTGGAACCTGGAATTATTGTCTAATAAGGTTTTCATTTAAGTGCCATTAGACTATTTTTTTTGGAGGGGGGATTTAATTAATTAATTAATTGATAGACATGGGACTATGAACTGAGATCCTGATATACTTATGAAGATTTATTGCAAGAGGTAAATAAATAGTGGAGTCACTGATAGGAGGAGTGCTCTTTGGAATCATATGAATAGTCTTTGCCAGATGGGTTTTGCAACCTCCACACATAAAAAAGATCTAGGCTAGCGAGGTTTCGCTTAATTTTACTGACAGATCAAAAAGATGAAGCAGATTTCCCTTGAGAATAAACAAGAAGGGGGTCTAATGCTGCATTTAAAAGGAACCTGTCATTTCACCAAACCTTGTTAGCCTGCAGATATGGAGTTAAAAAAATTACAATGCTGTCTGGCCAAGTTACTAAAACGTGGCTAAGGTGAGAAAATTAACTTTATTCATCCTGGACGTCGCCGGATTTCAGTTATTGAGGTGGCCAGGATGGCTACAATCATTGCTCAGTACACAGTGAGCAGCAGCTATAAGTACATCCTGGTACATTAATTCACAGCAGAGCTGTACTGCACCCCGAGCTGTCAATCATCATGCTGGGGCATGCGCACTGTGTACTGAGCAATGACTGTAGCTGCATCGGGCACGCCACTGCCTGAAAACTGGAAGCCTCCAGGAGGAATGAAGTTCATTTTCCCCATAGCCGCACTTTAAGCAAGTCAGCTGCACAGCATTGTAATGCTATTATCCCGAAAGTTTCCAGATTTGGGGACATGACAGGTTCCTTGTAGGAATCTATAAGGTTGATGCTAACCAGGCTGTTTGCACCTGATTAGAAACATAAGGCTAAGTGCACACGTTCAGGATTATTTGCGTTTATTTCGTGTTTTTTCGCAGCAAAAAGCGCGTAAAAAATGCATGAATAAAGCATCCTATTATTTACAATGAATTACGCAATTTTTGTGCACATGGTGCGTTTTTTCTGCGAAAAAAACGCATCGCGGCAAAAGAAGCAACATGTTCATTTATTTCGCGTAATTCTAGCGTTTTTCCCGCTATATTATTGACCTAGAAAGTTCTGGGAAAAATCACGGTAAAAATGCGTAAAATCCGTGCAAAAAAAACACGCAAAATCCACGCAAAAAAACGTGCGTTTTTACCGCGGAAAAAGTCCGGTTTTGCTCTGGAAAATTCTGCACACATTCCTGAACGTGTGCACTTAGCCTAAAGGTTATAAATTGTAACTGGCATATCTGTTATGATTTGGTAGCTGAGGAGGACAGGAGCAAAAAACAGCCAAGGCAGCCAAACACCCAGAGAGGTTGGGAACTAATGGGTTGCAGATCCCTAAACTAACTCCACAACTAGACGCAGCCGTGGGACATACCTACGGTGACCTAGACGCCTCGGCACACCCGGAGAGCTACACCTAAAGATAGAAACAGGAAAGCTAACTGCCCGGAGTAGAGCCCCAAAGGAATAGGTAGCCCCCATACATATAATGGCGGTTAGACAAGACGAAATACAAACGCAGGCAGAAAATAGAGTGAGCAAACGCTGGGGTCAAACACTGTCTAGATACGACAGGACAGGACAGAATACTATCTGCAACCCAGCAAAACCCTAGAAAAACTTCCAACACTTCTGATTTCAAAAATGCTGAGATCACACGATCTCGCCACCCACTAAATCAGATCTCTGGTATGAACAAGCGGCTAACCCGCAGCCACTCAAATAGTAGGGACAGAGCAAAAGAACAAATAAACAGTGGCTACTGAAAAACAGAGAGTAGCACAGGCCCCTAGAGGGGAACCCGGCTAACCTCCCACAAAAGTGCAGACAAAAAAATGGAAATAGCAAACATGATAGAAACAAGCAGCAAATAACTTATCTGAAAATAGCAGACGAAGGCAACACACCAGCTGACTACCAAATGAACCAGGAAACAACAATTGATCACCTACGAGGATCATGGGAAGGCAGCTCACTTATATCAGCCCAGTCCGTCTCTCCTGATTGCCAGTCATCGCTCGCAGGTGATGGACTTCTGCTATTCATCACTGGTTCAATACCCTCAGCAACCACCTATCACAAAAATATGACTATATATTACACCTTCAATATCTGTCTGGAAAGGGTAGTGTGATGCTGAGTCAGTACTCACGGACAAGCCATGACACAGGGTATTCAGGAGATCCACGGTCAGATATCAGTAGGACTCGTAGTACAAAGAGGCAATACAAAGTGGTGGTCAAGTAACCATCCGTCATCAAATGCCAGGGGGGTACGTCAAGATAAGGGGATAAGAAAAATGGATAGTCAGAGACCAAATCCAAAAATGGATCATGACAGTATCCCCCATTCAATGAGGGGCCTCTGGACCCTCAACACCGCATCTCACCAGAAAACAGCCTACGGTGAGGACGCCTCGATCCACCAGAGTTCACCTCAGCAGTCACATGACTCTCAGGTTTATGGCAAACACGGACTGATGGAAGTGACAATAACGAATGCTCCGGAGGTGCCACAAATCTCCAGAGCGCCGACCTGGGGAATGAGTTGTGTACAGGCATTACTGGGCATAACTCAAGCTGGTAAGTCCCCGGGCCGAGAATGGCCGACAACCGATACGGCCCAATCACCCAAGAACTCCAGGCCCCAGCAGCACACTTCCACCGGATGTTTTTGTTGGACACCCATACATACTCATTCACACACAGGTTTATTGCCTCGCACACGATTGCCACAAGGGCAGCACGGTGGCTCAGTGGATAGCACTGTAGCCTTGTAGCGCTGGAGTCCTGGGTTCAAATCCCACCAAGGACAACATCTGCAAGGAGTTTGTATGTTCTTCCCGTGTTTGTGTGGGTTTCCTCCGGGTTCTCCGGTTTCCTCCCACATTCCAAAGACATACTGATAGGGAATGTAGATTGTGAGCCCCATCAGGGACAGCGATGATAATGTGTGCAAACTGTAAAGCGCTGCGGAATATGTTAGCGCTATATAAAAAAATAAAGATTATTATTATTATTAAGATGGAGAACTCTTTACAGAACCAACAACAGCGGCATCCCCTGTGTCATCACACTCACACCCCCACAATGCTCTAAAGGAACCACCACCCTCCTCTGACCCCTCCTCCTAAGAGGACTCCGACACTCAGGGTTAGCTTGTGGTGAGGGTAGAAACTTGCCCTTACTCCCTGGCAGCACCTCTTTCCTCCCCCACTGGAGAAGGGGACGGTTGTAGAAAGAGGACAGAGACAGTAGCCCCCAGGCAGCAGCCCTTACATGACTGATCTCAGCTGACTACTTCCAGTCTATGATCGGCTTGTGTTTTATCAACCAAGGGAGGCCTAAAACGATGGGTGTTGGCATTCCCCCCAAGACGTAGCACGACAGAGACTCTTCTTGATGAGTCCCTATACGTAGGTGTATATCATCTACGACTTTGGTCACCCTCCCCTGGCTGAGTGGGACTGAGTCAATGGCCTGGACGCTTAGGGGTTTTGCTAGCGTCCTACACCTGAGGCCGTGGTTCTGGACAAAGTGAGCATCCACCAAATTGACTCCTGTTGCACTGTCCAAAAGCATCGGTATTCCCTCAGTTACCACGCCAACTACCACTTCAACAGACAGGGTACACTGAGGGGAAAAATGGAGGAAATATACACTCCCTGGTCGCCTCCCTCCACACGACCAGGGGGACTCGGCTTCTTAGATGGTACAGGTAACTTGGCGCGAGCTGAGCAGACACCTATGAAATGACTAGTCTGCCCACAGTAAAAACATGCCCCCACACCACGACGAACCACAGGCAACCCCGTTTGGAACCAACTCCTCTCACCTTGTACAAGTGTGTCCTCCTCCCTAGCAAGGACTACAGGGGGCATATTTGGTGTATGCCTCTCCCTCAAGCATCTATCCACCTGGATGGTAAGGGACATGGCGGCCTCCAACGACCTGGGGGAGGCGTACTGCACCAGAGTATCCTGCAACCTTGGGGACATCCTGCATAAAATGGCTCCTAAAAGCAGGGTCATTCCACTGTGTGTCAGTGGCCCACCTCCTGAACTCTGAGCAGTACTCCTCAGCCGGCCGACCCCCCTGCTTGATTTTACGGAGTCGGGATTCCGCCAGGGAGACGCCATCAGGATCTCCATACATCAACGCCAGAGCTGCAAAAAAAACATCCACCGACCGTAAATATGGTGAATCGGTCAGAAGGGAGAAGGCCCAGGATTGGGGGTCACCCTTGAGAAGGGAGACAATAATCACCACATGCTGTTCCTCACTCCCTGATGAACGGGGGTGGAGCCTGAATTATAATTTACAGGCCTCTTGAAAAACCAAAAATTTATCTCTCCCTCCAGAAAACCTGTCAGGGAGAGATATCTTGGGTTATGGTTAAGCCTGCACCTGAGCCGAGGCCCAGAACCCCACCAACTGCTGCAACTGCTGCACCACCTCAACCCGAAGCACTTTAAGCTCATCGGTGAGGATCTGAAGCAGTTGGGCAAAGTCCTGCATTTGGGCCATGTCTCACCAGAAAAAAATGTGACAGTTGGTGATAATGTCACGAAGTGGCTGTCCTGGTGTGACGTGACCTGACGGTTGGTCGGTGACCAGACGGCAAAACACCAGGTAAACTTTAACAATGGTGGGCCCTGCGATAGGGAATGAGGGAAATGGACACCTCCTGCACTCACCTAAGTCTGTGCCCTGATCTCCCTATCATCCCTATATGGGTTCTTTCACCCCATCACCGAGCAGGATACCTTAAACCCTCACAAGCCCTGCGCTAATCCCTAGGTAGGGAGCAGGTTGGTGAGAGCACTGTCACACCACTGCACTAATGAAACACCAAGGGAAGGAACAAACAACAAAGGGGTAAAAGCAACAAAAACACCACAGTTAGCTTTTTGCTGTAAAGCTCCACACAGTAGGATAAAGTCACCAGATCAGGGTAATAGCTGAAGCACAACTGCACTCAGCAAGCTCCTCCTGCTTGGTTGGTCTCCAGAAGGACCTGTGTTGTGAACACTCTTGGTCCAGCTTCTGAGTTTGGGCTCCCTCTGGTAGTTGCTGCTGGTAATGGAGCTGCTCTGGCTAACAGAAGTCGATCACCTGAAGAGGATGATTGGACATCAGGTGTTTCTGACTGAAGAGATATAAGTGAGCAACCTTCCTTGGGTTGTTGCCGGTGATTTGTTCTTCTTCCTGAGCCTTCTGGAAGTCAGCTTGTTCCCTGCTTTGTCCTGCACCTTTCAGATAAGTTGTTTATCTGTTTTGATCTGTGGCATTTTTCCCTTTTGGCTTTTCTCTGTGCTCTGCCTTGCCGGTGCAGTCCAGCCGGGTTCCCTACTGGGGCCTGTGCTGGACTCTGTTTTCCTGGTCACAGTTTATGTCAGTCTGTTCAGTATTGCTAGTCTCCTGTTATTTCAGTATCTGTTGTTTTGCGTCCAGTTCACACCAGAGTTCTGATTTAGTGGGGGAGAGGTCGTGTCGCCTCAGTAGTTTTGCATATCAGACGTGTTGGAATTTTTCTTAGGGTTTTTGCGGGATTGCAGACAGTATCCTTTTCTGTCCTGTTCTATGCAGTTTGGGCCCCAGCATTTGCTTACGCTATTTTCTGCCTGTGTTTTGTACTTCATCTGCCTCACCATCAATATATGTTTGGGGGCTATCTATTCCTTTGGGGCTCTACTCGGGGGCAGTTTAGCTTTCCCCTTTCTCTCTTTAGGCTTAGTTATCTCTTTGGCTGTGTCGAGACGTCTAGGTCATCGTAGGTACGTCCCACGGCTAATTCTAGTTGTGTTGTCAGTTTAGGGGTCTGCAATCTGCTAAGTTACCAACCTCTCTGGTGTTGTGCTGCCTAGCCCATTTCTTTGTTGTCCTCCTAGGTTACCATATCATAACAGACCTGTATCACCAACAGTCAGCTGATGCATCAGGAGACCTTTTAAAGAATGGTGGGAGTGGTCACCACCTCCATCAGCAAACTCAGCAGCAATATAATTACACCAGCGGCCACCGGGGAAAAAAACAGACATTAACCCCGATGGCCTGAAAGGAAAAAAGTTTTAATATTAAAAGCAAAATCTGCCACAGATCCAAAAATGAATCGTGAAAAGTGGCAAGGCCCATATAAGGTCGTGGAAAAACTGGGTGACATGAATTACAAGGTACACCAGCCCGGTCGCAGGAAGCCACACCAGGTTTACCATGTGAACTTGCTCAAACCATGGCGAGACTAGCAATCACTGGAAGCTCCTTGCCTGGGGGCTTGTCCCTATGCCAAGGTGGAGGAGGTCACTACTGCTGAGACACTAATGCGGGCCTAGAAGCAACAGTGTCGAAAACTGCTGCAGCAGAACCTTGACCTGTTCTCAGAGTTGCCATAGTGCACACAGGTCATTGAACATGATGTGTTAACAGAGACGCATGTAAGGGGTGAACCTCAAGCCCTATAGAATCCCTGAAGCATGCTAGAAGATAATTGTAAGGTTCTGTGTACATGTTCCTGAAACTCAGTTTGTTCGTCAGCCATTTTACTTTCTGTCTTGCTGCAGCTATCTTGCCCTCAGTCAATATGGAGTTTCCAGCTTGCATGTTCCCGCCCTGATTCTCTCCTTTTGCTTCTTAAGCAGCCACAGCTGAGCAATCAGTGCTTCAGAATCTAGCCTGCAGTGAACCTGTGACCTGACTCCTGAAGCCTTGGACTTTGTACTCCAGCTATTCCTACTGAGGAACTCTGAAGCACTTGTGGACTCTGAACCCTGCTCTTTGAAAGACCCACGTTTGCATGGACTTACGGTAACAGAGAAGAAGATCCTGAACCTGTTGTGGAGAGTGATTGCTGAGCTTAGATTACTCTGGCCTGCTGTGTCTCCTGCTTCTGTGTCTGCAAACTGTGTGACTATTTTTGCCAACTTGTATGAAGTAATACAAGACTTTCTATATCAACCCTGTGTCTCATGTATTTTCAACGCACCCAAGCACAAGACGCTATATGAACTGTACTACACACATTACAAGATTCTGAAGCCAAACGTTAGTGTCTGCTGGGTCTGGAAAGGCTGTGTCTGCTGTAACTGTGGATATCGGATGTCCGGTTGTACTTTCTGTGATGACAGTGGTTGTGACTTCTCACAACCATTCCAGGTGAGCAATTCCCTTAAGTGTTTTTTTTTTCCCGCAGTGTTACCACAGGTAAACACTATTGTTTTTTTTTTTTCTTTTCTCTTTTTTGTCTGCTGTAACTGTGGATATCAGATGTCCGGTTGAACTTTCTGTGATGATAGTGGTTGTGACTTCTCACAACCATTCCAGTACTCCTGTCTTAAAAGATCTGGAAAATGGAGGCCCGCATAAAGGAACTTTGCGGAGTGACTGATAATATCCTTGCAGATTTGCAGAATATAAAGACCCGTTTTTCAAACCTACAGGACCTCACTAATCACAATTTGCAAGTGTTTGGACAGACTGCCCAGGATTTGCGAGCCAGGATTGAGGTTCTAGAGGAGCGAGTCCAGGCTCCTGCCGTAGCCCCGAGTTCTGGGATTCCCAAGTTGCCCCCTTTTCGTTTTGGCGGTGAACGTGAGAAATTCAGGGGATTTATTAATCAATGCAATCTTTTTTTTTCTGCACATGCTTCACAATTTCCCACTGAACGATCTAAGGTGCTTACTATAATTATGTTGCTTACCAACAAGGCTTTGATGTGGGCAAACCCTCTGATTGAGACTGAGGATGATTGTTTGAATCACCTTGATGATTTTATTTCAGCCATGGGGCAGGTGTTTGATGACCCCAATCGAGGTGCAACAGCTGAAGCAGCCATGTTAGCTTTGCGCCAAGGTAAGCACTCGGTAGCTGAATATGCCTTGGATTTCAGGAGATGGGCCCTTGATACCACCTGGGACAGTTCCGCCAAAAAATCTATTTTTCGAAAGGGGTTATCTCCACTGATTAAGGATGAACTTGCTCGTGCCGACCCTCCCACTGCGTTAGGTGACTTTATTAACTACTGCATCCGTATTGATACTCGTCTGACTGAACGCAGGCAAGAGAGATGGTTCGAAAGCAATCGCACTAACCTTTTCCTACCTTCCTCTCCAGCTAAGGAACCTTTGAGTAGGATTACACGGGAACCTGAACCTGAACCCATGCAGGTAGACTCTTTACAACGACGGGTTAGTGATGCACGCAAGGAACATCGTTTTAAGGAGAATCTATGTTTCTATTGTGGTAAGTCAGGGCACTTCATTATAAACTGCCCCAGCCGTTCTCGTAAGACTACTGCAGCACTCATTCACTGTGAGTGTTGCGAGAGGGGATCTGTCAGGTCCGAGCCTCAGGCTCCAGAGAGATCTGCAGCAAGAGATCTTGATTTCTCGGACTTAAACTCCGTTACCTCTGAGGACGTTGACTGTGTAAACGCTGCCATTTTTCAAGTTTCCTCAGCGGTGTCCCAGCTGAGTTGTAAGAAAAACAATTCTCATTGCTTTCTTTCCATCAAACTCTGGGTTGACTCAGCTTGGGTGTCTAGCTCTGCTATGATCGACTCAGGGGCAAGTGGAAATTTTATGGATGTCTCCTTTGCTCTGAAACAGGGGATACGTTCAGTGAAGAAGGCTACTCCAGTACAGATGGAAACTGTGGATGGCTCCCTGCTGACCTCTGGACCAGTGGATCAGGAAACAGAGCCTTTGAGGGTTCTTATGGGTAAAGATCATCAAGAGAAACTGTCCTTTATGCTTATCTCTTCTCCCCACTTTCCCATTATTCTAGGGCTACCATGGCTGCAGGCTCAGAATCCTACCATTAACTGGGAGACCAAGGAATTACACTTTCCAGAGAAACAGATGAGTCCAAAAGTTTCAGCTTGCTCTGTTCCTAAAGGAACCATGTCAGTCCCTGAACTACCAGCTGTATACCAGGACTATGTGGATTTATGTGACAAGAAGAACGCTGACCAGCTTCCTCCTCACTGTCCATATGATTGTCCAATTGAATTATTGCCTGGAGCAGAGATACCTTTTGGTAAGATCTACCCCCTGGCGGGGCCCGAGCTAAAGGCTTTAAAGGATTACATAGACGAAAATCTAGCCAAGGGCTTCATACGCCCCTCTTCTTCTCCTGCAGGTGCACCCATCTTCTTTGTAAAGAAGAAAGATGGATCTCTGAGACCCTGCGTAGACTATAGGGAACTCAATAAGGTTACTATTAGAAACCGTTATCCATTGCCTTTAATCCCTGAGTTATTGGAGAGAGTGCGACATGCCAAAATTTTCTCTAAACTAGATCTTCGTGGGGCCTATAACTTAGTCCGTATTAGACCTGGGGATGAATGGAAGACTGCATTCAGGTCACGCTATGGACACTTTGAATATCTAGTTATGCCTTTTGGTCTGAGTACCGCCCCAGCCACTTTCCAACACTTGGTGAATGACATCTTCAGGGATCTCCTAGATACATTCGTGGTGATTTATTTGGATGATATTCTAATTTTTTCTAACTCCACAGAGGAACATCATGGACATGTGAGAATGGTCTTGGAACGTCTAAGACAAAATCATCTTTACATCAAACTTGAAAAGTGTGAATTCCATAGGACCGAAATTCAATTTCTGGGGTATGTACTGTCTACACAAGGAATTAGTATGGATGGAAGCAAAACCCAAGCCATCAAGGATTGGCCAAGTCCTAGAAATGTGAAGGAGGTACAGCGCTTCATCGGGTTTGCCAACTTCTATAGACGTTTCATTAGAAATTTCTCTGAGGTAGTGTCACCTATCACCCAACTTACCCGGAAAGAGTCTAGGTTCTCCTGGACTCCCCAAGCCCAGGAAGCATTTTCCCGTCTAAAAGATAAAATTACCACTGCACCTATCCTAGTACATCCCAACCCCGAGCTTGCCTTCATAATAGAGGTGGATGCTTCAGACTGTGCCGTTGGAGCTATACTCTCTCAGAGAACAGGTGAGAAGAATGTCTTGCATCCTTGTGCCTTCTTTTCCCAGCAGTTGTCTTCGGCTGAGAGGAACTACGATGTGGGCAATAGAGAGTTGTTGGCCATTATTGCCGCCTTCAAAGAATGGAGACACCTTCTTCAGGGAGCTGCACAGCAAATAGTCATCCTGACAGACCATCGTAACCTTGAATTTATCAGGTCGGCTAAGTGCCTGACTCCTCGCCAGGCTCGCTGGAATCTTTTCTTAAACCAATTTAATGTTATTATTTCTTATAGACCAGGATCGCGCAATGGAAAGGCTGATGCACTCTCTAGGATTTACTCAGCAGAGACACGTCCAATTACTCCTCCTAAGACTATTCTTCCTGACTCTAGATTCCTAGGAGTGATTCATAATCAAGACCTACTTAAGGACATCAAGGAAGCATACCATGCGGATTCCTTTTTGGCACAACCCCAAGGGACGTAAGTCTTGTCTTTAAGAATGGTGTGTGGATTCAGGGACAACGCCTGTATATTCCTGAAACAGTCAGATTGAGAGTATTGCAACTCATTCACGATTCCAAGATAGCTGGGCATAGAGGAATTCTAAAGACACAGGAATTTCTTTCTCGTTTCTTTTGGTGGCCCACTTGCAGGAAGGATGTTTTAAACTATGTCACTTCATGTGAAGTCTGTGCAAGATGCAAAACACCTCGCTCCTCACCAACTGGTCTGTTACAGCCTCTTCCCACCCCGTCCCGCCCGTGGGGATCCATTTCTATGGACTTCATTGTGGAGTTACCAACCTCTCAAGGGAAGAACACCATTCTAGTGGTGGTTGACCGTCTAACAAAGGCAGCTCATTTTATCCCTTGTGTCGGCTTACCCACTGCAAAACAGACATCAGATTTGATGATTAAAGATGTGTTTCGCTTACATGAGTACCGGATGAGGTTATTTCGGATCGAGGGGTGCAATTCACTTCTAGGTTTTGGCAAAATTTCTGTGCAGCATTGGACATTAAAGTAAACCTTTCTTCTGCTTTTCATCCCCAGACTAATGGACAGACCGAACGAACCAATCAAACCCTGGAGCAGTATCTCCGCTGCTTTATCTGCCACCTACAGGATGATTGGGTGGATCTACTTCCATTAGCTGAGTTCTCTTATAACAACTCTCAGAGTGCCTCCACTAAGCAGTCTCCTTTTTACTCTAATCTAGGTTATCATCCTAACATTCTACCACGATTTCCCATAGAAACGCCTTTACCAGCAGTGGCTGAAAGAATCACGTCTTTACAGAAGAATATGGATCTTCTAAAGGAGAATCTGGAATCGGCTCAGGAAAGGTACAAGAAAGCAGCAGATAAATTTCGTAAACCTGCACCAGCTTTCAAGGTAGGAGACTTGGTCTGGCTGTCAACCAGAAATCTTAAGTTAAGGATTCCATCGTCTAAGTTGGGACATAAGTACATTGGACCCTATAAAATCAGTAAAATTATAAGTGCCATTGCTTGTCGTCTTCAACTGCCCAGAACTATGAGAATCCACCCTGTCTTTCATGTATCCCTACTAAAGGCTGCGACACCCAATACGTTTCCTGGACGTTCTTCTCCTTGCCCTGACCCAGTGCTAGTCGATGGTCAGGAAGAATTTGTGGTGGAAAGGATTTTAGATTCCAGGTTGTATAGAAATCAGTTACAATATCTGATTAAATGGCAGGGCTACCCAGTGGAGGACAACTCATGGGAACCAGTCAATAACGTTAATGCTCCTCGCTTGCTCCGTCAGTTTCATCAGAGGTACCCACACAAGCCTGGTCTGAGGTCATCCGGAGGTTGTCCCTAAGGGGGGAGTAATGTAAGGTTCTGTGTACATGTTCCTGAAACTCAGTTTGTTCGTCAGCCATTTTACTTTCTGTCTTGCTGCAGCTATCTTGCCCTCAGTCAATATGGAGTTTCCAGCTTGCATGTTCCCGCCCTGATTCTCTCCTTTTGCTTCTTAAGCAGCCACAGCTGAGCAATCAGTGCTTCAGAATCTAGCCTGCAGTGAACCTGTGACCTGACTCCTGAAGCCTTGGACTTTGTACTCCAGCTATTCCTACTGAGGAACTCTGAAGCACTTGTGGACTCTGAACCCTGCTCTTTGAAAGACCCACGTTTGCATGGACTTACGGTAACAGAGAAGAAGATCCTGAACCTGTTGTGGAGAGTGATTGCTGAGCTTAGATTACTCTGGCCTGCTGTGTCTCCTGCTTCTGTGTCTGCAAACTGTGTGACTATTTTTGCCAACTTGTATGAAGTAATACAAGACTTTCTATATCAACCCTGTGTCTCATGTATTTTCATCGCACCCAAGCACAAGACGCTATATGAACTGTACTACACACATTACAATAATATCAAAGGAGGTGAAGAGAATTCTGGACCTTGGGGTGATAGAGGAGTCAAAAAGTGGATGGTCGAGTCCCATCGTCCTAATGCCGAAACCCGACGGCGAGTGGCGGTTTCGTAACATTTACCACAGGCTCAATGAACAAAGAACATACCAGAACTGTTGCAGTGCAACACAATGCATATTCCATAACAAAAGTGTGAGGGATCTCAGAGGGGAAGGGGGGGTCGACTTTGCTCACCTCGGGGGGATGGGAGAGAAGGACCTAGCAGGGGTTGGCTCTCTGGCGCCACCACTTGCCCCAGGTCAGTCAGGGAACTGCACCGAGAGCAAATAGTCACCAGAAAGGCTTCCCTTATGGATACGAGTTAGTGAGGCACTCCCTGTGAGGGTGGATATACAGTACAGACCAAAAGTTCAAAGATCATTCAAAGATTTTTCTGTATTTTCATGGCTATGAAAATTGTACATTCACACTGAAGGCATCAAAACTATGAATTAACACATGTATAATTATATACTTAACAAAAAAGTGTAAAACAACTGAAAATATGTCTTACATTCTAGGTTCTTCAAAGTAGCAACATGAATAGTGGCATGCTCCTGGACAAGCTCAGGACAAGGCTACGCGTTTCGATCACAGGGATCTTTATCACAGCTGACATATTCAGACAAAGGCACATATTTAAGACAAAGGAAGACCAATCACGATCAGAAAAAATGTCATGTGATTTTTGACAAGTCCTTTAACAATTTGCACATAACGAATAAAGAAACAAAAACAGTATTTGCACAAATAAAATCAATGCAAAGAAATAAAATTAATAATGGAACATCAATTCGTTTCTTTTGTTGAGACCAAATAGATGTCTGGTATGTAGATTAAAGATCCAGAAAGCTTCACGTGTGAGGAGTCGCTGACGTGCATCTCCACCTCGGGCAGACAGGTTAACACTTTCAATACCTGTGACTTGGAAGGAAGAAACATTGCGAGCATGCTGAAAAATAAAATGTTTAGCAGCAGCAGAAATATTGCGATTCGAAGAAACATTCTTTATATCCTGCAAATGTTCAGCGATCCTGATTTTTAGTTTCCTAGTAGTGCAGCCTATATAAGATAAATTGCAAGTAGTGCACATAATTTTATATACCACATAGCATGAATTACAATTGATATATTTGTTAATGGTATAAATCGCAGTGCTGTCATTATTTTCAAAGGTTTTCGTTACACAAACATATTTGCAAAGTGCACATAAGATGAAGATTTTATTGAAGCTGGATCCCTTTTTCCTTCATTTTCTCATGTATCTTCACGTTTGATCAAGCGGAGGATTCGTGCTTCTACAAACCGGTGAGCTGGTTAGCGTTCTTATATTTGTACTTTTGATTACCGTGCCTCCGGTTTCATGCTCAATATTTTCAAGTATTTTGAAAGTGGACTCAGTCATTAAGCTCAGGCACCAGCTTTATTATGGCATCTATTTTTGTTCAAGACAGATCTGTCAAAGCGGCACAAGTGTTTTCTGGTGATATTAATGAAATTCCAGACATGCCTGATCTGAATGAAAATATCAACAAAATGGAAAAACTTTTGCTTCAAGAAACAAAGTTGTGGTGGGATCATACTACCCTCCAAAATTATCTAGCTAAGGATATGATTCCAAGGGGGCTTCGTATTAAAAAAATCCCCACTACAATTTTTTCTGACATTTTCATTGAAGAGTGGAATCAGATACTCAGTAATTGTTCTTCCAAACTAATGCAACTCATAGTCAAATATGAGAGTAATAAATTGGAGGATATTCAGAAACAAATGAATGATGCAGATACTGCGCTCACTGAATTTAAATCGTTGACTCAGTATGACTCACTTGTGGCTAAAATGCAAGATAATGTCTCTAGCCTAGAAAACGATATCATGGACCGGAAAAAACGAAAATTTTCTCGTGATCTAAGAGACTATTCAACCAAGAAAGTCTATGACTGGGGCCATTGGGAGCGGGGTCATAGAACTCCTAAATCTATTTTAAAACGCAACCATGCTCTCAACGAACCGGTATCTAAACCACATGTCTGTTTTACATCCTCTGAGTTGGATTCATCTGACAATAATCTGAGGGTTTCCTCTAATGACAGTGTTCACACCACAAAGTTTTTTCGTCATTCAAAAAACGTAAAAGGCGGGGTGGCAGAAAACACCGACAAAGATCATGTCATGATTACACGCCGCAGGAAGAATTATCGCAAATAATAAACCATGATAATGTCTTGAATTTATCTGCACGAGACTTTACCAAAACGCAATTAGATGTTTTGTCCTTAGGTCTGAATTTTGTGCCCGATCAGAATTTCAATCTTTTTTCTACTATTTTGGACGTCAATAAGTTTATGCGAGACCTTACCATCAAAAAGCATTTTTTAAATCATTCTGATGAGACCCCTTTGCAGGAGTCGCTGACATATAATAATGAATTTACTGACTTGTCTTTCAGAGAACAGGTATCTCTCAACACTTTGTTTAGTTTGTCTACTCATTCCTATGATAATGAATCTGATACCATTCATGCACCTGTGTTTAAAACAAAAAAACCCTCTTTTTATCCCATTCAATCCAGGCCTGATTGCATGACTAAATACCAGGAGGTGATAGAGAGGGATTTAAAAATCCTTCATGATAGGGTTAAAATGGGCAGCAGCAGAAATCATTCCAATTTAACAAAAGCCCAGAAAACTGCATTAGATGAGATCAAAAGTATGGCAGATATAATAATTAAAATGTCGGACAAGGGTGGCATGGTAGTTATCCTGAATAAAGAGGATTATCATTCTCAAATTATGTCTCTCTTGTCTGACAGTGATGTATATGAAAAACTCCATACAAATCCCACTGATAAATTTAAAAGTGAGATTATCCAAATTATCAATGAGGGTTTCAGCCTTGGCATTCTAAAGGTACTGCCACACTACACAATCCCGCTAGCGATCTCGTTAGCGTCGCATACTAATGAGATCGCTAGCGGATTGTTTGTAAATCGCTGAGTGCGGCTTAACTTAGCGATATCGTTAAGGACGCTATCGCGGTTAGCGATCTCCTTAACGACTTTAGCGGTACAAAAGTACCGCTAAATCGCTAAGAAAAGGTGCCACACTCAGCGATAATACTTACCCAGCGGGAGCGCCAACGAGAAAATAGGGTCTGGAACGATTCCAGCGACGAGCGAGATCACAGCAGGAAGCTCGTCGCTGGCAGCTGCCGCACACTACAACATCGCTAACGGGATCGCTAAATAGTGACGTTTTTTAGCGATCCCGTTAGCGATGTTGTTTAGTGTGGCATACCCTTAACTAAAAAACAAACTGATATCTCACAGTGTCTCATCCTATTATCCCTATCATGCATGGTCTCCCAAAAATTCACAAGGATATGAAAACCCCCCCCATGAGACCTATTCTCTCAGGGATTGGATCTTTAAATGAACATCTGGGTGAATGGGTTGACTCACTACTTCAACCACTAGTACAAATCACTCCTGGTTACATTAAAGATTCTAAAGAAGTGCTGAGAATGTTTTCCAAGAAAATCTGGTTTAAAGAATATACTTGGTTATGTTGTGATGTGACTTCTTTATATACCTGTATACCTTACAATGTTGCCATGACAGCGCTGCAGTTTGTCTTAACGAAATTCAGTAATTATTCCCAAGATCTCATTAATTATATTTTACAAGTTATTCAATTTTTATTAACCCACAATTTTTTCTCATTTGACAATAAATTTTTTTTACAAAAATCTGGCGTGGCGATGGGTGCGAAATTTGCACCATCCCTAGCTAATCTTGTTATGTCATATTGGGAATATTTTTTTATTTTTTCAGCTACTAATCCATTTATTGACTCGATTGCTTGGTATGGTAGATATATTGATGATTTACTCATTATTTGGAGTGGTGATGTACCTGCCATATCCGGATTTATTGATTATATCAATTCTAATTCATTCAACATACATTTTACTCATAAATTTCATCATAACAAAATTTCTTTTTTGGATCTTGATTTATATGGGGTACATGACTCTGTTATTATTACTAAAACGTTCAGCAAACCTTGTGCTGGTAATTCTATCTTGCATGCAGCAAGCAGTCACCCCAAACATACTATTAAATCGATTCCTTTGGGTGAATATACCAGAATTTTGAGAAACTGCAGCGATCCTACAGCTTTGGAAACGGAATTTAATTGTGTGGATACAAAATTAAAAAACAGAAATTATCCTAAATGGTCATTAAAAAGAGCACGAACAATTGTAAGTAATAAAAACAGAGAGGATCTCATTAGTGGAGGGCGACAACAAAAAAATGATCTTGCAGTGAAACCATATTTTTGTGCTCAATATAGTCCTCAATTTGGGGACATCAAAAAAATCATTTTGAGATCGCTGCCTATTTTATATGAAGATCCCTCTCTTGCTGACATTCTTTCATCAGGTATTAATGTTGTTTCAAGGAAAGCGCCATCTATTGGTAACAAAGTTTCTCCAAGCATGTTCAGTAATAATTTCTCTTCTCATAAAACATTGTGGTTAGAACATAAAGGTTTTTATAAATGTGGCTACAATAGATGTGCACTTTGCAAATATGTTTGTGTAACGAAAACCTTTGAAAATAATGACAGCACTGCGATTTATACCATTAACAAATATATTCAATTGTAATTCATGCTATGTGGTATATAAAATTATGTGCACTACTTGCAATTTATCTTATATAGGCTGCACTACTAGGAAACTAAAAATCAGGATCGCTGAACATTTGCAGGATATAAAGAATGTTTCTTCGAATCGCAATATTTCTGCTGCTGCTAAACATTTTATTTTTCAGCATGCTCGCAATGTTTCTTCCTTCCAAGTCACAGGTATTGAAAGTGTTAACCTGTCTGCCCGAGGTGGAGATGCACGTCAGCGACTCCTCACACGTGAAGCTTTCTGGATCTTTAATCTACATACCAGACATCCATTTGGTCTCAACAAAAGAAACGAATTGATGTTCCATTATTAATTTTATTTCTTTGCATTGATTTTATTTGTGCAAATATTGTTTTTGTTTCTTTATTCGTTATGTGCAAATTGTTAAAGGACTTGTCAAAAATCACATGACATTTTTTCTGATCGTGATTGGTCTTCCTTTGTCTTAAATATGTGCCTTTGTCTGAATATGTCAGCTGTGATAAAGATCCCTGTGATCGAAACGCGTAGCCTTGTCCTGAGCTTGTCCAGGAGCATGCCACTATTCATGTTTTTATGAATCAATAAAGATGAAGATTTTATTGAAGCTGGATCCCTTTTTCCTTCATTTTCTCATGTATCTTCACGTTTGATCAAGCGGAGGATTCGTGCTTCTACAAACCGGTGAGCTGGTTAGCGTTCTTATCTTCAAAGTAGCCACCTTTTGCTTTGATTACTGCTTTGCATGCTCTTGACATTCTCTTCATGAGCTTCAAGAGGTAGTCACCGGAAATGGTTTTCACTTCACAGGTGTGCCCTGTCAGGTTTAATAAGTATGATTTCTTGCTTATAAATGGGTTGGGACCATCAGTTGTGTTGTGCAGAAGTCTGGTGGATACACAGCTTATAGTCCTACTGAATAGACTGTAAGAATGTGTATTATGGCAAGAAAAAAGCAGGTAAGTAAAGAAAAATGAGTGGCCATCATTACTTTAAGAAATGAAGGTCAGTCAGTCTGAAAAATTGGGAAAACTTTGAAAGTGTCCCCAAGTGCAGTTGCAAAAACCATCAAGCGCTGCAAAGAAACTGGCTCACATGAGGACCGCCACAGGAAAGGAAGACCAAGAGTCACCTCTGCTTCTGAGGATAAGTTTATCCGAGTCACCAGCCTTAGAAATCGCAGGTTAACAGCAGCTCAGATTAGAGACCAGGTCAATGCCACACAGAGTTCTAGCAGCAGACACATCTCTACAACAACTTTTAAGAGGAGACTTTGTGCAGCAGGCCTTCATGGTAAAATAGCTGCTAGGAAACCACTGCTAAGGACAGGCAACAAGCAGAAGAGACTTGTTTGGGCTAAAGAACACAAGGAATGGACATTAGACCAGTGGAAATCTGTGCTTTTGTATGATGAGTCCAAATTTGAGATCTTTGGTTCCAACCACCATGTCTTTGTGCGACGCAGAAAAGGTGAACGGATGGACTCTACATGCCTGGTTCCCACCGTGAAGCATGAAGGAGGAGGTATGATGGTGTGGGGGTGCTTTGTTGGTGACACTATTGGGGATTTATTCAAAATTGAAG
This sequence comes from Oophaga sylvatica, assembly GCA_033576555.1. Taxonomy (NCBI): domain Eukaryota; kingdom Metazoa; phylum Chordata; class Amphibia; order Anura; family Dendrobatidae; genus Oophaga; species Oophaga sylvatica. Next base: position 162,180,318 of record JARQOD010000008.1, on the reverse strand, counting down.
GCATACTGAACCAGCATGGCTACCACAGCATCTTGCAGCGGCATGCTATTCCATCTGCTTTGCGTTTAGTTGGACCATCATTTATTTTTCAACAGGACAATGACCCCAAACACACCTCCAGGCTGTGTAAGGGCTATTTGACCAAGAAGGAGAGTGATGGGGTGCTACGC
>JARQOD010000008.1:162136395-162180048 GCA_033576555.1 Oophaga sylvatica | reverse complement strand
GTCCTCAAGAAATATCCCTATGAGAGTTGCATCTCCTAAGTTTAAGCCTAGGTTCATTGGACTTATAAGATCATGGAGATTCTTAATCCTGTTTCCTTTCGTTTACTTCTTCCAGGGACATTTAAGATCCATAACGTGTTCCACAAGTCCTTATTGAAGAGGTTTGTCGAGCCAGTGGTTCCTATGGCTATGCCTCCTGACCCTGTTTGGTTGAGGGCAATCTGGAGTATGTGGTTGAGAAAATATTGGATTCTCGTTTTTCTAGACGGAAACTCCAGTATTTGGTTAAGTGGAGAGGTTATGGTCATGAGGACAATTCTTGGGTGTTTGCTTCGGACATCCATGCTAGAAGACTCATCCGTGCGTATCACAGAGCTCATCCTGACCGACCTGGTTGCCCAAATAAGGGTTCGGTGACCCCTCCTCAAGGGGGGGTACTGTTGTGAATGTGCTAGAAATGAATTCTGAGCAGAAGCTCCCTCTGGTGGTTACAAACAGTACTGAACTATTCAATGAAGATTGTGAAGATTGGCGATCAGGTGTTACTGACTGGTCTTATATAAGGGAGGTTCCCTCCCATCAGGGTTGCCGGTGATCAATTGTTCTGGTCTCAACTTTTGTTCCTGGTTCTCTTTGAAGCTTGCTGTTTCGTGCCTGCATCTTCTGCTAACAGATAAGACATTTTCTTCTTTTAGTTTTTTGTGCTTGCTTTTTGCATTTTGTCCTGCACTTCTGTGGGGGTCTGCAAGGTCCCCTCCGGGGGCTTGTGCTCCTCTCAGTTTAGTTCAGCCAGTTGTTTGTTCATTTGCCTTTTCCAGTTTTTTCTGTGGCTGCGGCTTAGTTTTGTTACACCAGAGATCTAATTTAGGTGGTAGAGGTCGTGTGATCTCAGGTGTTTTTGCAATTAGTGTGTTGGTATTTTTTTAGGTTTTTTTGGGATTGCAGTAAGTGACCTTCCTATCCTTTTCTGTCTAGGAAGATTGGCCCCAACGTTTGCTCATACTATTTTCTGTCTGTGTCTGTCTTTCCTGTTATCTAACCGCCATTACATGTTTGGGGCTTCTAATGTTCTTTGGGGATCTGCTCCGGGGCAGATAGTTTTCCTCTTTCTATCTTTAGGTGTAGTTAGCTTCTCAGGCTGTGACGAGGCGTCTAGGACCAACGTAGGTACGCTCCACGGCTGCCTTTAGTTGTGGTGGTTAGTCAGGGTACTGCAATCCAATAGATTCCAACCTCTCTGGTGTATTGCCTTTTTTGCCTGCTCTCCTCAGCTACCAAATCATAACAACCAACCAAGCTGGAGTCAGGGCTTGTTGAGCGCAGTGACTTCTGCTGTTTCCCTGATCTGGTGACTTACTCTGCTGTGCGGTGCATTGCAGCAAAGAAAGCTAAGTTTTGTTGCTTTGTTTATTTAACCCCTAGGTGTCTGTCTTTCCTTCCTTTGGTTATTTTGGTGTTGTTCACTTTATTCCCTGTCTCACCTCCTGGGGAGGGGGTTGGGGGTTTAGCTCAGGGCTATACAGGAGATAGGGACAGGTCGGTGATTTGGGCCTCACTACCTTCAACTGTACCCCCAAGTTAAGGTAAGACAGGGCCCTCCCTTAGCCTTAGGGGCAGTTCAGGGTCCCAGGTTCCTCGCCCCCTGTATTTCTATTACTGCCCCGTGACATTATCACCAACCAACATTTTTTTTCCTTCTCTGGTGAGCCATGGCCTAAATGCAGGCCTTCGCCTAAATGTCACGCTGTCTAATGATATGTATACAATGTCAGTAAACTATTAATACAGGAACAACACTCTATACAACAACTAGTATAGCAACATCAGCATGTAAGTATAGAATAGATTTACCTGACACGATATCTGCTGAACTCAGGTTAATCTTGAGGACTTGATGAGCTGAAACAGGAAAGAGGTGGACCGGGATCTAACCTGACCCTAAACTGGGGTCCTAACTAATCCCTCACCTTGGAGGTACTGATAAAGGTTCAGAGGTCCAAGTCTCCAACCTAACCCTGTCTCCTATCAGACCCTGAACCCTGTAATCAGTCCTAAGAAGGATCCTGACTACCACCAAAGGGATATGGGCTGATCTTAGCTAAATACACAGATTAGACATATAAGACAGACAGGATAACACTCGCTTGCATACACACTCAAACACCAAAGGAACATAAATGGTCTGGGAAATAAACTCTAACCAAGTTGAGCTTAGAACAACTAAGGAGCTCACAACTAAAGTCTATACAGATTCATTCCTATCTGTGGTCTGCATGAAGGTTTCACTGGCAACTCCCAAGCAGACAACCAGGAATTTAAAGGAAACCAATCAACAAATAATCAATTGCAGCCGGGAGAAACTGCACCCAGTCCCAGCACCGAGCACAGACAGAATTAACTCCCTAGCTGCCAAACACAAAGAAATAGCAGCTCAGCTGTGAGAAGTCAAAATGTGCAACCGCGACGATCTTCGTGGCAATGCACACATGACAGTACCCCCCCTTCTACGAGGGGCCTCCGGACCCTCAGGGCCAGGCCTGCCCGGGTGAGTTCTGTGGAAGGTCCGAACCAAACGATCTGCGTTAACATCAGACGCAGGGACCCACGTCCTCTCCTCTGGACCATACCCTTCCAATGCACCAAGTACTGAAGGGACCGGCGATTCAGACGTGAGTCAATGATCTTTGATACTTGAAATTCCAAGTTACCATTGACCAACACAGGAGGAGGAGGTAGAGGTGATGGTATGACTGGTGCCACATACCTTTTAAGTAATGACTTGTGGAACACATTATGAATTTTAAACGTAGGAGGGAGGTCCAGACGAAATGCCACAGGATTAATTATGGAACTGATCCTGTACGGCCTATGAATCTGGGACCCAGTTTCCAGGAGGGCACTTTAAGTTTTATATTCCTGGTAGACAACCATACCAGATCGTTCACATTCAGATCTGGACCAGAAACTCTCCTCCTATCAGCCATACGTTTGTAACGGTTCCCCATCGCACTCAGATTATTCAATACACCTCTCCACACAGAAGCAAGTGACGACGAGAAACGCTCCTCCTCAGGAACCCCAGAAGGGCCCCCCCCATTGAAAGTACAAAACTGGGGATGGAAACCATATGCCCCAAAAAACGGGGACTTACCAGTGGACTCGCTCCGCCTGTTGTTAAGAGCGAACTCTGCCAGAGGCAAGAAGAAGACCAGTCCTCTTGGTTCTCTGAGACAAAACACCGGAGATATGTCTCTAAGCTCTGATTCAGACGCTCTGTCTGACCATTGGTCTGCGGATGAAAAGCCGAGGAAAATGACAATTGCATCCCCCGACGTAAACAAAATGCCCTCCAAAATTTGGACACAAACTGAGACCCCCTATCTGACACCACATCAGAAGGCAACCCATGAAGTCTAACGATCTCCCTAATGAACACCTGCGCCAGAGTTTTAGCATTAGGGAGTGCAGGAAGAGCAACGAAATGTGCCATCTTACTGAACCTGTCAACAACCACCAGTATGACAGTATTCCCTGACGACGGAGGAAGGTCCGTAATGAAGTCCATAGATAAATGAGTCCATGAACGCTCCGGAAGTTTCAAGGGTAAAAGGGTCCCAGACGGACGGGTATGAGGGGTTTTAGAGCGAGCACACACCCCACATGACGCGACAAAAGTTATAACATCTTTATTAGCATTAGGCCACCAAAACCGGCGAGAAAGGAGATCTAAAGTAGCCTTACTCCCTGGATGTCCTGCTAGAGCAGAATTATGATGTGCCTCAATAACTTTTGTCTCAACAGATTTGGGACAAACAGTCTCCCTGGAGGTCCTGCAGGGGCGTCCCCCTGAGCCTCTAACACCTCCTCCTCAAGCTCAGAAAATACAGCCGACACTACCACCCCCTCCTGAAGGATGGGACTCGGGTCATCCGTTTTCCCGGCCCCTGGGAAACTGCGAGACAAGGCATCAGCCTTTACATTCTTAGACCCCGGGCGATAAGTGACGACAAAATTAAACCTGGTAAAAAACAACGACCATCGAGCTTGTCTGGAATTCAGACGCTTAGCGGATTCCAAATACAACAGGTTCTTGTGATCAGTAATAACGGTAACCGGGTGGACTGCCCCCTCCAAAAAGTGACGCCATTCTTCAAAAGCTAACTTAATGGCCAAAAGTTCCCTATTGCCGATATCATAATTCCTTTCGGCGGACGACAATTTCTTAGAAAAGAAAGCGCACGGATGCCATTTACCAGGGGACGGACCCTGGGACAATATAGCACCCACCCCTACGTCAGACGCATCCACCTCCACAATGAACGGCTGAGATGCATCTGGTTGGATGAGAACGGGTGCCGAAGCAAAACATTTCTTCAAAGAGGAAAAGGCTTGGCAAGCTTTGTCCGACCATTTAGAAAAATCCGTCCCTTTTCTTGTCATGTCAGTGAGAGGTTTGACGACAGATGAGAAATTACAAATAAATTTCCGGTAGTAGTTAGCAAACCCCAAAAAACGCTGCAGAGCCTTAAGATCCCCTGGCTGATCCCATTCAAGCACTGCTCTCACCTTTTCAGGGTCCATACGGAAACCGGAGGCTGACACCAAAAAACCCAAAAACTGAAGTTCCTGTACGGCAAATACACACTTCTCCAGTTTGGCGTATAATTTATTGTCTCGCAAGATCTGCAACACCTGTCTCACATGCTCCTGATGAGACACAAGATCTGGCGAGTAAATTAAAATGTCGTCCAAATATACAACCACAAACAGCCCCACAAGGTGACGAAAAATGTCATTAACAAAATGTTGGAATACTGCTGGTGCAGTAGTCAGACCAAAAGGCATGACTAGGTTCTCATAATGTCCCTCCGGCGTGTTAAACGCCGTTTTCCACTCATCCCCCTCTTTTATCCTAATCAGATTATACGCCCCCCTGAGATCCAATTTAGAAAACCATTTGGCGCCAACAATTTGATTGAAGAGATCAGGAATAAGAGGGAGTGGATACGGATCTCGAACAGTAATCCGATTAAGTTCGCGGAAATCCAAGCAAGGGCGTAGGCCTCCATCTTTCTTCTTCACAAAGAAGAACCCCGCGGCTACTGGGGAAGATGAAGGTCTAATATGCCCTTTGGCCAGACTTTCAGAAATATAATCTTTCATAGCCTGCCTCTCAGGACCAGAAAGATTATACAACCTAGCTTTAGGCAACTTAGCATCAGGAAGGAGATTAATAGAGCAGTCATACACGCGATGAGGAGGCAACTCCTGACACCCCTCCTCAGAGAAAACATCCCCAAAATCCTCCAAAAAAGGAGGCAATGTACTAGGCACGACCGCACTGATGACTGTGTTCATGCAGTTGCTTTTGCAAAACTCACCCCATTGGCTTATTTCTCTGGACTGCCAATTAATCACAGGGTTATGTTTAACCAACCAAGGAAGTCCCAACACAATGGGAGTAGGTAGACCCTCCAACACATAACAAGATAATTGTTCCCTATGTATTGCCCCTACCCGAAGGTCAATGTTATGAACCTCATGAACAAAGCTACCTTGGCCGAGAGGCCTGGCGTCAATGGAGAATATAGGGATCGGTTTGACCAATACACTCAGATGCATACCTTGAGCCTGAGCAAACTGAGCGTCAACCAGATTAGCCCCGGAACCACTATCAAGAAGAACAGACAATCTCTCCACTCTCGTACCAACTACCACCTCCACTGGTACAAGGAACTGAGAAGAACTGGCGGATGAAATACATACTCCCAGGTTGTCGTCCACCACACAACCTGGGATTAACAGTTTTCCGGCGACTTTTGGCTCAACAAGGCACGGGATGGACATTCTCCAACAAAATGTCCCTCTTTCCCGCAGAAAAAAACATCTTCTAGTCCTGCGGCGTACCGCCAATCCCCTCCTACGAAATGATGTCCCTCCCAACTGCATAGGCTCATCCGAACAGACAAGGGGAACCTCAACATAAGGGACTTTAGTGGTAGGTGGAGAAACAACAGGGAGTGGGGTTACCTCACCCCTCTCCCGAAGCCGTCTATCAGTACGGATAGCTAAGGCCATAGCAGCCTCCAGAGAAGGAGGAGACTCATACTGAGCCAAAACGTCTTTTAATTTATCAGAAAGCCCATGACAAAACTGGCTCCTAAGAGCTGGGTCATTCCACTGAGTATCTGTGGCCCATCTACGAAACTCAGAAGCAAATTCCTCTGCCGGACGATCTCCCTGCTGTATCTTACGTAATTTTGTCTCAGCAAGAGAGACCCGATCTGGGTCATCATATACCAATCCCAGGGCAGTAAAAAATTGATCTACAGACAGTAGAGCCGGGGATCCCGGAGGAAGGGAAAATGCCCAGGATTGAGGGTCCCCTTGCAGAAGTGAGATAACAATTCCCACTCTCTGCTCCTCACTCCCTGATGATCGAGGCCGAAGCCGAAAATACAATTTACATGCCTCCCGGAAGGTGAAAAATTTGTCTCGCCCACCAGTGAACCTGTCCGGGAGAGCAACCTTAGGTTCAACTCTGGTTTGCTCCAGGGGAGACAAAACTTTGGACTTAATGTCCGTCAGCTCCATGGATAATCCCTGCAACTGCAGAGCCAGCTGGGCTACTGGATCCATGGTAACTGGAGATAATTTTTAGGGCCAGTGAAAATGTCACGCTGTCTAATGATATGTATACAATGTCAGTAAACTATTAATACAGGAACAACACTCTATACAACAACTAGTATAGCAACATCAGCATGTAAGTATAGAATAGATTTACCTGACACGATATCTGCTGAACTCAGGGTTAATCTTGAGGACTTGATGAGCTGAAACAGGAAAGAGGTGGACCGGGATCTAACCTGACCCTAAACTGGGGTCCTAACTAATCCCTCACCTTGGAGGTACTGATAAAGGTTCAGAGGTCCAAGTCTCCAACCTAACCCTGTCTCCTATCAGACCCTGAACCCTGTAATCAGTCCTAAGAAGGATCCTGACTACCACCAAAGGGATATGGGCTGATCTTAGCTAAATACACAGATTAGACATATAAGACAGACAGGATAACACTCGCTTGCATACACACTCAAACACCAAAGGAACATAAATGGTCTGGGAAATAAACTCTAACCAAGTTGAGCTTAGAACAACTAAGGAGCTCACAACTAAAGTCTATACAGATTCATTCCTATCTGTGGTCTGCATGAAGGTTTCACTGGCAACTCCCCAAGCAGACAACCAGGAATTTAAAGGAAACCAATCAACAAATAATCAATTGCAGCCGGGAGAAACTGCACCCAGTCCCAGCACCGAGCACAGACAGAATTAACTCCCTAGCTGCCAAACACAAAGAAACAGCAGCTCAGCTGTGAGAAGTCAAAATGTGCAACCGCGACGATCTTCGTGGCAATGCACACATGACACTAACTGCTTCAGACCCTCACAGATGAGCATAAGGTGCTGCGGGGTGAGGTGGTGCAGCAGTTACAGCAGTTGGTGGGGTTCTGGGCCTCGTCTCAGATCCAGTTCAACCAGAACCTAAGATATCTCTCCCTGACAGGCTTTCTGGAGGGAGAGATAAATTTATGGTTTTTCAGAAGGCCTGTAAATTGTACTTCAGGCTCTGACCCCGTGTGGGAATTATTGTCTCCCTTCTTAAGGGTGATCCCCAATCATGGGCCTGATCCCTGCCGACCGATTCACCATCTTTACGGTCGGTGGATGGGTTTTTTGCGGCTCTGGCGCTGGTGTATGGAGATCCTGATGGCGTCTCTCTGGCGGAATCCCGACTCCGTAAAATCAAGCAGGGGGACCAGCTGGTTGAGGAGTACTGTTCAGAGTTCAGGAGACAGGCCACTGACACACAGTGGAATGATCCTGCCCTTAGGAGTCATTTTGTGCAGGGTCTGTCCCCAAGGTTGCAGGATACTCTGGTGCAGTACGCCGCCCCCACGTCATTGGAGGCTGCCATGTCCCTTGCCATCCGGGTGGATAGACGCCTTAGGGAGAGGCATACACCAAAACCACCCCCTGTTCTCCTTGCTAGGGAGGAGGACACAGCTGTGCACTTGGATGAACCCATGCAGGTGGGAGCAGTTGGCTCCCAAACGGGGTTGCCTGCGGTTCAAAGTGGTGTGGGGGCATGTATTTACTGTGGGCAGACTGGTCATTTCATTGGGGTCTGCCCAGCTTGTGCCAAAATACCTGTACCATCCAAGAAGCCACATCCCCCTGGTCGTGTGGAGGGAGGCAACCAGGGAGTGTATATTTCCTCCGTTTCTTCCCCTCAGTGTACCATGTCTGCGAGAGTGGTGATTGGCGGGGTAACTAAGAGAATAACGGTGCTTTTGGACAGTGGAGCAGGAGTCAATTTGGTGGATGCTCACTTTTTCCGGACCCATGGCCTGATGTGTAGGACGCTAGCAAAACCACTAGGCGTCCAGACTATTGACTCTGTCCCACTCAGCCAGGAGAGTCTGACCCAGGTCGTGCATGATATACGCCTGCGTATAGGGACTCGTTATGAAGAGTCCCTGTCATGCTACGTCTTGGAGGGTATGCCAATACCAATCGTTTTAGGCCCTCCCTTGGTTGAGAAAACACAACCAGGTCTTAGATTGGAGTTCCAGGGAAGTAGTCAGCTGAGGTCAGTTGTGTGAGGGCTGCTGCCCGGGGGCCACTATCTCTGCTGTCTTTCTGCAATCATCCCCTTCTTCTCCAGTGGGGGCAGCAGAGGTGCTGCCAAGGAGTAGGAGCAAGTCCCAACCCTCACTACTAGCCAACCCTGAGAGTCGGAGCCCTCTTGGGAGGAGGGGTCAAGGGAGGGTGGTGTTTCCTCTGAGAATTGTGTGAGTGAGGTGACACAGGGGGACGCCTCTATTGTCAGTTCCTAGAAGAATTCACCATCTTGTGGAAAACGTGTGTGTGGCAATAAACGTTCAGGTCCATACCTGTGTGTGAACGAGTATGTATGGGTGTCCACCAAAAACATCCGGTGGAAGTGTGCAGCTGGAGTCTGGAGTTCTCGGGTGATCGGGCCATATCGGGTGTCGGCCATTCTCGAGCTGGGGACTTACCAACTGGAGTTATCCCCAGTAATACCCGTACATAACTCATTCCCCAGGTCGGCACTCTGGAGATTTGTGGCACCTCCAGAGATACGTTATTGTCACTTCCATCAGTCCACGTTTGCCATAAATCTGAGAGTCAGGTGACTGCTGGGGTGAACCCAGGTGGATCGAGGCGTTCTCACCTAGGTTGTTTTCTGGTGAGGTGCGGTGTTGAGGGTCCAGAGGTCCATCATTAAAAGGGGGGTACTGTCACGATCCACTTTTGGATCTGTGGCAGATCTTGCTTTCCATATTAAAACCTTTTTCCTTTCAGGCCATCGGGGGTTAATGTCAGTGTGATGAACGGCTGCCGACCGCCACACGGTAGCCCGGGGTATCACGGCTTGTGATCCCACCGCTGTCACCAATGTGATGATGACGGCACACTCACGACGGCTGCTGCTGTCCGACCCAATGGGTCAGGAATAATCTGCAGGGATTTATAATTATCCCACTTCCACTTAGGAACTTGCAGCTCTCTGGCGCCCCCTTACCCTCAGGTCAGTCAGGGAACTGCACCTAGGATAATTAGTCGCCAGACGGGCCGCTTGGATGTGTGCTGGCTATTGGGCACGCTGCAGTGAGGGAATTATAATTACTCCGGGCCGCAGCCAGGCAATACACTTATAAAACCCACTCTGTCACTGCCAACGCCACCCCACAGTTCAACACTTTACACCCCTTCTTTTTAGCTGTCACAGCTACGATTTACTTAATGAACAATTTATCAAGTGGGTCCGTAGCAACCCCAAATTAGTAGCGTAGGTACTTCAGGCACGTGCAAATTCGATTATAGAGCAGGAGAAACAAACTAATAATTTTATAAGTTTATTCCTAAAAATGCAGGCAATGTTATACAGTATAAAAGATGTAACAAGCTGAGACAATACCAGTATGTAAAATGCAGTTAAAATAAAACAGGGTTAAAGATGAAAACACTTACATAGCACTCAGATCATGGCAAGACAGGCTGGGGGGAGGAGCCACACGTCATAGTTCATTTGCAGATCTGTTAGTCACATCATCACAGCCTGGAATGACCAGGGGGCTAGCTGCAAGACTTATACATGTGGGCTGGTGACCTCACAAAAGGGGATGGTTTTCTGGCCACCTCCCAGGGCTAAAAGTTCTAGTTTTAAGCTCTGGAAGATCATAAGGACCATACCTCATCCTGGGAACCTAGCAGAATAATGGCAGATCTATCAGTGATCTTATTTTGAAATGAATGTTCAAATGAGCCCAAACTTGGGTGAGATAGTCCATGGTGCATCAGAGAATTCCATTTCTCGGGTTCTGTTGGAGTTACGGGTTCACCAGTACCACGGGAAAGACGCCTGATGGACGCATGATTCAAAAACGTAGCTTTAGTGTCTCTAACGTAAGCTCCCTGCGAGTTATGACCAAAAGAATGAATTCCCATAATAAGCTATGGGATCATCCTGCAGGGTTTTGGAGACAAAGAAATTCCTGAGGTGGGGGCGAAAAGATGGAGTGCTGTACTTTCAAACAGTGAATTGCAGCGAGGCTGCAGGCACAAGGGGGATACTTCTGCTTTTTTAGGAGACCAACCAAACTGGAGTCATGGCTTGTTGAGCGCAGTGACTTCTGCTGTTTCCCTGATCTGGTGCCTTACTCTGCTGTGCGGTGCATTGCAGCAGAAAAAGCTAAGTTTTGCTGTTTTGATTATTTAACCCCTAGGTGTCTGTCTTTCCTTCCTTTGGTTATTTTGGTGTTGTTCCCTTTATTCCCAGTCTCACCTCCTGGGGAGGAGGTTTGGGGTTTAGCTCAGGGCTAAACAGGAGATAGGGACAGGTCGGTGACTTGGGCCTCACTTCCTTCAAGTGTACCCCCAAGTTAAGGAAAGACAGGGCCCTCCCTTAGCCTTAGGGGCAGTTCAGGGGCCCAGGTTCCTCGTCCCCTGTATTTCTATTACTGCCCCGTGACACTAGGAAAGCCTGTAACTAAGATTTGGACCTGTGATCCATCAGTGCCTCTCTCTAGTCACATGCTACATAACACGGTAATTGCAACCTATCTATACCCTATCCTTTGTACTACACCCCTGACTGCATACTTGTATATTGTTCTGTAAATATATGCTTGTATATTTCTAATGCGCCTTTTTTAGGCAATTAAATATAAAATTAATCTTGGGCTGCTCTTTTATCTCAATCCACGAATCCCCACGTCCGCACGCTCGGTTGGTTATATGATACGCCACCCGGGTGGGTTCCTGACACGATATAAGCCTGCTGTCGGACAGGAATTATTTAAAACGAGGAACTGGTGGCAGAATACCGTATTGTTTTAGTGAGGAACTATGGCAGTGACGGCCAGGAGGTTTATATATATATACTAGATGGTGGCCCAATTCTAACGCATCGGGTATTCTAGAATATGTATGTGGCTTATTTATGAAGATTTAAGAATAATGCAATGAATACACAGGATTTTCCGGGTAAAATATATATATTATCATTAAATGTTATTGCTCATAGAACTGCTCTCTAACACAGGTTCTGTGACAGTTCCTGTGATGTTGCTAAGGCCACGGTCGGGTATCCAAGGGCGTGCCCGCACCACTCCCCCAGCAACACCCACATCCAATCTGCTGAGCAGAGAGGTCGCGAGTCACGACCAATCAGCGATGCGGGATTTCCATTACAGACAGACAGAATTAGATGATTATATAGATAGATGTTACTGTGTATTACCTCATGTCACTGTGTATTACCTCATATTACTGTGTATTACCTCATGTTACTGTATATTACCTCATATTACCTCATGTTACCTGTGTATTACCTCATATTACTGTGTATTACCTCATATTACTGTGTATTACCTCATGTTACTGTATATTACCTCATTTTACTGTGTATTACCTCATGTTACTGCATATTACCACATGTTACTGTGTATTACCACATATTACCTCGTGTTACCTGTGTATTACCTCATGTCACTGTTAGTGTTGAGCGATACTTTCCGATATTGGTAAATATCGGATCGGATTGGATCGGACCGATACTCAAAAAGTATCGGATATCGCCGATTCCGATACCGGAAACAAATGCAAGTCAATGGGACAAAAATATCAGAATTAAAATAAACCCTTTCTTTCCTTGTAGGTTAATTGTACATGAAGGAAAACAACTAAGAATAATGTAGAATGTATTGGGGAGGTGGAGGAGACATTAAAGGAATAGAGGTTTAGCCCAATCAAATGGAATAGCAGGAATATTTTTTTTTTTAAGACATTCGGAGTTACAAAGAAATTGACTATGTTGTTAACCTTTTTTCTATTTTGACACATATGTATGTTTCACTACTTCCATGCTCTTCACCTTCTTTTTTACTTCTCCCACACTTTCTCCTTCATGATCCTCAGCAGCAGCACCTTTTTCATCAACTTCTTCTTCATCTTATTTATCTTCTTCTTCAACTTCTTCCTATTATTCTTTTTTTTTACATTCTTCATATTCTTCTTATTCAACTATTATTCTTTTTCATATTCTACTTCTTCATCTTCTTCCTATTCATCTTCTTCATCATATTCTTATTTGTGACAGGCATTCCTGTAGTTGTAATCTCTAAAAGTTTGAAGATTACACCTTCCGTTCTTGCTGTCACAAAAGATTTACAACAGTATTTGTCCGCGTTCAGTTTGGCCTGCAGCAGCAGGCATTTTCCAGGGGCACCACGAGGAGGAATGGACTCACCCCCATACACTGCTTAGTCTTCTTCTGCTTATAATTTAGAGCATATCTTTTGCTCTGATTTTTTGTCTTATACTTAATGTTTTTCTGCTTTTTGTTCTTCTGCTTCTTGGTCTTCTGTCTCTTGTTCTTTATCTTGTAAGTTGTCTTCTTGTTCTTTGTCCTCTTGGTCATCTTCTTCTGGGTAATCTTTTTGTTCTTCTTTGGCGTGGTGTTCAGGCTCGTCGTCTTCATGGTCGTCGTCCTTGGGGTCGTCGTCTTCTTCGGGGTGGTCTTCAGGGTCGTCGTCTTCAGGGTCGTCGTCTTCTTCGGGGTGGTCTTCAGGGTCGTCGTCTTCAGGGTCGTCGTCAGGGAGATCCAGAGTGATTACCAAAAACCATTTAAAAAATCTTCAACTTGGAAATGTAGCTGAAGGTACAAGAAGGCTGAGTAACTGCTGAGAACCAGCTGACTGTCCTGGAACCCGGCTGGGTAGTAGAAGGAACAAGAGCCAATGGCACTACCGAGGACCAGCTGACGGTACTGGGACACGGTTACTAAGCAGGAGGTACCTGTGCTAGAAAGCACTACCAAGGACCAGCAGACGTTGCTGGAACTAGGATACCGAGATGGAGGCACCTAGGCCAAAGGCACTGCCGAGAACCAGCTGACGGTACTGGAACCCGGACGGGTAGCAGAAGGTACAAGAGCCAATGGAAGTAACGACGACCAGCTGACTGTGCTGGAACCCGGAGGGGCAGCAGAAGGAACAGAGCCAATGGCACAACCGAGGACCAGCTGACGGTACTGGTACACGGTTACTAAGCAGGAGGTACCTGTGCTAGAAAGCACTACCAAGGACCAGCAGACGTTGCTGGAACTCGGATACCGAGATGGAGGCACCTAGGCCAAAGGCACTGCCAAGAACCAGCTGACGGTACTGGAACCCGGACGGGTAGCAGAAGGTACAAGAGCCAATGGAAGTAACGAGGACCAGCTGACTGTGCTGGAACCCGGAGGGGCAGCAGAAGGAACAGAGCCAATGGCACAACCGAGGACCAGCTGACGGTACTGGGACACAGTTACTAAGCAGGAGGTACCTGTGCTAGAAAGCACTACCAAGGACCAGCAGACGTTGCTGGAACTCGGATACCGTGAAGGAGGCACCTAGGCCAAAGGCACTGCCAAGAACCAGCTGATGGTACTGGAACCCGGATGGGTAGCAGAAGGTACCCATGAAAAATTAAGTCGCGCGGCCGCAAGCCGGCCGCAGTTACCGAATCCCACAGTCCAACAGGGGGTGCTTGTCCTATTGGCACTACGGAAACAGCCTTTATTTCCATATCCCGCAGCCCACATAGGAAGCACCTAAATTGCAGGCACCATAGAGTCGGCTAACCCGACCGCAACACGACAGGACAACGTATTGGAGGCAAAGTGACGTTGACACTGCCCGGAAACAGCTGGCGTGCTGTACAGGAGGGAGTACCCGTGACAAAGACACTGTCGAGAACCAGCTGACGGTACTGGAACCCGGATGGGTAGCAGAAGGTACCCATGAAAACTAAAGTTGAAAGGCCGCGAGCCAGCCGCAGTTACCGAATCCCACAGTCCTACAGGGGGTGCTTGTCCTATTGGCACTACGGAAACAGCCTTTATTTCCATGTCACGCAGCCCACATAGGAAGCACCTAAACTGCAGGCACCATAGAGTCGGCTAACCCGACCGCAACACGACAAGACAACTTATTGGAGGCAAAGTGACGTTGACACTGCCCGGAAACAGCTGGCGTGCTGTAACCGGGCTGGGCAGGAGTGAGTACCCGTGACAAAGACACTGCCGAGAACCAGCTGACGGTACTGGAACCCGGATGGGTAGCAGAAGGTACCAATGAAAACTAAAGTTGCAAAGCCGCGAGCCGGCCGCAGTTACCGAATCCCACAGTCCAACAGGGGGTGCTTGTCCTATTGGCACTACGGAAACAGCCTTTATTTCCATATCACGCAGCCCACATAGGAAGCACCTAAACTGCAGGCACCATAGAGTCGGCTAACCCGACCGCAACACGACAGGACAACTTATTGGAGGCAAAGTGACACTGCCCGGAAACAGCTGGCATGCTGTAACCTGGCTGGACAGGAGGGAGTACCCGTGCCAAAGACACTTCTGAGCAGCAACTGGCGATGTTGAAGCCCAGGGATGAGAGTAGTAACAGAGTGGAGGCAGAGGACAAAATTGGAGCAAATTTAAAATCTGAACTTGTGTGAGTGTGGACAGAGCAGAAAAGATTGCCAGCTACACAGCTGGGGATCAGCTGACATTACTGAACCCCAATAACACAGGAGCTAGTGTTGACTGTGCAGACGGCACTTCCGAGCAGCAACTGGCAGTGTTGGAGCCAGGGATGAGAGTAAAAACAGAGTGGAGGCAGAGGACAAATTGGAGCAAGTTGAAAATCTGGACTTGTGTGAGTGTGTACAGAGCAGGAAAGATTGCCAGCTACACAGCTTGGGATCAGCTGACATTACTGAACCCCAATAACACAGGAGCTAGTGTTCACTGTGCAAACGGCACTTCCGAGCAGCAACTGGCAGTGTTCGAGCCCAGGGTCAGTCAGGGTGTAGGCTGAGGCCTAGTATGAGCAACTTTCAAATCTGGTGTAACTTGAATTTGGAGGTAGCAGAACTTATTGCCGGACACACAGCAGGGGAACAGTTGGCATTACTGAACCCCACAAACACAGGAGCGAGTGTTTTTCTCTGTGCATACAGCACTTCTGAGCAGCAACTGGCAGTGTTGGAGCCCAGGGTCAGTCAGGGTGTAGGCTGAGGCCTAGTATGAGCAACTTTCAAATCTGGTGTAACTTGAAATTGGAGTTAGCAGGACTTATTGGTGGACACACAGCAGGGGAACAGCGGGCATTACTGAACCCCACAAACACAGGAGCAAGTGTTTTTCTCTGTGCATACAGCACTTCTCAGCAGCAACTGGTGGTGTTGGAGCCCAGGGTCAGTCAGGGTGTAGGCTGATGCCTAGTATGAGCAACTTTCAAATCTGGTGTAACTTGAAATTGGAGTTAGCAGGACTTATTGCCGGACACACAGCAGGGGAACAGCTGGCATTACTGAACCCCAGTAACACAGGAGCGAGTGTTTTTCTCTGTGCATACAGCACTTCTGAGCAGCAACTGGCGGTTTTGAAGCCCAGGGTCAAGGAGGGTGCAGGCTGAGGCCTAATTTGAGCAACTTTCAATTCTGGTGTAACTTGAAATTGTAGGTAGCGGGACTTATTGCCGGACACACAGCAGGGGAACAGCTGGCATTACTGAACCCCACAAACACAGGAGCGAGTGTTTTTCTCTGTGCATACAGCACTTCTGAGCAGCAACTGGTGGTGTTGAAGCCCAGGGTCAAGGAGGGTGTAGAAATCCCATATAGAGTAGTTGCCTTGTTCCATGGCACTTCAAAATGTATATACTCCAAACAAGAGAAACATAAGCTTTACTAACATAAAATGATGAATTTTCTTAAAAAATATTGAAATAAAGACATTTAAAATATAAGCCCATATATGCACATGGCGACAACAAATGCAACCCAAAAAAAAACCATAGGGTATAGGGGTTGAAATGAATGCATACAAGTACATTTCGTAATCCATTAATGCTGCCTAAGGAACGGTATGTACACCTGTAATATAGTGCAGACAATGTATGTAGGACTAGTCATCATCATCATTAGAAGTTATATGTGACAGACTAAAAAATACACTCATTGAGGAAAACTGTTAGTTCACACCCCATATATTAAAGGTCCAACATGTAATCCTGATAATATGGCGCAATAATCAATGATCAAGCGTAACCTAGAAAAAGTGCATCGTGCATAGTGAAAATTGCTATGTATGCCTGCAAGTGCAGGTGAAACAACGCCAACGGATAGATAAGGTATATGCTATCTATGTATCAGAGTGCATAGCCACTGATGGCGAATGGCGATATAATACTCTACCTCAATAAAGGCTGCGGCACCACTCACACGCGTTTGGCTTGTAGCTTGTTGAAGAGGGGAAGTGCATGTATGCTTGCGCATCGGTTTTGCCGCACAGACTGCCTTCCTGCTCTGACGTGTTGGGTAGGGGAGCGGCTGTGCGTCATATGACGCTGACTTGCAGTGACGTTGCGCAGCGTTCGTCAGCGGTAGCGTAGCGCAGACACAAAGCCAGCATCATGACAGTTTTCCTCTATAAACATGCACCTATGAGCAACCATACACGCACGTCCCCTCTTGAAGAAGCTAGAAGCGAAACGTGCGTGAGGGGTGCCGCAGCCTTTATTGAAGTACAGTATTATATCGCCATTCGCCATCAGTCGTTATGCACTCTGATACCTAGATAGCATAAAACTTTTCTATCCGCTGGCGTTGTTTCACCTGCACTTGCAGGTATACATTGCTATTTTCTCTATGCACGATGCACTTTTTATAGGTTATGCTTGATTATTGCGCCTTATTATCAGGATTAGATGCTGGACCTTTCATATATGGGGTGTGAGCTAAGAGTTGTCCTCAATCAGTGTATTTTTTACTGTCACATATATAAGTAATGATGATGACTAGTCCTACATCCATTGTCTGCACTATATTACAGGTGTACATACCGTTCCTTAAGCAGCAATAATGGATTATGAAATGTACTTGTATGCATTCATTCAAGCCCTATACCCTATATAGGATTTTTTGGTTGCATTTGTAGTCGCCATGTGCATATATGCGCTTATATTTAAAATGTTGTAACCAGTTCAGGGGGTATAGCTCTGGGATCGCCATCTCGGGTAGACGGAGTGGCATAGAAAAAGTTCAAGCACAGACAGCAGTACTGGTGCACACTGGCCGCAACCAGCATTATTGAAAGTCCACAGCAAGAAACATAAATCAAACCATAAAACAAAATCCTAAGCCTGGCAGGCTGCTAGCTAGACACAGTTAGTTCCCTTACTACCGTGGTCTAGGCTCTAACAGCCTGGCCAAAACAACACATATTATGTAGTTACCAGAGCTTGGCTTCCAGGAGACTTCCAGCAGCGTCTGAAGCCAGATTCAGACTGAGAGCTCAGTCAGTGTAACTCCACCACCTACTTCTGGCTGCTTAATTAGACAGCTGAGTGCATTCAGGGTTGGGCTGCAAGCCTGTACTGGATGGGGAGTGGAGTGAATGTCGCACTGCCATCCTACCTTCACTCCTACATTCCTCATGCCACCCAGCTAAGAAACCTGGGCGAGATGTACACCCCGTCCAGTACGCACCCCTTCACTGTCTCACAATGTATATTTGTACATATTTCAGACTACAATTCATCATTTTATGGTTGGAAAGCTGCCGTTTTTCTGGTTTGGAGCATATGAATCAGGGTGTAGGCTCCTCCCTATGTGGAGCAAGTTAGACATCTGATGTTGCGTGCATGTGGAGGGAGCAGGAGACTTATTGCCGGACACACAGCAGGGGAACAGCTGGCGTTACTGAAACCCACTAACACAGGAGTTTGTGTTTTTCTCTGTGCAGACGGCACTTCTGAGCAGCAACTGGCAGTGTTCGAGCCCAGGGAGTACAGTTCAGGTGGTAGAAACATGAACAGAATAGGAGACATGGATACTGTTGCCAACCAATTATTTAATCGGAAACCGGACAGGCAAATTCAGGCGAGATCCATGCCTTGTTCATTTTCAGAAAAGTAAGCCGGTCAACGATATCGGAGGATAGTCGCATGCGACGGTCTGTTAGTACACCACCTGCGGCACTAAAGACGCGCTCCGATAATACACTAGCAGCAGGGCAAGCCGGCACCTCCAATGCATACTGGCTAAGCTCTGGCCATGTATCCAGCTTAGAGACCCAAAATTTGAAGGGGGAAGAGCCGTCTGGGAGTACACTGAGAGGGCAAGACATGTAGTCTGTCACCATCTGACGGAAACGTTGCCTCCTGCTGACTGGAGCCGTCTGTGATGGTGTAGACATTTTATGGCGGTGACAGAAAACTTTGCCACATTTGGGCCATACTGGTCTTGCCCTGTGCAGAGGCGCTGCTTCTGCTCCCTCTTGGTGCAGAGCTTCCTCCACTGCCTAGACGTACAGAGCTGCTTTGTAAAGCACTAGCAGCAGTGCTCTCGGCTGGAATGGAGAACATGATGGAATGCACCAGTGTGTCTTGGTACTCCCGCATTTTATGCTCCCGGTTCAACGGTGTTATGAGGCTTTGTAAGTTGTCCCGGTAGCGAGGGTCTAGGAGGGTGTACACCCAATAATCAGACGTGGTGAGAAT
The DNA here is from genome assembly GCA_033576555.1 of Oophaga sylvatica. Lineage (NCBI taxonomy): Eukaryota > Metazoa > Chordata > Amphibia > Anura > Dendrobatidae > Oophaga > Oophaga sylvatica. The sequence goes on along the minus strand of JARQOD010000008.1, from coordinate 162,160,918 downwards.
GTGGGCGATGCGGCGGTCGTTTCTCAGGCACTGCAGCATGAAATCAACCATGTGCTGCAGACTCCCAACTGGCCAAGAAACGCTGTCCCCTGCAAGAGGCATCAGCTCTGCCGGCTCTGCATCACCCCACCCTCGCTCTACATACTGACTACTAGAGCATAGAGCATTGTGTACCTCCCTCCTCTGGAGCGATGTCTTCCTCCTCCATTGACTCCTCCTCATCCTCCTCACAAAGTGTCGCCTGCCTAGGCCTTTGTGAGGAACCACGTTGCGCAGACTGTCCAGAAGGTGATGGAATTTGTGACTCCTCATCCTCCACCTCTTCCAAAACCTCATCCCTTAGTGCTTACAGTGTTTTTTGAAGCAGGCAGATAAGGGGGACAGTCATGCTGACTAGTGCATCATCTGCACTCGCCATCCGCGTCGAATCATCGAACGCACGTAAAACGTGGAAGATGTCCTTCATAGAGGCCCACTCGGTGGTGGTGAAGTGTGAACGGTGCAAATTGCGAGTTGTTTGCACCTGATGCAGCTGGTACTCCATTACTGCTGCCTGCTGCTCACACAAGCGCTCCAACATACAGTACAGACCAAAAGTTTGGACACACTTTCTCATTCAAAGATTTTTCTGTATTTTCATGACTATGAAAATTGTAGAATCACACTGAAGGCATCAAAACTATGAATTAACACATGTGGAATTATACATTACACTTTACAAAAAAGTGTGAAACAACTGAAAATATGTCTTATATTCTAGATTCTTCAAAGTAGCCACCTTTTGCTTTGATTACTGCTTTGCACGCAGAAAAGGTGAATGGATGGACTCTACATTCCTGGTTCCCACCGTGAAGCATGGAGGAGGTGGTGTGATGATGTGGGAGTGCTATGCTGGTGACACTGTTGGGGATTTATTCAAAATTGAAGGCATACTGAACCAGCATGGCTACCACAGCATCTTGCAGCAGCATGCTATTCCATCCGGTTTGCGTTTAGTTGGACCATCATTTATTTTTCAACAGGACAATGACCCCAAACACACCTCCAGGCTGTGTAAGGGCTATTTGACCAAGAAGGAGAGTGTTGGGGTGCTACGTCAGATGACCTGGCCTCCACAGTCACCAGACTTGAACCCAATCGAGATGGTTTGGGGTGAGCTGGACCGCTCACCGCTTCAATTTTGAATAAATCCCCAACAGTGTCACCAGCAAAGCACCCCCACACCACCACACCATCTCCTCCATGCTTCACGGGGGAACTAGGCATGTAGAGTCCATCCATTCACCTTTTCGCGTGCAAAGCAGTAATCAAAGCAAAAGGTGGCTACTTTGAAGAACCTAGAATATAAGACATATTTTCAGTTGTTTCACACTTTTTTGTAAAGTGTAATGTATAATTCCACATGTGTTAATTCATAGTTTTGATGCCTTCGGTGTGATTCTACAATTTTCATATTGAAATAGAAGAAACAGCGCTCCATCCAGGTGAAATAATTTTCAAAAAGCTTTAATCCGCCATATAAATGCGACGTTTCGACCATAACAGGTCTTTTTCAAGCATGTTACAAATCAAGCCAGGCTGGCCTTAAATAGTCATGGTGTGTACAAACCACCAATCAAAAAAGGTTACAGCCCACTTATAAATTACATAACATATCATACAATCTATTACATAATATATAAATTTAATTACATAATGATAATATAGATAATCATATCCATTCAAAGAACACTTGAAAATAGTATAATATACAAATGGATCGCATATCTAACACATTCCATGTAATGCTTTGTTGTTGCATCCTCATCGTCATGGTAACGATCCTCCAATGGTCTCACATGTCCATCCTTCATGTCCATGACGATACACGTTATGTCCCAATCACCACCAACACCCATAGTGGCGCTGAAAAACTTTCCAGCCAATCAGGTCATATGTTACATAGATTAATACATACCTATCACAGCACCGCTATTATAGTACACAAGCTTGAATCACAGCGTTTCCTATCCTGGAAACCACGCCCACATCACTGATCAGCCAAAGCAAAACACAGACAGATGGGAGCGCAGCGTCATCAGAGAGGGCCGCATCACATGACCGCAGACGCAACTCTGATGACATCAGCGCCGACCATCCAATCAGTGCATGCCCTGCCGGTCACCATGGCGAGGACGTCACTATGGCAACACGCAAGCTTGAAACACAGCGGTTCCTATCCTGGAAACCACGCCCACATCACGTGATCAGCCAAAGCAAAACACAGACAGATGGGAGCGCAGCGTCATCAGAGAGGGCCGCATCACATGACCGCAGCCACAACTCTGATGACAACAGCGCCCACCATCCAATCAGTGAATGCCCTGCCGGTCACCATGGCGAGGACGTCACTATGACAACCCACCTAGGTTACATGGAAACAGACAATGGAAACACAATACAATCATGTCATTTCTTGCATAGAAAAAAACAAAGTAATCGAGGGACAGAAGGAGCAAACAAACCAAACACATTACCATCAATGATCTAGAAAAATTACTATTACAAAATGAAATTGATTATCCACTCCTTCTGGCCACCGATCACAATAAACCTAAAATAAAAAAAGAAAAAAATTAAAAATAATAATCACCAGAGAAAATAAAATAAATAAACAGAAAAAATTGTTTTCATCAATTGTATTGTATGTCCAATGTATACCAAGAGACCTCATTAGGAAGAGGTGTGCATATCTCCCTTCTTTATAAGACTGTTAGATTAAAATCTAAATTTAAACCCCTAGGTTGCAATGAATCCAGAGTGTAGATCCATTTCATCTCCTTCTTCTTCAATATCTTTAATCTGTCACCCCCTCTCCTAAGAACAGGCACACTATCTATGACCCTGAACCTCAATTGCTTCACTGAATGTTTACTTTCTATAAAGTGTTTTGGTATAGGCAATTCCGTTAGTCCTGTCCTGATGGTACTTTTATGTTTACCAATCCGGGCTTTTACCTCCATAGTCGTCTCTCCCACGTAAACTAACCCACATGGGCACACTATCATATATACTACATAATCAGAAGTACAGGTATATCTATTTTTGAGCATAAATTTCTTTCCAGTAAGAGGATGATAAAAACAATCACCTTTCAATAGATTATTACAACAGGCGCATCCAAGACATGGGAAATTCCCATGTCGAGGTGCGCTAAGAGTCCTTTGTATAGATAGTTTAACAGGGCCGAAATCAGATTTAACCAATCTATCTATCAGATTGCGACCCCTTCTATATGATAGTAGATGAGGAGATTCAAATTCAGGGACTGATGCCAGTCCTTGCCGCAACAGAGACCAATGCTTCTTCAAAATCCAACCAATGCGGTTGCTCACTGGATTATATGTGGAAACAAAAGGAATACGTTTACTCATTTTTTTAGGGGTTTGTCCACTCCGTGTATCCTCACGTGGAAGATTCAATGCCCTATCTTTGTATTCATGCAATTCCTTCACAGGAAATCCTCTGAGAATAAATTTCCTACACATTTCTTCCAGCCTAGTATCAACAATATCCTCATCTGCCACTATCCTCCGCACCCTCAACAATTGATTCCATGGTAAAGAACTTATCATCCTTTTCGGATGATTACTCTCAAAGTGCAACAATCCATTTCTATCAGTAGGTTTTATAAAAATATCAGTACCCAGCCTATAACCATCTTTGTACACTAAAGTATCCAAAAACTGTACTTGGACACTAGAGTGTGTCAGAGTGAACTGTAACTCAGGGTAAATCTGATTAAGCTCCATATGAAATTCAGACAATTCATCCACAGTACCTCCCCACACCAAAAAAATATCATCAATATAACGCCACCAGGCCCTGACATGGCGCCAGAGATGGGAACTGTACACAAACCTGCTCTCGAATACCGCCATATAGATGTTAGCATACGTGGGGCCACGTTGGACCCCATGGCGGTACCACGACGCTGCAAAAAGTAATCATCCCCAAAGAGGAAATAATTCCTCCTGAGGATGAACTCAAGCAGCGTCAGAACAAGCTGTGCACATTCTGGGGCCATGTCAGAGCCTGATAGCAAACATGAAACTGCCTCTAGACCCTTGTCATGTTCAATCGATGTGTATAAGGATACAACATCGAATGAAGCCAAAATGGTGGAATCTGTCACATTCACTTTACCAATTTTATCCAAAAAATCACTAGTATCTCTTATAAAGGAATCTGTGGAAACTGCAAAGGGGCGTAATACCCGATCAAGAAACATTGCCACTTTATTAAAGAGAGAACCCCTCCCGGAGACAATCGGTCGTCCAGGAGGGTTCTCCAGATCCTTGTGTATTTTAGGCAAAGTGTACAGGATTGAAATAATAGGACTATCCACAATCAGAAACTCAGCTAATTTCGTGTCTATCAGACCAGCCAGTAATGATTCCTGCACCAGAAGCCGCAACTCATTCAAAAACCTGGGGGTAGGGTCTAAACGTATCTTCTCATATACATTTACATCCTCTAATTGTCTCACTATTTCAGCCTTGTATTTGCAACTATCCATGACCACCACCGCCCCGCCCTTATCGGCTTGTTTGATCGTGATCATGGTGTTGATAGACAAATCATTCACCGCCTTTCTTTCGCCAGAGGTTAAATTTTGTACAATAGGTGATCTAAAACCCTTCTTCAAATATTCAATATCCTTGCGGACCAACTCCATGTATGATTCTAAAAAGTGATTTTTATGTGGTGACTGAAAAGTGCTCTTATTATATAGACCCACACCTTGTAAGGAAAATCCAGGTCCAGAATGCCCCTCTATCCCACCAGGGTTAGGAATTTTACCAGAAAAATACAGAGACAACTTAAGCCTTCTAAAGAAGGTCTGCAGATCACCTTCAATTTCAAACCAGTCTGGCCTATTGGATGGACAAAATGTTAAACCTTTAGATAGCACATTAAGTTCATCATCAGATAAGACAATTGAAGAAATATTTACCACCAATTCATTGGTATTTATATGTCCCTCCGTTTCTCCCCCATATAGCGTGTCCGCATGTTGCGTGTCGGTCTCTGATCCCGGGAACCGCCTCTGCCTCCTGTGTTTACGGCCACCTCTCCGGCCACGTCTCCTGATGGTGTTCTGCCAGATTTCTCCACACCTAAAAAACTTGATCCACTGGCATTACCTTTACTTGAGTCATCGGTTGATTCAGACTCAGCTGTTGTGAAACCAAATGATGGATGTTTCCTGTCCTGGGGTCTCCTTCGACGTTGAGGTGGCGTAGATCTCCCCCTGCGATTACTGGAGGAAAAAAAATTAGTTCCTTTCTGCCATGAAAAGACATGTTCCGTCTTATAGTCCTCCACATCATGGAACCACTTTGTTCTTTTAGTGGATTCGATGTCACCCCTGAACTTAGTCAGGTTCTCCTCCACTCTCGTTTTCTGAGTGCCCCATTCTTGTGCTGTCAATTGAGATGTTAATAAACTCTCCACCTCCTCAATATTCTTCTTAACAATTTCCATTTCCTTCTTCAAAAATTCAATATTTAGTAACATAATGTCAAAGGCATATTTGTTAGTAATTAATTCAAATTTCGCACAAAATTGTGTATTATCCGGCAATAGCGTCGGTCTGAGATGTGGACGGAGTCCCCGTGGAATCCTCCGTGCCTTATAGTACTCGGTCAAAGTCATAACATGTAATTCAAGAGAAATCAATCTCCTCCTTTCATTCTCCCATTTTCTTCTCAGCATATCAGATGTCGGTTTACTTAAAAAAGCATAGGATAGGAAACGCTGTGTTTCAAGCTTGCGTGTTGCCATAGTGACGTCCTCGCCATGGTGACCGGCAGGGCATTCACTGATTGGGTGGTGGGCGCTGCTGTCATCAGAGTTGCGTCTGCGGTCATGTGATGCGGCCCTCTCTGATGACGCTGCGCTCCCATCTGTCTGTGTTTTGCTTTGGCTGATCATGTGATGTGGGCGTGGTTTCCAGGATAGGAAACGCTGTGATTCAAGCTTGTGTACTATAATAGCGGTGCTGTGATAGGTATGTTTGGCGATTAATCTATGTAACATATGACTTGATTGGCTGGAAAGTTTTTCAGCGCCACTATGGGTGTTGGTGGTGATTGGGACATAACGTGTATCGTCATGGACATGAAGGATGGACATGTGAGACCATTGGAGGATCGTTACCATGACGATGAGGATGCAACAACAAAGCATTACATGGAATGTGTTAGATATGCGATCCATTTGTATATTACACTATTTTCAAGTGTTCTTTGAATGGATATGATTATCTATATTATCATTATGTAATTAAATTTATATATTATGTAATAGATTGTATGATATGTTATGTAATTTATAAGTGGGCTGTAACCTTTTTTGATTGGTGGTTTGTACACACCATGACTATTTAAGGCCAGCCTGGCTTGATTTGTAACATGCTTGAAAAAGACCTGTTATGGGTCGAAACGTCGCATTTATATGGCGGATTAAAGCTTTTGAAAATTATTTCACCTGGATGGAGCACTGTTTCTTCTATTTCAATTGATTACGTGTCCAAGAAGGTTCCTTGGCTGTGAGACGAGCGCCCCAATGCAGTTAGTGCTGTCAGTCCACTCTGCTTTTTCTACAATTTTCATAGTCATGAAAATACAGAAAAATCTTTGAATGAGAAGGTGTGTCCAAACTTTTGGTCTGTACTGTATGTAACATGGAATTCCACCTGGTGAGTAGGTCACATATGTTCCGGAAGGCGGAATCGGCGTTGCAGAGCTGCAATGCGCCATCTGGCCATGCTGGAATGCCGCAAGTGAGCGCACTCTATGCGGACCTTGTGCAGCAGTGCATCAAGATCCGGATAGTCCCTCAAAAAACTCTGCATGACCAAGTTGAGCACATGTGACAGACATGGTATGTGAGTGAGGTTGCCTAGGCCCAGAGCTGCCACCAGATTTCGACCATTGTCACACACTACAAAGCCTGGCTGGAGATTCGCTGGCACAAACCACATGTCGCTCTCCTGCTTGATGGCATTCCAGAGCTCCTGCGCTGTGTGGCTTCGATTCCCCATAGAAATTAATTTCAGGACGGCCTGTTGACGTTTGGCCATGGCTGTGCTCATATCAGTCATTAACAAGTAAGCGTTCACGGGTCCTTGTGGAGGTAGACCGTGACGGCTCCTGCAGCGATGATTCTGAGGAACTGGAGTAGGAGGAGGAGTCAATGTGCACAGACTGGATTCCTGCAATCCTTGGAGTTGGCAGAACACGTACAGCGCCACTCTTAAGATCTGTACCCGGCTCCACAACATTGACCCAATGGGCAGTGAGGGAAAGGTATCGTCCCTGTCCATGATTACTGGTCCACGCATCGGTGGTCAGGTGTACCTTGCTACTGATGGCGTTTGGTAGCGCATGTTTAATTTTTCCCTCTACATGCTTTTGCAGGGCAGGGACGGCTTGCCTGCTGAAATAAAAGCGGCTGGGCACGTTGTATTGTGGGACTGCCAATGCCATGAAGTTACATAAGGTGTCAGTCTCCACCAGCCTGAATGACAGCATTTCAAGGGACAGGAGTTTTGTAATGCCAGCATTCAGAGCCTGTGCTTGGGGACGGTTTGCCGAGTATGGCCGCCTTTTCTCCCATGCCTGTGCTACCGATGGCTGTAGAGTGGCCTGGGAGTGTGAGGATGACTGGGAACGTGGTGCTGTGGGTGGAATTACACTGGGTCTCTGTACACCAGTGCCAGAGGTTCTTCCAGGGCGATCCTGTGAGGAAGCCGAACCAGCTGTGTGTGAGCTGGAGGAACAGGCTACAACACGAGCTGAAGATGTAGGTGGTGCTGTAGGTTGGCCTACGTCTCCAGTGTGTCTTTGTAACTCCACCACGTGCTTGGTCCGCACATGTTTCCACATATTTGTAGTATTGAGGTTGCTGACACTTTTACCTCTTTTTACTTTTTGATTACACAGCTTGCATTTGACAAAGCAAATGTCATCTGCAACTGTGTCAAAAAAGGACCACGCACTGCAAGTCCTGGGAGTGCTTTTGGAAGAGAACTGCTCCGAACAGGTGCCAAAGTGGAGGCTACAGGCAACCGAGTCTGAACCCTACCTCTCCCTCCTGTTTGGACTGTTGGGGGAATCTCTTCCTCAGAGCTGCTCCCACCACCTTCCTGTTCCTCACGCCATGATGGGTCAAGGACCTCATCATCTCCACTACCCTCTTCAAACACCTGCTTTCCTGGGTCGTCTGGCCAGCACCGTGCGCAACAGAAACTGGCACCTGAGTCTCATCATCATCAGATGCGTTCTGCGGTGTGCTGACCATATGCACTGGCCCACCCGCCTCTTCAGATTCAGAGAGACAAAGCAGTTGCGCATCACTGCATACTCCCTCTTCTTCACATTCTAGAATGCTGCTTGGCTGGCCCCCTCTTTCCAAGCCAACAGATTCAGAGAACAGAAGTAGAGACTGAGTTGGCTCCTGTACAGAGCTCTCTGACTGCCTGGGCAATTTGGCAGGTGGTGAAGACACAGATGGTTGCTCTTCAGTGCTCTGGTCCTGAGAGGATGTGGAAGTAATTGAAGTCGATGCGTTAGCTGCCATCCATCCGACAACGGCTTCAATTTGTTCTTCCCGCAGCAGGGGGGTACGGCGAGCTCCTACAAAGCTGCGCATAAAGGACCGCTCCCGAGGAAAACTGGAGGATGCTGTGTCACTGGTGCCCGCAGCAGGTACAGAATCCCCATGTCCTCTCCCTGCTGAAACTCCACGCCCACGACCACGTGCCTTACTCCCTGCCTTCTTCATCTTGGTAGATTGATAAAGATAGGCAGAAAAGTACTAAGGCCTTATTGTGCTTATTCCTGAACAGCTGCTAACAGGTGTAAGAAACACTAAGTTTATTAAGTGTGGACTACACTTTAATATGAGCTAATGTGGCCTAACCTAACAAGTGTCAAGTGTAGTGTTTGGTTAACTTTATTCACTTTTTTGTGTTTTTCACAAAAAAACAAAGGTTGTGATTGAGACAAAAGATGTACAATCGATAGTATCACAAACTTTTTGTAGCTCTTACAATGCAGGAAACTACAATGCAATAGATAAGGCTACAAAAATAGGGTAATATTAATCTGGCTGGTCCTGCAGGCCACAAACCAGCCGAAAGGCTCCTCTATCTACTCCTATCTAGTGTTTGCAACCAATGTATTGGATACGGATGGAAGCGCGGCACACTAATAGAAGAGAGTTAATTTAAATTGAATTGAACAGCACCAATTACAAAAAAAAAAAAAAAGGATGAGGCAGTGACACACGCTTAGCAGACTACAACCAGCAGTGGATGCAGAACTAACTTCAGCGTGAGCTACACTAACAAAGAGACCTCCCAGACAGCCGTGAACACTGCACACAACTGTTCACTAGCTCTGAAATGCTCCGCTATGTACTTCTATAGTGTTTGCAACCAATGTATTGGATACGGATGGAAGCACGGCACACTAATAGATGAGACTTAATTTAAATTGAATTGAGCAGCACCAATTACAAAATAAAAAAAGGATGAGGCAGTGACACACGCTTAGCAGACTACAACCAGCAGTGGATGCAGAACTAACTTCAGCGTGAGCTACACTAACAAAGAGACCTCACAGACAGCCGTGAACACTGCAGACAACTGTTCACTAGCTCTGAAAGGCTCCGCTATGTACTTCTATAGTGTTTGCAACCAATGTATTGGATACGGATGGAAGCACGGCACACTAATAGATGAGAGTTAATTTAAATTGAATTGAGCAGCACCAATTACAAAATAAAAAAAGGATGAGGCAGTGACACACGCTTAGCAGACTACAACCAGCAGTGGATGCAGAACTAACTTCAGCGTGAGCTACACTAACAAAGAGACCTCACAGGCAGCCGTGAACACTGCAGACAACTGTTCACTAGCTCTGAAAGGCTCCGCTATGTACTTCTATAGTGTTTGCAACCAATGTATTGGATACGGATGGAAGCACGGCACACTAATAGATGAGAGTTAATTTAAATTGAATTGAGCAGCACCAATTACAAAAAAAAAAGGATGAGGCAGTGACACACATGCAGCTGACTACAACCAGCAGTGGATGAAGACCAAACTGCAGCGTGACCTGCACTCACACACAGACTGTAATGTATGGTGTACAGTTCATATAGCGTCTTGTGCTTGGGTGCGAGGAAAACACATGAGACACAGGTTTGATATAGAAGGACTTGTATTACTTCATACAAGTGGCAAAAATGGTCACACAGTTTGCAGGTACAGAAGCAGGAGACACAGCAGGCCAGAGTAACTTAAGCTCAGCAATAACTCTCCACAACAGGTTCAGGATCTCTTCTCTGTTACCGTAATTCCATGCAAACGTGGATTTATCAAATAGCAGGTTTCCAGAGTCCACAAGTGTTCCAAAGTTCCTCAGTAGGAAATAGCTGGAGTACAAAGTCCAAGGTTTTCCAGGAGTCAGGTCACAGGCTCACTGCAGGCTTGATTCTGAAGCACTGATTGCTCAGCTGAGGCTGCTTAAGAAACAAGAGGGAGAGAATCAGGGCGGGAACATGAAAGCTGGAAACTCCATATTGACTGAGGGCAAGATAGCTGCAGCAAGACAGAAAGCAAAATGGCCGACGGAAAAACTGAGTTTCAAGAAACATGTACAAAGAACCTTACATTACTCCCCCCTTAGGGACAACCTCCGGATGACCTCAGACCAGGCTTGTCTGGGTACCTTTGATGAAACTGGCGGAGCAAGCGAGGAGCATTAACGTTATTGACTGGTTCCCATGAGTTGTCCTCCACTGGGTAGCCCTGCCATTTAATCAAATATTGTAACTGATTTCTGTACAACCTGGAATCTAGAATCCTTTCCACCACAAATTCTTCCTGACCATCGACTAGCACTGGGTCAGGGCAAGGAGAAGAACGTCCAGGAAACGTATTGGGTGTTGCAGCCTTTAGTAGGGATACATGAAAGACAGGGTGGATTCTCATAGTTCTGGGCAGTTGAAGACGACAAGCAACGGCACTTATAATTTTACTGATTTTATAGGGTCCAATGTACTTATGTCCCAACTTAGACGATGGAATCCTTAACTTAAGATTTCTGGTTGACAGCCAGACCAAGTCTCCTACCTTGAAAGCTGGTGCAGGTTTACGAAATTTATCTGCTGCTTTCTTGTACCTTTCCTGAGCCAATTCCAGATTTTCCTTTAGAAGATCCATATTCTTTTGTAAAGACGTGATTCTTTCAGCCACTGCTGGCAAGGGCGTTTCTATGGGAAATCGAGGAAGAATGTTAGGATGATAACCTAAATTGGAGTAAAAAGGAGACTGCTTAGTGGAGGCGCTCTGAGAGTTGTTATAAGAGAACTCAGCCAGTGGAAGTAGATCCACCAATCATCCTGTAGGTGGCAGATAAAGCAGCGGAGATACTGCTCCAGGGTCTGATTGGTTCGTTCTGTCTGTCCATTAGTCTGGGGATGAAAAGCAGAAGAAAGGTTTACTTTAATGTCCAATGCGGCACAGAAATTTTGCCAAAACCTTGAAGTGAATTGCACCCCTCGATCCGAAATAACCTCATCCGGTACTCCATGTAAGCGAAACACATTCTTAATCATCAAATCTGATGTCTGTTTTGCAGTGGGTAAGCCGACACAAGGGATAAAATGAGCTGCCTTTGTTAAACGATCAACCACCACTAGAATGGTGTTCTTCTCTTGAGAGGTTGGTAACTCCACAATGAAGTCCATAGAAATGGATCCCCACGGGCGGGACGGGGTGGGAAGAGGTTGCAACAGACCAGTTGGTGAGGAGCGAGGTGTTTTGCATCTTGCACAGACTTCACATGAAGTGACATAGTTTAAAACATCTTTCCTGTAAGTGGGCCACCAAAAGAAACGAGAAAGAAATTCCTGTGTCTTTAGAATTCCTCTATGCCCAGCTATCTTGGAATCGTGGATGAGTTGCAATACTCTCAATCTGACTGTTTCAGGTATATACAGACGTCCCTGAATCCACACACCATTCTTAAAGACAAGACTTACGTCCCTTGGGGGTTGTGCCAACAAGGAATCCGCATGGTATGCTTCCTTGATGTCCTTAAGTAGGTCTTGATTATGAATCACTCCCAGGAATCTAGAGTCAGGAAGAATAGTCTTAGGAGGAGTAAGTGGACGGGTCTCTGCTGAATGAATCCTAGAGAGTGCATCAGCCTTTCCATTGCGCGATCCTGGCCTATAAGAAATTACAAAATTAAATTGGTTTAGGAAAAGATTCCAGCGAGCCTGGCGAGGAGTCAGGCACTTAGCCGACCTGATAAATTCAAGGTTACGATGGTCTGTCAGGAGACTATTTGCTGTGCAGCTCCCTGAAGAAGGTGTCTCCATTCTTTGAAGGCGGCAATAATGGCCAACAACTCTCTATTGCCCACATCGTAGTTCCTCTCAGCCGAAGACAACTGCTGGGAAAAGAAGGCACAGGGATGCAAGACATTCTTCTCACCTGTTCTCTGAGAGAGTATAGCTCCAGCGGCACAGTCTGAAGCATCCACCTCTATTATGAAAGCAAGTTCGGGGTTGGGATGTACTAAGATAGGTGCGGTGGTAAATTTATCCTTTAGACGGGAAAATGCTTCCTGGGCTTGGGGGGTCCAGGAGAACCTAGACTCTTTCCGGGTAAGTTGGGTGATAGGTGACACTACCTCAGAGAAATTCCTATTGAAACGTCTATAGAAGTTGGCAAACCCGATGAAGCGCTGCACCTCCTTCACATTTCTAGGAATTGGCCAATCCTTGATGGCTTGGGTCTTGCTTCCATCCATACTAATTCCTTGTGTAGACAGTACATACCCCAGAAATTGAATTTCGGTCCTATGGAATTCACACTTTTCAAGTTTGATGTAAAGATGGTTTTGTCTTAGACGTTCTAAGACCATTCTCACATGTCCATGATGTTCCTCTGTGGAGTTAGAAAAAATTAGAATATCATCCAAATAAATCACCACGAATGTATCTAGGAGATCCCTGAAGATGTAATTCACCAAGTGTTGGAAAGTGGCTGGGGCGGTACTCAGACCAAAAGGCATAACTAGATATTCAAAGTGTCCATAGCGTGACCTGAATGCAGTCTTCCATTCATCCCCAGGTCTAATACGGACCAAGTTATAGGCCCCACGGAGATCCAGTTTAGAGAAAATTTTGGCATGCCGCACTCTCTCCAATAACTCAGGGATTAAAGGCAATGGATAACGGTTTCTAATAGTAACCTTATTGAGTTCCCTATAGTCTACGCAGGGTCTCAGAGATCCATCTTTCTTCCTCACAAAGAAGATGGGTGCACCTGCAGGAGATGAAGAGGGGCGTATGAAGCCCTTGGCTAGATTTTCGTCTATGTAATCCTTTAAAGCCTTTAGCTCGGGCCCCGCCAGGGGGTAGATCTTACCAAAAGGTATCTCTGCTCCAGGCAATAATTCAATTGGACAATCATATGGACGGTGAGGGGGAAGCTGGTCAGCGTTCTTCTTGTCACATAAATCCACATAGTCCTGGTATACAGCTGGTAGTTCAGGGACTGACATGGTTCCTTTAGGAACAGAGCAAGCTGAAACTTCTAGACTCATCTGTTTCTCTGGAAAGTGTAATTCCTTGGTCTCCCAGTTAATGGTAGGGTTCTGAGCCTGCAGCCATGGTAGCCCTAGAATAATGGGAAAGTGGGGAAAAGAGATAAGCATAAAGGACAGTTTCTCTTGATGATCTTTACCCATAAGGACCCTCAAAGGCTCCGTTTCCTGATCCACTGGTCCAGAGGTCAGCAGGGAGCCATCCACAGTCTCCATCTGTACTGGAGTAGCCTTCTTCACTGAACGTATCCCCTGTTTCAGAGCAAAGGAGATATCCATAAAATTTCCACTTGCCCCTGAGTCGATCATAGCAGAGCTAGACACCCAGACTGAGTCAACCCAGAGTTTGATGGAAAGGAAGCAATGAGAATTGTTTTTCTTACAACTCAGCTGGGACACCGCTGAGGAAACTTGAAAAATGGCAGCGTTTACACAGTCATCGTCCTCAGAAGTGACGGAGTTTAAGTCCGAGAAATCAATATCTGTTGCTGCAGATCTCTCTGGAGCCTGAGGCTCGGACCTGACAGATCTCCTCTCGCAACACTCACAGTGAATGACTGCTGCAGTAGTCTTACGAGAACGGCTGAGGCAGTTTATAATGAAGTGCCCTGACTTACCACAGTAGAAACATAGATTTTCCTTTAAACGATGTTCTTTGCGTGCATCACTAACCCGTCTTTGTAAAGAGTCCACCTGCATGGGTTCAAGTTCAGGTTCCCGTGTGATCCTACTCAAAGGTTCCTTAGCTGGGGAGGAAGGTAGGAAAAGGTTAGTGCGATTACTTTCGAACCATCTCTCTTGCCTGCGTTCAGTCAGACGAGCATCAATACGGATGCAGTAGTTAATAAAGTCACCTAACGCAGTGGGAGGGTCGGCACGAGCAAGTTCATCCTTAATCAGTGGAGACAACCCTTTTCGAAAAATAGATTTTTTGGCGGAACTGTCCCAAGTGGTATCGAGGGCCCATCTCCTGAAATCCAAGGCATATTCGGCTACTGAGCGCTTACCTTGGCGCAAAGTTAACATGGCTGCTTCAGCTGTTGCACCTCGATTGGGGTCATCAAACACCTGCCCCATGGCTGAAATGAAAGCATCAAGATGATCCAAACATTCATCCTCAGTCTCAATCAGAGGGTTTGCCCACATCAAAGCCTTGTTGGTAAGCAACATGATTATAGTAAGCACTTTAGATCGTTCAGTGGGAAATTGTGAAGCATGTGCAGAAAAAAAAAGATTGCATTGGTTAATAAATCCCCTGAATTTCTCACGTTCACCGCCAAAATGAAAAGGGGTAACTTGGGAATCCCAGAACTCGGGGTTATGGCAGGAGCCTGGACTCTTTCCTCTAGAACCTCAATCCTGGCTCGTAAATCCTGGGTAGTTTGTCCAAACACTTGCAAATTGTGATTAGTGAGGTCCTGTAGGTTTGCAAAACGGGTCTTTATAGTCTGTATATCTGCAAGGATTGTATCAGTCACTCCGCAAAGCTCCTTTATGCGAGCCTCCATCTTCCAGATCTTTTAAGACAGGAGTACTGGAAGGAGAAGAGAAAAAAAAAAAAAACAATAGTGTTTACCTGTGGTAACACTGCAGAGTAAAATTAAGGGAATGTGCTCACCTGGAATGGTTGTGAGAAGTCACAACCACTGTCATCACAGAAAGTATAACCGGACATCTGATATCCACAGTCACAGCAGACACAGCCTTCCCAGACCCAGCAGACACTAACGTTTGGCTTCAGAATCTTGTAATGTATGGTGTACAGTTCATATAGCGTCTTGTGCTTGGGTGCGAGGAAAACACATGAGACACAGGTTTGATATAGAAGGACTTGTATTACTTCATACAAGTGGCAAAAATGGTCACACAGTTTGCAGGTACAGAAGCAGGAGACACAGCAGGCCAGAGTAACTTAAGCTCAGCAATAACTCTCCACAACAGGTTCAGGATCTCTTCTCTGTTACCGTAATTCCATTCAAACTTGGATTTATCAAATAGCAGGTTTCCAGAGTCCACAAGTGTTCCAAAGTTCCTCAGTAGGAAATAGCTGGAGTACAAAGTCCAAGGTTTTCCAGGAGTCAGGTCACAGGCTCACTGCAGGCTTGATTCTGAAGCACTGATTGCTCAGCTGAGGCTGCTTAAGAAGCAAGAGGGAGAGAATCAGGGCGGGAACATGAAAGCTGGAAACTCCATATTGACTGAGGGCAAGATAGCTGCAGCAAGACAGAAAGCAAAATGGCCGACGGAAAAACTGAGTTTCAAGAAACATGTACAAAGAACCTTACACAGACCTTGCAGACAGCTGTGAAAACAGCACTGCAAGGCAAAAGGAAGCTTTAACAGCGGTTTGTAAACTAGCCTGTCTAAAGAACAATTCACAAAATCTCAATCTCTAACTGTCCCTCAGAGTCAGCAGAGCAGCGTTCTGTCCCTAACTGAATTCACAGCAGAGTGAAACCAAAATGGCAGTGGCACCTTTTATAGAGCATTCATGACATCATTTCAGCAGCCAATCACAGCCATGCCATTAGTTAACATGACCGCAGCATTACAGGATGTGCCCACACTTCTTAGGATTCCTCATTGGCTGAATCAAATCACACTGCCTCTCATAGCATTATGGGAACTTTTGATTCCGGTATTCGATATGGAAAAAGTATCGGAACTCAGTATCGGAATACCGATACCGCGAATATCGGCCGTTACCCGATATTTGCGGTATCGGAATGCTTAACACTAGTCACTGTGTATTACCTCATGTTACTGTGTATTACCTCATATTACTGTGTATTACCTCATATCACTGTGTATTACCTCATGTTACCATATATTACCTCATATTACCTCATGTTACCTGTGTATTACCTCATATTACTGTGTATTACCTCATGTTACGGTATATTGCCTCATTTTACTGTGTATTAGCTTATGTTACTTATGTATTACCTCATGTCACCTTTGTATTACCTCATGTCACTGTGTATTACCCGTGTTCAGTAAACGTGACAGAAGTACATCAGACACTGTGACTGACAAAACATGTTCAGTACATCAAGGGCAGTTGGTGAGTCACATGACCACATGGGCGGAGTTAGCCCTGCATCGCTGATGTTACTGTCTATTACCTCATGTCACTGTGTATTACCTCATATTACTGTGTATTACCTCATATAACTGTGTATTACCTCATGTTACTGTGTATTACCTCATATTACTGTGTATTACCCGTGTTCAGTAAACGTGACAGAAGCACATCAGACACTGTAACTGACAAAACATGTTCAGTACATCATGGGCAGTTGGTGAGTCACATGACCACATGGGCAGAGTTAGCCCTGCGTCGCTGATTGGCAGCGGCCGGACCAATCAGCGACGCGGGATTTCCTGGACAGACTGACAGGATAAGACAATTATATATATATATAGATATCTCCAGACTGCACTGGTGATATACAGTACAGACCAAAAGTTTGGACACACCTTCTCATTCAAAGATTTTTCTGTGTTTTCATGACTATGTAAATTGTACATTCACACTGAAGGCATCAAAACTATGAATTAACACATGTGGAATTATATACTTAACAAAAAAGTGTGAAACAACTGAAAATATGTCTTATATTCTAGGTTGTTCAAAGTAGCTACCTTTTGCTTTGATTACTGCTTTGCACACTCTTGGCATTCTCTTGATGAGCTTCAAGAGGTAGTCACCGGAAATGGTCTTCCAACAGTCTTGAAGGAGTTCCCAGGGATGCTTAGCACTTGTTGGCCCTTTTGCCTTCACTCTGCAGTCCAGCTCATCCCAAACCATCTCGATTGGGTTCAGGTCTGGTGACTGTGGAGGCCAGGTCATCTGGCGTAGCACCCCATCACTCTCCTTCTTGGTCAAATAGCCCTTACACAGCCTGGAGGTGTGTTTGGGGTCATTGTCCTGTTGAAAAATAAATGATGGTCCAACTAAACGCAAAGCAGATGGAATAGCATGCCGCTGCAAGATGCTGTGGTAGCCATGCTGGTTCAGTATGCCTTCAATTTTGAATAAATCCCCAATAGTGTCACCAACAAAGCACCCCCACACCATCATACCTCCTCCTTCATGCTTCACGGTGGGAACCAGGCATGTAGAGTCCATCCGTTCACCTTTTCTGCGTCGCACAAAGACATGGTGGTTGGAACCAAAGATCTCAAATTTGGACTCATCATACAAAAGCACAGATTTCCACTGGTCTAATGTCCATTCCTTGTGTTCTTTAGCCCAAACAAGTCTCTTCTGCTTGTTGCCTGTCCTTAGCAGTGGTTTCCTAGCAGCTATTTTACCATGAAGGCCTGCTGCACAAAGTCTCCTCTTAAAAGTTGTTGTAGAGATGTGTCTGCTGCTAGAACTCTGTGTGGCATTGACCTGGTCTCTAATCTGAGCTGCTGTTAACCTGCGATTTCTAAGGCTGGTGACTCGGATAAACTTATCCTCAGAAGCAGAGGTGACTCTTGGTCTTCCTTTCCTGTGGCGGTCCTCATGTGAGCCAGTTTCTTTGCAGCGCTTGATGGTTTTTGCAACTGCACTTGGGGACACTTTCAAAGTTTTCCCAATTTTTCAGACTGACTGACCTTCATTTCTTAAAGTAATGATGGCCACTCATTTTTCTTTACTTACCTGCTTTTTTCTTGCCATAATACACATTCTTACAGTCTATTCAGTAGGACTATAAGCTGTGTATCCACCAGACTTCTGCACAACACAACTGATGGTCCCAACCCCATTTATAAGCAAGAAATCATACTTATTAAACCTGACAGGGCACACCTGTGAAGTGAAAACCATTTCCGGTGACTACCTCTTGAAGCTCATGAAGAGAATGTCAAGAGCATGCAAAGCAGTAATCAAAGCAAAAGGTGGCTACTTTGAAGATAAGAACGCTAACCAGCTCACCGGTTTGTAGAAGCACGAATCCTCCGCTTGATCAAACGTGAAGATACATGAGAAAATGAAGGAAAAAGGGATCCAGCTTCAATAAAATCTTCATCTTTATTGATTCATAAAAACATGAATAGTGGCATGCTCCTGGACAAGCTCAGGACAAGGCTACGCGTTTCGATCACAGGGATCTTTATCACAGCTGACATATTCAGACAAAGGCACATATTTAAGACAAAGGAAGACCAATCACGATCAGAAAAAATGTCATGTGATTTTTGACAAGTCCTTTAACAATTTGCACATAACGAATAAAGAAACAAAAACAATATTTGCACAAATAAAATCAATGCAAAGAAATAAAATTTAATAATGGAACATCAATTCGTTTCTTTTGTTGAGACCAAATGGATGTCTGGTATGTAGATTAAAGATCCAGAAAGCTTCACGTGTGAGGAGTCGCTGACGTGCATCTCCACCTCGGGCAGACAGGTTAACACTTTCAATACCTGTGACTTGGAAGGAAGAAACATTGCGAGCATGCTGAAAAATAAAATGTTTAGCAGCAGCAGAAATATTGCGATTCGAAGAAACATTCTTTATATCCTGCAAATGTTCAGCGATCCTGATTTTTAGTTTCCTAGTAGTGCAGCCTATATAAGATAAATTGCAAGTAGTGCACATAATTTTATATACCACATAGCATGAATTACAATTGATATATTTGTTAATGGTATAAATCGCAGTGCTGTCATTATTTTCAAAGGTTTTCGTTACACAAACATATTTGCAAAGTGCACATCTATTGTAGCCACATTTATAAAAACCTTTATGTTCTAACCACAATGTTTTATGAGAAGAGAAATTATTACTGAACATGCTTGGAGAAACTTTGTTACCAATAGATGGCGCTTTCCTTGAAACAACATTAATACCTGATGAAAGAATGTCAGCAAGAGAGGGATCTTCATATAAAATAGGCAGCGATCTCAAAATGATTTTTTTGATGTCCCCAAATTGAGGACTATATTGAGCACAAAAATATGGTTTCACTGCAAGATCATTTTTTGTTTGTCGCCCTCCACTAATGAGATCCTCTCTGTTTTTATTACTTACAATTGTTCGTGCTCTTTTTAATGACCATTTAGGATAATTTCTGTTTTTTAATTTTGTATCCACACAATTAAATTCCGTTTCCAAAGCTGTAGGATCGCTGCAGTTTCTCAAAATTCTGGTATATTCACCCAAAGGAATCGATTTAATAGTATGTTTGGGGTGACTGCTTGCTGCATGCAAGATAGAATTACCAGCACAAGGTTTGCTGAACGTTTTAGTAATAATAACAGAGTCATGTACCCCATATAAATCAAGATCCAAAAAAGAAATTTTGTTATGATGAAATTTATGAGTAAAATGTATGTTGAATGAATTAGAATTGATATAATCAATAAATCCGGATATGGCAGGTACATCACCACTCCAAATAATGAGTAAATCATCAATATATCTACCATACCAAGCAATCGAGTCAATAAATGGATTAGTAGCTGAAAAAATAAAAAAATATTCCCAATATGACATAACAAGATTAGCTAGGGATGGTGCAAATTTCGCACCCATCGCCACGCCAGATTTTTGTAAAAAAAATTTATTGTCAAATGAGAAAAAATTGTGGGTTAATAAAAATTGAATAACTTGTAAAATATAATTAATGAGATCTTGGGAATAATTACTGAATTTCGTTAAGACAAACTGCAGCGCTGTCATGGCAACATTGTAAGGTATACAGGTATATAAAGAAGTCACATCACAACATAACCAAGTATATTCTTTAAACCAGATTTTCTTGGAAAACATTCTCAGCACTTCTTTAGAATCTTTAATGTAACCAGGAGTGATTTGTACTAGTGGTTGAAGTAGTGAGTCAACCCATTCACCCAGATGTTCATTTAAAGATCCAATCCCTGAGAGAATAGGTCTCATGGGGGGGTTTTCATATCCTTGTGAATTTTTGGGAGACCATGCATGATAGGGATAATAGGATGAGACACTGTGAGATATTCAGTTTGTTTTTTAGTTAAGGGTATGCCACACTAAACAACATCGCTAACGGGATCGCTAAAAAACGTCACTATTTAGCGATCCCGTTAGCGATGTTGTAGTGTGCGGCAGCTGCCAGCGACGAGCTTCCTGCTGTGATCTCGCTCGTCGCTGGAATCGTTCCAGACCCTATTTTCTCGTTGGCGCTCCCGCTGGGTAAGTATTATCGCTGAGTGTGGCACCTTTTCTTAGCGATTTAGCGGTACTTTTGTACCGCTAAAGTCGTTAAGGAGATCGCTAACCGCGATAGCGTCCTTAACGATATCGCTAAGTTAAGCCGCACTCAGCGATTTACAAACAATCCCGCTAGCGATCTCATTAGTATGCGACGCTAACGAGATCGCTAGCGGGATTGTGTAGTGTGGCAGTACCTTTAGAATGCCAAGGCTGAAACCCTCATTGATAATTTGGATAATCTCACTTTTAAATTTATCAGTGGGATTTGTATGGAGTTTTTCATATACATCACTGTCAGACAAGAGAGACATAATTTGAGAATGATAATCCTCTTTATTCAGGATAACTACCATGCCACCCTTGTCCGACATTTTAATTATTATATCTGCCATACTTTTGATCTCATCTAATGCAGTTTTCTGGGCTTTTGTTAAATTGGAATGATTTCTGCTGCTGCCCATTTTAACCCTATCATGAAGGATTTTTAAATCCCTCTCTATCACCTCCTGGTATTTAGTCATGCAATCAGGCCTGGATTGAATGGGATAAAAAGAGGGTTTTTTTGTTTTAAACACAGGTGCATGAATGGTATCAGATTCATTATCATAGGAATGAGTAGACAAACTAAACAAAGTGTTGAGAGATACCTGTTCTCTGAAAGACAAGTCAGTAAATTCATTATTATATGTCAGCGACTCCTGCAAAGGGGTCTCATCAGAATGATTTAAAAAATGCTTTTTGATGGTAAGGTCTCGCATAAACTTATTGACGTCCAAAATAGTAGAAAAAAGATTGAAATTCTGATCGGGCACAAAATTCAGACCTAAGGACAAAACATCTAATTGCGTTTTGGTAAAGTCTCGTGCAGATAAATTCAAGACATTATCATGGTTTATTATTTGCGATAATTCTTCCTGCGGCGTGTAATCATGACATGATCTTTGTCGGTGTTTTCTGCCACCCCGCCTTTTACGTTTTTTGAATGACGAAAAAACTTTGTGGTGTGAACACTGTCATTAGAGGAAACCCTCAGATTATTGTCAGATGAATCCAACTCAGAGGATGTAAAACAGACATGTGGTTTAGATACCGGTTCGTTGAGAGCATGGTTGCGTTTTAAAATAGATTTAGGAGTTCTATGACCCCGCTCCCAATGGCCCCAGTCATAGACTTTCTTGGTTGAATAGTCTCTTAGATCACGAGAAAATTTTCGTTTTTTCCGGTCCATGATATCGTTTTCTAGGCTAGAGACATTATCTTGCATTTTAGCCACAAGTGAGTCATACTGAGTCAACGATTTAAATTCAGTGAGCGCAGTATCTGCATCATTCATTTGTTTCTGAATATCCTCCAATTTATTACTCTCATATTTGACTATGAGTTGCATTAGTTTGGAAGAACAATTACTGAGTATCTGATTCCACTCTTCAATGAAAATGTCAGAAAAAATTGTAGTGGGGATTTTTTTAATACGAAGCCCCCTTGGAATCATATCCTTAGCTAGATAATTTTGGAGGGTAGTATGATCCCACCACAACTTTGTTTCTTGAAGCAAAAGTTTTTCCATTTTGTTGATATTTTCATTCAGATCAGGCATGTCTGGAATTTCATTAATATCACCAGAAAACACTTGTGCCGCTTTGACAGATCTGTCTTGAACAAAAATAGATGCCATAATAAAGCTGGTGCCTGAGCTTAATGACTGAGTCCACTTTCAAAATACTTGAAAATATTGAGCATGAAACCGGAGGCACGGTAATCAAAAGTACAAATATAAGAACGCTAACCAGCTCACCGGTTTGTAGAAGCACGAATCCTCCGCTTGATCAAACGTGAAGATACATGAGAAAATGAAGGAAAAAGGGATCCAGCTTCAATAAAATCTTCATCTTATGTGCACTTTGCAAATATGTTTGTGTAACGAAAACCTTTGAAAATAATGACAGCACTGCGATTTATACCATTAACAAATATATCAATTGTAATTCATGCTATGTGGTATATAAAATTATGTGCACTACTTGCAATTTATCTTATATAGGCTGCACTACTAGGAAACTAAAAATCAGGATCGCTGAACATTTGCAGGATATAAAGAATGTTTCTTCGAATCGCAATATTTCTGCTGCTGCTAAACATTTTATTTTTCAGCATGCTCGCAATGTTTCTTCCTTCCAAGTCACAGGTATTGAAAGTGTTAACCTGTCTGCCCGAGGTGGAGATGCACGTCAGCGACTCCTCACACGTGAAGCTTTCTGGATCTTTAATCTACATACCAGACATCTATTTGGTCTCAACAAAAGAAACGAATTGATGTTCCATTATTAATTTTATTTCTTTGCATTGATTTTATTTGTGCAAATACTGTTTTTGTTTCTTTATTCGTTATGTGCAAATTGTTAAAGGACTTGTCAAAAATCACATGACATTTTTTCTGATCGTGATTGGTCTTCCTTTGTCTTAAATATGTGCCTTTGTCTGAATATGTCAGCTGTGATAAAGATCCCTGTGATCGAAACGCGTAGCCTTGTCCTGAGCTTGTCCAG
Source organism: Oophaga sylvatica (assembly GCA_033576555.1). Taxonomy (NCBI): domain Eukaryota; kingdom Metazoa; phylum Chordata; class Amphibia; order Anura; family Dendrobatidae; genus Oophaga; species Oophaga sylvatica. Next base: position 162,137,513 of record JARQOD010000008.1, on the reverse strand, counting down.
GAGCATGCCACTATTCATGTTGCTACTTTGAAGAACCTAGAATGTAAGACATATTTTCAGTTGTTTTACACTTTTTTGTTAAGTATATAATTATACATGTGTTAATTCATAGTTTTGATGCCTTCAGTGTGAATGTACAATTTTCATAGCCATGAAAATACAGAAAAATCTTTGAATGATCTTTGAACTTTTGGTCTGTACTGTATATCCACCCTCACAGGGAGTGCCTCACTAACTCGTATCCATAAGGGAAGCCTTTCTGGTGACTATTTGCTCTCGGTGCAGTTCCCTGACTGACCTGGGGCAAGTGGTGGCGCCAGAGAGCCAACCCTGCTAGGTCCTTCTCTCCCATCCCCCCGAGGTGAGCAAAGTCGACCCCCCCTTCCCCTCTGAGATCCCTCACACTTTTGTTATGGAATATGCATTGTGTTGCACTGCAACAGTTCTGGTATGTTCTTTGTTCATTGAGCCTGTGGTAAATGTTACGAAACCGCCACTCGCCGTCGGGTTTCGGCATTAGGACGATGGGACTCGACCATCCACTTTTTGACTCCTCTATCACCCCAAGGTCCAGAATTCTCTTCACCTCCTTTGATATTATTGTAATGTGTGTAGTACAGTTCATATAGCGTCTTGTGCTTGGGTGCGATGAAAATACATGAGACACAGGGTTGATATAGAAAGTCTTGTATTACTTCATACAAGTTGGCAAAAATAGTCACACAGTTTGCAGACACAGAAGCAGGAGACACAGCAGGCCAGAGTAATCTAAGCTCAGCAATCACTCTCCACAACAGGTTCAGGATCTTCTTCTCTGTTACCGTAAGTCCATGCAAACGTGGGTCTTTCAAAGAGCAGGGTTCAGAGTCCACAAGTGCTTCAGAGTTCCTCAGTAGGAATAGCTGGAGTACAAAGTCCAAGGCTTCAGGAGTCAGGTCACAGGTTCACTGCAGGCTAGATTCTGAAGCACTGATTGCTCAGCTGTGGCTGCTTAAGAAGCAAAAGGAGAGAATCAGGGCGGGAACATGCAAGCTGGAAACTCCATATATGACTGAGGGCAAGATAGCTGCAGCAAGACAGAAAGTAAAATGGCTGACGAACAAACTGAGTTTCAGGAA
>JARQOD010000008.1:162039487-162136295 GCA_033576555.1 Oophaga sylvatica | reverse complement strand
AACCAGAGGCTGGTGGCAGCGAAGTGTGTATTCGGCTTGGTGGGTAAAGCTGGCAGTGACGGAACGGGTTTTATAAGCGTATTGATGGGAGTAGTTATAATTTCCCTCGCTGCAGCGTGCCTAATAGCCAGTACACATCCCGGCAGTCCATATGAGACTACTCATCCTAGGTGCAGTTCCCTGACTGACCTGAGTGTAATGGGGGTGCCAGAGAGCTGCAAGTTCCAAACTGGAACTGGAAAGTGGGATATACATAATTCCCTGCAGTTGGTGACATATTGGTGGCAGAGGAGAGATAACTAAATATATTCACTCTGCGATTGATATTTCTCATCACATTTGCTGGCAGCGGTGGGATCATAAACCGCATTCCCCGTGCCCGTTCGTCACACTATATATCTATAGATATATCTATGGATAAATTAAATTAGCAGAATAATAAATTTGGTCAAAAACTTTGTGTAGGAGATCAAGATGGCCACCGCAGGGATCAGACACACATGAGGGAGTTCCACATCCAGAGGAGTCAATCCGTGCCATCCATCCTTAATGGTGCTTCACTAACCTTCCTGCTCTGCTCTGGCGGGTGCCCAGTGTCCGGGGTACCAGAAAGCAGCAGTTTTAAACCAACTTCTTCAGCCTAAGATTGCCTGCACAGCCTCTTCAATCTGCGGCCTACTACAGGGCCTGAATCGTGGTCCCCCTGCCGGAAAAAGTTTCTCCTGTGGCTGGGGATGGTCCCTACACTCCTTCCCCTCCATCCACCTGTGACAGATCTACAGCGGAGGTCCGGCTGAGGGGTGAGAGAACTTCTGGGAGCCTCCAGCACATAGCATTTAGGGAGGCCTGCCACAATCATCCATCACGGGGGGCATCCTGCTGCATCTGTGGTGAAGACCTGGCAGGCAGTAAGATACCCTCGGGACCAGTCCTCTCCCTACCCATCTGCTGTCTTACCAGCTGATGCTGCTGTTTGTTGCACCCGGAGTGGTAGAGAAGGAGGATTGCTGATGGGGTTCTGTGTGATTGCAGGGAGCTATGTTTCCTCTCCTCCTGTGTAGTTATACAACAGGGGAATTCCCCATCTGCTACAGAATCACTGAGCAGCCTGGAGCCTTAGGCCTCTTTCACACATCGGTCTTTTTGTATCAGGCATGATCCGGCGTGTTGGTAAAAAAACGGATCCGGTACCGGATGCGTTTTTTTACCATTGACTTTCATTAGCGCCGGATCGTGCCTGATGTCATTACGTTGTATCCGTTTTTGTCCGGATCCGGCGGAAATGTACATTCCGGCGGCCGGACAAAACGGAGCATGTAACGTTTTTTTTTTTTTTGCCGGAGCCGCCTGATGTGCCTGAAGCGGCGCATCAGGCTGCCGGAAACAATAGAAATCAATGGAACTGGATCAGACTTTTGTGCAATCCGTCAAAAGTCTGATCCGGATTCTGGAAATCAAGGACTACTACTACTACTACATTTTCCAGTGTCTCTGGGCATCCAAAACCCTCTTTTTCAGGGTTCAAAAGTTCAGGTCGGATCCAGCAAAAAACCGATCCGTTGCATCAGTCTTTTATTTCAGAACCGGATCCGTCCCTTCAGGTGTTCGACGGATCATGCCTGATACAAAAAGACGGATGTGTGAAAGAGGCCTTATAGGGACACTGCAGGAGATTTCCTCTACTGTAGCCTGAGCAGTGCTGTTGCCTTTCCCCAATAGTGGCCAGAGGAGCTTGTTAAGAAACACCAATAACTATGACTGTGAGTGAGGAGTTTTGAGAGGATCCAGGCACTGTCCTATTATCTGTGGCACTGGTTACCTTTGGTGGAGGCAGCTACTAGGACAGAACTTTTTTGACCTCCCACACACTCCACCCCCGCAAGAGGACACATATAAAGCAGGAGACTATCTACTCCAAAAGCCACCTGATCCCTGATTTACTATTTCATCCAACATATCAGTTAAGTTGGAGCTCTGCTGCCATCTACTGCTCATAACTAAAATAACGCACTGATACAGGCTGCAATATACTACCACTCCGGATACCACTGCTGAGTAGCACTCAGTGCTCTCTTTTAACACAGACGCCTCTCTTAAGGGCTCATCTTCTAAACTGCTGTGGATACCGGCCCAACTGGGGACCCTTTTCAGCCTGTTTACTTCTATGATCTTCTGAATGGTCCATATTCCTTAAACCATCTTGGGTCTCCTCAGGACCAATTCTCCGTGATGTCCTACCTAAACTACTTAGTTATGTAGGTTTTAGCATTTAAATCTCGACTGAAACGTCTCCCCTCTCCTTACAAGTGCATTTCTATTCATTTTCTATCTCTCTCCATCTACATGGAAAAATTTGTAAATCCCAGTAGCTCCAAGGCTACTAAAACCAGGGCACAGGCCACCAAATCATCTCCTGAATCACCAGATTCTAACTCTGTCATGTCAAAAGAATCCCTACAAACCATTTCTGACTATCACAAAGCAACTTATGCCAAAAATAGATGCAAGACTTGTTTCCTTTCAATCTTCATTAGACTCGATCACATCCCAGTTGTCTGACCATTCCACCAAAATTTTGGCAGCAGAACAGCGGATCAGTGATTTGGAGGACACTGTACAGTCCTATGCTGCTCTGCTTAAAGATAAGAACCATGTGATAGAGCAGATCCAAGACAAATTTGATGATCTGGAAAACCGGAGCCGCCTAAACAATCTCCGCGTCATCGGTGTTCCCGAGTCGGTAAAGGAACTCCACCACTTTACTTCCTCCTGGCTCCCACGAGCACTTAATTTGCCTGACTGACCTGGCTCCATGAAAGTCGAACGAGCCCACAGATTTGGACCTCCAACTCCAGAATCCAATGCTCGCCCTCGCCCTGTTATTTTCAAGTTACTTAATTTTCAGGACAAAATGCTAATGTTTCAGGCATTTCAGGCTATATCTGCTGTGAAATATGAGGGACACTCTCTTCTTATGTTTCAAGATTATTTTGCTGTGGTGGCACCCAAGCGCCACGCCTTTGCCCCAGTTTGTAAACTTCTGCATGACAGAGGCTTCCGTTTTGCCCTTCTCTACCAGGCACATCTGAGGGTGGAACTCCGAGGAAAGATGATGTTTTTTGTTGACCCTAATGAAGCCATGGAGGAGGTGAAGCGCTCCCCCCGAGCCTCTTTCCCGGCCACTTGATTTCAATTTCATGGTTTTTGTAATTTTTTTTTCTCGTTGATAGCCATGTTACATCTCTGTTTATATATACTTGCATGTCTAATCTTTTTGTCTCTACTTAATACACGTTGTTTGCTATTTTCTACTGCATTATGATTATGGGAGGTCTTAGTCGAGATACTGTTATATAATGTTTATTGTAGTTTCTCTATTGCTTGTGGGTTTGTTGGGATTGGGGGGTGGGCTCTTCCTTCCTAGGCACGATTTTTTTTCTGTTTTTCTGGGTGTTAGGGTTTGCTTGCTGGGACAGACCTTTGCCCAGTTGTTTCTTCTCTGATATTACTCTTTCATGGCCTCAATGTGGCATAGGCTAATATGGCTGATTCTAATACTGTAGCTCCTCACATTAATGTAGACTCTCTCATGTTAGAACTCTCCTGTTAGGTTTTTTCTATCTTGCTGGTCACATGACCTTTTTTGCCTATTTAATCCTGCTCCGCCCTTCTGGCTTTGCTGGACTTCATTGTAATTTCTACTCTTAAGCTAGACAGGTGCTTTGCTACCTTACTCAATTAGTTTTGCTTGGTCTTCAGACCTCTATGTTCTATGTTGTTTGTTTGTCTTTACTGCTACAACTTCTGTTAGGTGTCCATCTTTCTTCCAGTCCCTAGTTCTCGTAGGGATCCCTCCCTCGCATCTATAGGTCTTTGTACAGACTAGCTGAAGACTTTAGCGGGTCTGATCGCAGGATCAGGTTCCCCGTTACATCGTAGGGATCTATGTTATGAATGTGCTAGAGATGGTTTCTGAGCAGAGGCTCCCTCTGGTGGTTACAGACAGTACTGAACCTTTCAGCGAGGAGTGACAATCTGGAATCACGGACTGGTCTGATATAAGGGAGGTTCCCTCCTATGATGGTTGCCGGTGATCAATTGTTCTTGTCTCAATTGTGGTTCCTGGTTCATTTGGAAGTTTGCTGGAGTCTTGCCTGCATCTCCTGCTTTCAGATAAGATATTTTTTGCTTTTCTTTTTGTGCTTGCTTTTTGCATTGTTTTCTGCACTTTTGTGGAGGTCAGCCAGGTCCCCTCCTGGGGCCTGAGCTCCTCACAGTTTTTCTGCAGCCACTGTTATTTGCTCATTTGCTTTTTCCTGTTTTTTCAGCGGCTGTGGCTTGGTTTTTGTTCACACTGAAATCTGATTTAGTGGGTGGCGAGATCGTGTGATCTCAGTATTTTTGTAATCAGAATTGTTGGATTTTTGTAGGGTTTTCTTGGTTGCAGAAAGTAATCTCTCCTGTCCTATCCTATTTAGTCAGCTTGTGGCCCCAGCGTTTGCTCAGTCTATTTTCTGCCTATGTTTGTATTTTCATCTTGTCTAACCGCCATTATATGTTTGGGGGCTTCCTATTTTCTTTGGGGATCTGCTCCGTGGCAGATGGCTTTCATCTTTCTGCCTTTAGGTGTAGTTATCTCTCAGGCTGTGACGAGGCGTCTAGGATCAATGTAGGAACGCTCCACGGCTACCTCTAGTTGTGTCGTTAGTTTAGGAATCTGCAACCCATCAGTTACCAACATCTCAGGTGTTCGGCTGCCCTGCTGTTGTTCCTGTCCTCCTCAGCTACCGAAACATAACAGTATCACCGGCCATAACTGAAAATTATATGGTACTCACAGAAGGGAAAAATAGTGTGGAAAGAAAAAGTTGTCAGAGTTGTCAGAGATTTTTTTTTTCTGTCTGTTGCATTTTTTCCCTCTTTTTCTCTGGGTGCTGAGGAGGATTTTTTTTTTCTCTCAATGGAGTTTGCACAGTTGTCTGGCCGTGTGGATCAGGTTGCCACTGAGGTTCGGAGTATTGCTACCTATCTTGCTGGGTTGTTGGTTGTGGAACCTAGGATTCATATGCCAGATTTGTTTTTGGGGGATCGGGCTAAATTTCTGAATTTCAAAAATAACTAAGTTGTTTTTTGCCTTAAAGCCTAAGTCCTCGGGGAGCGCAGCACAGCAGGTTCAAATTGTCATCTCTCTCCTGCGCGGCGATCCTCAGGATTGAGCTTTTTCCCTGACACCTGGGGATCCTGTTTTGAATGATATTGATGCATTTTTTCTGGCTCTGGGGTTATTGTACGATGAACCTAATGTCACTGATCAAGCTGAAAAAACCTTGTTGTCTTTAAATCAGGGTCTTGAAGACGATGAGTTGTACTGTCAGAAATTTGAAAGTGGGCAGTCCTGGCCAAATGTAATGATGATGCTTTGGCAGCCCTTTTTCGGAAGGGGCTGTCAGAGAATGTAAAGGATGTTATGGTGGGATTCCCTGCTCCCTCTGGTCTCAATGATTCTATGTAATTGGCTATTCAAATTGACAGACGTTTGCTGAGTGCAGAGGTATGCGTGAGATAGTGTTGCCTTGTGAGCCAGCTTTTGAGCCCATGCAGTGTGATAGAGTGACTTCTGGGGCTCAGCGTCATGAGTTTCGAAAGCGCAATGGGTTATGTTTCTACTGTGGTGATGCCTCTCATGCTATTTCAGTCTGACCTAAGAGGGGAAGACGTTTTGCACGCTCAGTTGTCTTGGGTAGTGTTCAGACTAAATTTCTGTTGACTGTTACCCTGATTTGCTCCCTGTCCACATTTTCTGCTCAGGATTTTGTTGATTCAGGAGCAGCTATTAACCTGATGGATTTTGACTTTGCCAAACATTGTGGGTTTCCCATGATACCCCTGCGGAAGTCTATTCCCCTACTGGGCATTGATTCTACCCCTTTGGCGGAGCATAAACCCCAGTTTTCTACTCAGGTGATAATGAGGGTTGAACCAGATCATCAGGAGAGTTGCAAATTTCTGGTGCTGTATAATCTCCATGACATTATTGTACTAGGTTTCCCTTGGTTACAGTCTCATAATCCTGTTTTGGATTGGAAATCTGTGTCTGTGACCAATTGGGGCTGCCAATGTGTTAATGCCGACACTCTTGTTTTTTCTGCCTCTCCCAAGTCTCAGTATGTTCCTGACTTTTTGACTGATTTTTCGGATGTATTTAGTGAAAGTAAATCTGCATCTTTGCCCCCTCACAGGAGCTACGATTGCGCTATTGAATTAGTGCCTTGTGGTAAATTTCCTAAAGGTCGCCTTTTTAACTTGTCTGTACCTGAACACGATGCTATGTCATCTTATATCAAGGATTCATTGGAGAAGGGTCATATCAGACCATCCTCTTCACCCTTGGGTGCCGGTTTTTTCTTTGTGGCCAAAAAGGATGGTTCATTGAGGCCGTGTATTGATTATCGTCTCTTGAATAAGATCACTGTGAAGTATCAATATACGTTACCCTTCATTTCTGACCTGTTTTCCAGGGTGAAAAGTGCTAGCTGGTTTACTAAGCTTGACCTCAGGGGGCGTATAACCTTATTCGCATTAAGCATGTGGATGAATGGAAGACGGCGTTTAATACCCCAGAGGGGCATTTTGAGTACCTAGTGATGCCCTTTGGGCTCACTAATGCTCCTTCCATCTTCCAATCCTTCATGAATGATATTTTCAGGGATTTTGTGGATACATTTCTGATTGTTTATTTGGATGATATCTTGATTTTTTCCAATGACTGGTACTCTCATGTGAAACATGTTCGGACTGTGTTCCAGATTTTGAGAGAGAATGCACTGTATGTGAAGGGATCAAAGTGTCTTTTTGGTGTACAGAAGGTCTCATTTCTGAGATTCATTTTGTCTCTGTCTGTTATTGAAATGGACCCGGTCAAGGTTCAGGCCATTTGTGATTGGGTCCAGCCTACTTCATTAAAGGCTCTTCAGAGATTTTTGGGTTTTGCCAATTTTTATCGTAAATTTATTGGTAATTTCTCCGGTATTGTTAAACCATTGACTGATTTGACCAAAAAGGGTTTGATGTGGTGAATTGGCCTCCTGAGGCAGTCTCTGCGTTTCAGGAACTTAAGCAGAGATTCACTTCTGCTCCTGTTCTACGGCAGCCTGATGTTTCTCTACCGTTTCAGGTGAAGGTTGATGCTTCTGAGATTGGGGCAGGTGCCGTTTTGTCCCAAAGAGATCCAGAGACCTCTAAGAGTAACCCTTGTGCCTTTTTCTCTCGAAAATTTTCTCCAACTGAACGTAATAATGACGTGGGTAATCGGGAGTTATTGGCCATGAAGTGGGCCTTTGAACAGTGGAGACATTGGCTGGAAGGAGCCAAACATCAGGTGGTGGTCCTCACGGACCATAAGAACCTGATTTATCTTGAATCAGCCAAGCGACTTAATCCTAGACAGGCCAGGCGGGCCTTGTTTTTCACACGTTTTAATTTTGTGGTTTCTTTTCTTCTTGGCACTAAGAATGTTAAGGCGGATGCCCTCTCGAAGAGTTTCTTTGCGGACTCTCCAGAGTTATCTGATCCTACTGTTATTTTGAAAGAGGGTGTAGTTCTTTCTGCCATCTAGCCCAATTTGAGACTGGCCTTGGAAGGGTGTCAGGAGGATAAACCTGAGCGCTGCCCTATTGGGAAATTGTTTGTCCCAGACCAGTGGAAGAAGAGTGTGATGTCTGAGATTCATTGTTCCGCGTTGGTTGGTCATCCCGGGATTTTTGGTACCAGAGACTTGGTGAGTCGGTCCTTTTGGTGGCCTACTTTGTCTCGTGACGTCAGGGAATTTGTGCAGTCCTGTGGGACTTGCTCTCTCTCCAAGCCTTGCTCTCGCTCTAGTGGTTTGTTAATGCCATTACCTGTGCCCATGAGGCCATGGACCCATATCTCTATGGATTTTATTTACGACCTCCCTGTTTCTCAGAGAATGACCGTTATCTGGGTAATCTGTGATAGGTTTTCCAAGATGATGCATCTTGTGCCATTACCTAAGTTACCTTCCTCCTCCGAATTGGTGCCTTTGTTCCTTCAGCACGTGGTTCGGTTACATGGCATTCCGGAGAACATTGTGTCTGACAGAGGAGTCCAGTTTGTTTCCAGATTTTGGAGGACATTTTGTTCTAAACTTGGTGTTCAATTATCTTTCTCCTCTGCTTTTCATCCTCAGACCAATGGACAAACCGAGAGAACAAACCAGACCTTGGAGACTTATTTGAGATGTTTTGTGTCTGCTGATCAAGATGACTGGGTCTCTTTTTTGCCTTTGGCTGAGTTTGCTCTTAAAGGGAATCTGTCACCCTAAATTGGCGGGATATTTACATGATGGCAGTCAGGTCAGATGGGCGGTGTTTTGGGTACTTGCCTTAACATGTTGTTCGCCGCTGTCTCCATTATTTCTGGGAATTGTAGTCGTTGCCCTCCATATAACGCACCTGCGCATTGCAATCTTGAATTGCGCACGTGCAGTATGCTTTGCCCACAGATTGCAATGTGCAGGGTGTTATATGGAGGGCAACGACTACAATTCCCAGAAATAATGGAGACAGCGGTGAACAACATGTTAAGGCTAGTACCCAAAACACCGCCCATCTGACCTGACTGCCATCATTTAAATATCCCGCCAATTTAGGGTGACAGATTCCCTTTAATAATAGGGCTAGCTCTGCCACCTTGATGTCTCCATTTTTTTGCAATTTTAGGTTTCACCCTTGATTTTCTTCGGGACAGGCGGAGGCTTCTGTCTGTCCGGGTGTTGACTCTGTTGTGGAGCGAATGCAGCAGATTTGGGACCAGGTAGTGGAGAGGTTGTCTCTCTTTCAGGAGAAGGCCCTACGGTTTGCCAACCGGCATAGGACTGATGGTCCTCGGTTTAAAGTGGGGGACTTTGTTTGGTTGTCCTCAAGAAATATCCCTATGAGGGTTGCATCTCCAAAGTTTAAGCCCAGGTTCATTGGACCTTATAAGATCATGGAGATTCTTAATCCTGTTTCCTTCCGTTTGCTTCCTCCAGGGACATTTAAGATCCATAACGTGTTCCACAAGTCCTTATTGAAGAGGTTTGTCGAGCCAGTGATTCCTATGGCTGCGCCTCCTGACCCTGTTTTGGTTGAGGGCAATCTGGAGTATGTGGTTGAGAAAATATTGGATTCTCGTTTTTCTAGACAGAAACTCCAGTATTTGGTTAAGTGGAGAGGTTATGGTCAGGAGGAAAATTCTTGGGTGTTTGCTTTGGACATCCATGCTAGGAGACTGATCCGTGCCTATCACCGAGCTCATCCTGATCAGCCTGGTTGCACAAGTGAGGGTTCGGTGACCCCTCCTCAAGGGGGGGTACTGTTATGAATGTGCTAGAGATGGTTTCTGAGCAGAGGCTCCCTCTGGTGGTTACAGACAGTACTGAACCTTTCAGCGAGGAGTGGCAATCTGGAATCACGGACTGGTCTGATATAAGGGAGGTTCCCTCCCATGATGATTGCCGGTGATCAATTGTTCTTGTCTCAATTGTGGTTCCTGGTTCATTTGGAAGTTTTCTGGAGTCTTGCCTGCATCTCCTGCTTTCAGATAAGATATTTTTTGCTTTTCTTTTTGTGCTTGCTTTTTGCATTGTTTTCTGCACTTTTGTGGAGGTCAGCCAGGTCCCCTCCTGGGGCCTAAGCTCCTCACAGTTTTTCTGCAGCCACTGTTATTTGCTCATTTGCTTTTTCCTGTTTTTTCAGCGGCTGCGGCTTGGTTTTTGTTCACACTGAGATCTGATTTAGTGGGTGGCGAGATCATGTGATCTCAGTATTTTTGTAATCAGAATTGTTGGATTTTTTTAGGGTTTTCTGGGTTGCAGAAAGTAATCTCTCTTGTCCTATCCTATTTAGTCAGCTTGTGGCCCCAGCGTTTGCTCAGTCTATTTTCTGTCTATGTTTGTATTTTCATCTTGTCTAACCGCCATTATATGTTTGGGCGCTTCCTATTTTCTTTGGGGATCTGCTCCTTGGCAGATGGCTTTCATCTTTCTGCCTTTAGGTGTAGTTATCTCTCAGGCTGTGACGAGGCGTCTACAGTCATGGACAAAAGTTTTGAGAATGACACAAATATTAATTTTTACAAAGTCTACTGCTTCACTTTTTCTAATGGCAATTTGCATATACTCCAGAATGTTATAAAGAGTGATCAGCTTAACAGCAATTACTTGCAAAGTCAATATATGGCTAGAAAATGAACTTTATCCCCCAAAACACATTTCAACATCATTGCAGCCCTGCCTTAAAAGGACCAGCTAACCTCTTTTCAGTGATTGCTCCATTAACACAGGTGTGGGTGTTGATGAGGACATGGCTGGAGATCAATCGGTCATGATTAAGTAAGAATGACACCACTGGACACTTTAAAAGGAGGCTGTTTTCTTGGCATCATTGTTTCTCTTCTGTTAACCATGGTTATCTCTAAAGAAACACGTGCAGTCATCATTGCAATGCACAAAAATGGCCTAACAGGGAAGAGTATCGCAGCTAGAAAGATTGCACCTCAGTCAACAATCTATCGCATCATCAAGAACTTCAAGGAGAGAGGTTCCATTGTTGCCAAAAAGGCTCCAGGCGCCCAAGAAAGACCAGCAAGCGCCAGGACCGTCTCTTAAAAGTGTTTCAGCTGCGGGATCGGGCTACCAGCAGTGCAGAGCTTGCTCAGGAATGGCAGCAGGCAGGTGTGAGTGCATCTGCACGCACTGTGAGGCGGAGACTCTTGGAGCAAGGCCTGGTGTCAAGGAGGGCAGCAAAGAAGCCACTTCTCTCCAGAAAAAACATCATGGACAGACTGATATTCTGCAAAAGGTACAGACAGTGGACTGTTGAGGACTGGGGTAAAGTTATTTTCTCTGATGAATCCCCTTTTCGATTGTTTGGGACATCAGGAAAACGCCTCATTCAGAGAAGACAAGGTGAGCGCTACCACCGGTCTTGTCTCATGCCAACTGTTAAGCATCCTGAAACCATTCATGTGTGGGGTTGCTTCTCAGCCAAGGTAATCGGCTCTCTCACAGTCTTGCCTAAAAACACAGCCATGAATAAAGAATGGTACCAGAATGTCCTCCAAGAGCAACTTCTCCCAACCCTCCAAGAGCAGTTTGGAGATCAACAATGCTTTTTCCAGCATGATGGAGCACCTTGCCATAAAGCAAAGGTGATAACTAAATGGCTCAGGGAACAAAACATAGAGATTTTGGGTCCATGGCCTGGAAACTCCCCAGATCTTAATCCCATTGAGAACTTGTGGTCAATCATCAAGAGATGGGTGGACAAACAAAAACCTAAAAATTCTGACAAAATGAAAGCATTGATTGTGCAAGAATGGACTGCTATCAGTCAGGATTTGGTCCAGAAGTTGATTGAGAGAATGCCAGGGAGAATTGCAGAGGTCCTGAAGAAGAAGGGTCAACACTGCAAATATTGACTTGCTGCATTAACTCATTCTAACTGTCAATATAAGCTTTTGTTACTCATATGTTTGCCATTATATTTCTGTCTGTGATAAAAACATCTGTCAAACACACATAAAACCAGAGGGCAGCAGATCATGTGAAAATATAATATTTGTGTCATTCTCATGACTGTAGGATCAACTTAGGAACGCTCCATGGCTACCTCTAGTTGTGTCATTAGTTTAGGAATCTGCAACCCATCAGTTACCAACATCTCAGGTGTTCAGCTGCCCTGCTGTTGTTCCTGTCCTCCTCAGCTACCGAAACATAACAGATCTAGCTTAGTTCTATCATCGGAACAAATATCCCTTCTTTCCTTAGTGCTTGTAGCAGAACATAACAGTAAGTCCAGCCCAAAAATATCTCTAAGGAAAGATTTCCAGTTTCCATCATGGTGTCGGTTCAGGAATTGGCTCAACGCCTGCAGGGACTCTCTCTGGAGGTGGCCGAGCTCCAGCAACACGTGAGTAGTTGTTCTGGAGCACATTTCGTGGAGCCAAAGGTACGTTTGCCTGATTTATTTTTTGGTGAACAACAAGATTTTTTTCTTTTAAAAATGCTTGCTTGTTGTATTTTCGTTTGAGACCCAAATCCTCTGGTGATGAATCGCAGCGCATAGGGTTCATAATGTCACTTTTGCGCAAAGAACCTCAGAATGGGCCTTTTCTCTGCAACCTAGTGATTCATGCTTTAGATCAGTGGATAGTTTTTTTTCTGCTTTGGGGTTATTGTATGATGATCCTGATCGTGTCTCATCAGCTGAGACAGAATTGAGACGTTTGAGGCAGTGATCAGGTAATGTGGAAAAATATTGTACTCACTTCCGTCGGTGGTCTACTCAGGTTGGGTGGAATGATTCAGCTTTGAAAAGTTTGTTTCTTGCAGGGCTAGTGTAAAGGGTTAAAGATTTGCTGATTGCTTATCCCACACCTGGTAACTTGCAGGAGGCTATGCAATTAGCTATACGGGTGGATAGGAGACTGCGTGCAAGAGTTAATGAGAGTAAATCCTCTGCCATGTCAGCTCCAAGTCTTGAGAGGGTCTGTACTGACATTGGAGAGCCGATGGAGATTGGAGCGATGGCACCCCGCTCTCAGAAAAAAGACCGCAGGTTTTCTGAAGGTTTGTGCTTTTATTGTGGCAAATCTGACCATTTCATTAAGAACTGTGTGCTTCGTATGAGCAAAGAAAAAAAAAGAGATCAGTTCCGCCCGTATAGCCTGTTTAAACACTAAGGGTGTCTTTCTGTCTGCCTCTACTGCTGTCCAGGAAGAATTAATGGAATTTCGGGTATTTGTCGATTGTGGTTCTACTCTGAATGTGATTGATGGGGGATTATTGGAAAAACTTAAATTAAAACCCAAACCTTTGTCATCCCCTATTGCCGTGGTTTCTGTTGATGGCTCTCCCTTGAAGAATGTTACTCACAAGGTCTGTGAATTTCCCCTCACTATTAATGGTGTTCACCAAGAGAATTTGGATTTGGTAGTATTGAATAATTTGCCTTCTCCGGTGGTGTTGGGGTTACCCTGGTTAAAATTGCACAATCCTGTACTGGATTGGTCTACCAATGAAATTAAGTCCTGGAGCCCTAAGTGTTATGACAAGTGTTGTAACGGGCGTATTGCTGCTGTGGGTAAAGGGGAATTACCTGTACCTATTCAGGATTTTTGGAAAGTTTTTTCTGAGAAGGAATCGCAGATTTTACCTCCCCATAGATACTATGATTGTACTATTGAATTTGTCCCTGGAGCGACTCTTCCTAAAAGTCGTTTATTTAATCTTACTATTCCTGAGAGAAAGGCTTTGTAGGAATACATACAGACAAGTTTGGCCGCCGGTCACATTAGGCCTTCCAAGTCTCCTGTGGCTGTTGGATTTTTTTTTTGTTAAAAAAAAGGCCGGCAGTTTACGTCCTTGTCTGGACTTTCGTGAGATTAATAAAATTACTGTACGCAATCCTTACCCACTGCCATTGATTCCTGATTTGTTTAACCAGTTAGCGGGGGCCAAGTGGTTCTCTAAAATTGATCTTCGGGGGCATACAATTTGTTGCGCATGAAGGAGGGTGACAAATGGAAGACTGCTTTTAACACTCCTGTGGGTCATTTTGAGAATCTGATTATGCCTTTTGGTCTTACCAATGCTCCTGCATTTTTTAGAATCTTATTAATGACATCCTTAGACCTTTGATCGGCAAAAATGTGGTTGTGTATTTGGATGACATTTTGATTTATTCGCCGGATCTGGAGTCTCATTGGCAGAGCGTTTGTGAGGTATTACAGTTATTAATTGACAATTCGCTTTTTGCTAAGCTAGAGAAATGTGAGTTCGCTGTACAGAGAATTAGTTTTTTGGGCTACATTATCTCCAGCGAAGGTTTTGAGATGGACCCGGTGAAAGTTCAAGCTGTGCAGGAATGGCCTAGGCCTATTGGTTTGAAATCGTTACAGAGGTTTTTGGGTTTCGCCAATTATTATAGAAAATTCATTAAAAATTTTTCTATTATTGTCAAACCACTAACCGATCTCACCAGGAAAGGTGCTAATGTGGTTCAGAGGACTACTGAGGCCATTGAAGCTTTTGTGTTTCTAAAGGAGAGGTTCAGCTCTTCTCCCATCCTTATGCAGCCTGATGTGACTAAACCGTTTTTGGTTGAGGTTGATGTTTCTTCTGTGGGGGTCGGCGCGGTGTTGTCTCAGGAAAACAGGGATGGAGTACATCCCTGTGCCTTTTTTTCAAAAAAATTTTCTGAGACTGAACTGAATTACGATATTGGTAATCGGGAATTGTTGGCTATTAAACTCGCATTTGAACACTGGCGTCATCTCTTGGAAGGTGCTGAATTTCCCGTTCAGGTTTTCACTGATCATAAAAATCTGATCTATCTTGATGCTGCCAAACGCTTGAATGCCCGTCAGGCTAGGTGGGCACTATTTTTCTCGCGGTTTAATTTTTCCGTTACTTACATCCCAGGTACTAAGAATGTTAAAGCCGATGCTTTGTCTCGCAGTTTTTCTCCCATGGTCGGTGCTGAGGAGGAGGAGAACATTTTACAAGAAGGGGTTGTGATTGCTGCTTTGGACTCTGTGTTGGAAGATGAAATTCTTAAAGCACAGGAGAATGCCCCATCTAACACTCCCCATGGGAGGTTGTTTGTGCCTGGGACCTTTAGGAGAAGATTTGTTTGTTGAGTGTCATGAGTCTCGGTTAGCAGGTCATCCTGGAATCTCTGAGACCAAGAGACTTGTGGGTCGCAGTTTTTGGTGGCCTGGATGGCAGAAGGAAGTCATTAAGTGGGTGCTTCAATGCACTGTGTGTGCTAGATCTAAGTCTTCACATACTCCTGCTGCGGGGTTGCTTTGCCCTCTGGAGATCCCTAGTGCACCTTGGACACATTTGGTTATGGACTTTATTACTGACCTTCCCCCCTCTGAGGGTTTCACTGTTATCTGGGTGGTCGTGGACCGGTTTAGCAAGATGTGTCACTTGGTTCCTTTCATCAAACTGCCCTGCGCTAAGACTCTCGCTAAGGCCTTTGTCAAGGAAATTGTCAGACTACATGGCTTTCCTACTGACATTGTTTCTGATAGGGGACCTCAGTTCATGGCTCATTTTTGGCGCGCCTTTTGTGACAGGTTGGGAGTTCATTTGTCGTTTTTATCCGGATATCATCCTAAGTCTAATGGCCAGACAGAAAGGAAAAAACAGGATGTTGAGCAGTTCTTGCGTTGTTTTGTGGCAGACAATCAAAAGGGGTGGTCTGAGTTTCTGCCACTTGCTGAATTTGCTCTTAACAACCATACATCCTCTTCTGCTGGTTGTTCGCCTTTTTTTTGTTGTACTGGGAGACATCCGTCGTTTGGGTCATTCTCCAAATTGGTATCGGCTGTACCTGAAGAGGAGAATTTTTCCAGTGATTTGGAGAGAGTTTGGATGGATGTGCATGGTAATCTTCAGGAGGCTAACAGAAAATCTAAAAGGTACTTTGATAGGAAACGGCAAGAGGTTTTGTTTGCTATTGGTGACATGGTTTGGTTGTCCTCTAAGAATCTGCGGTTGAGGATTTCTTCTAAAAAATTGGGTCCCAAGTTTGTAGGGCCCTTTAAGGTGCTTCAGTTGTTAACCAATCTGCTGTTAGGTTGGAGGTTCCTACCTTCTGGAAGATTAATCCGGTGTTTCATGTTTCTCTGTTGAAAAGAGCTAATGTGTCGGATGGAGATGCCTCTGCCACTGTTCCCCCGGTTGTGGAGGATGGGGAATATGAAATTTCCCGCATCCTAAATTCTAGACGGTATAGAGGGAGTTTGCAGTATCTCGTCGCTTGGAAGGGTTTCGGACCCTAGGATAACTCATGGGTGAGGGCGGATGATGTTTTTGCGTCCAGCCTTGTCAGAGCGTTTCGCAAGAGGTTTCCGGGTAAGCCTGGGCCTAGGGGATCCGAAGGATCCTCTTAGAAGGGGGGGTACTGTTAGAACTCTCCTGTTAGGTTTTTTCTATCTTGCTGGTCACATGACCTTTGTTGCTTATTTAATCCTGCTCTGCCCTTCTGGCTTTGCTGGACTTCATTGTAATTTCTACTCTTAAGCTAGCCAGGTGCTTTGTTACCTTACTCAATTAGTTTTGCTTGGTCTTCAGACCTCTATGTTCTATGTTGTTTGTTTGTCTTTACTGCTACAACTTCTGTTAGGAGGTGTCCATCTTTCTCCCAGTCTCTAGTTCTTGTAGGGATCCCTCCCTCGCATCTATAGGTCTTCGTACAGACTAGCTGAGAACTTTAGCGGGTCTGATCGCAGGATCAGGTTCCCCGTTACATCGTAGGGATCTAGCTCAGTTCTATCGTAGGGACAGATATCCCTTCTTTCCTTAGTGCTTGTAGCAGAACATAACATCTCAAATTGTTATCTTGGAACGTGGCTGGGCTTAATACTCCGGTGAAACGCAGGAAAGTTTTAGACCATGTTACCTGTATACGCCCACACATTGTGTTTTTGCAGTAAACTCACTGGATTCATGGAAAACATCCTCCGCTCCATAGCAAGCATTACCCGGACTGCATAGAGGCTTCTTTTTCAAGGAAGAAACATGGGGTTGCCGTCCTGTTCCATAGAGACCTTAAATACTCCATTCAAGATGTGGTGAGAGACAAGGCGGGATGATATTTGCTGATTAGGACCCTTGCTGAGCAGAGGGAATACTGCTTTACTAATGTTTACACACCTAATGCGGCTACTAATATTTTATTAGGTGAGGATTTAAATGCGCTTCATGTTATCTTTTTAGATAGGTCTACCTCACCGCCTTCATCCCTCTCCCCGTTGGAATGATTCCCATCTTATTAGATAGGCTTGACTTATTGAATTCCTGAAGATGCTGCCATCCTACGGAAAAAGAATATACGTTTTACTCTAGGGTTCACGATGTACACACTCGCATTGATTACTGGCTAACATCTACCCATCTCTTCTCATCTTTAAAATCGGTTGAGATTCTTCCAATGGTTATTTCAGATCACTCTCCTGTCTTACTTACTCTAGACCTTCCCACAAGGAAAATCTCTCCTTTCGTTGGCATTTTCCCTCATATCTTTATACGTCGGATGATTTAAAAAAATGTTTGACTGGCTGGTGGGAGACATTCTTGGAGGATAACTTGGAACACTTAGAGGACATCAGTTTATTCAGGTTGCCGCTAAAACAGTGCTTATTATCTCTTATGTGTCTCAGAAAAAGAAGAAATTGTCCTCCTTGCAGCCTCTTCTTGACCAGCTCACTCAAACCTATAGAGATTTCCGGCTACACAATACCTCCTCATCCAAGGAGGCTTACCTCACTGCTAAACGTAATCTAGGCTCCTTACTGCATTAACAAGCACATAACCAACTTGCCTACCAACGAAACCGCTTCTTTAGTTGGGGCAATAAACCTGGGCGCCTTTTGGCATCACTAACGAAACCCTTCCAAACGGCTACTAAAATCACCAACATCAAACATCCTAATGGTACCATTATCCGTGACCCAGTTCAATTATGCGCGCTTTTCAGAGATTTTTAGGCAGATCCCTATGGCCCACCCAACGATTCTCAGGAAGAGGGCTATAATTTCCTTCACAAGGTTGATCCACCAAAACTTTCCATCTCTCAAAGAGAAATTTTAAATAAGCCTATCTCTCCTGGGGAAGTTGGATTGGTCATCCAGTCTCTTAAGTTGCTTAAAGCCCCTTGCCCGGACGGTTACTCACCAGAATTCTATAAAATATTGCGACCATTACTTATACCCCACCTTACCTCTCTTTTTAATCATATTATAGATTCAAGTTCCCTTCCTGACCGCTTCAATGAAGCAAGCATTTCATTACTACCAAAGCCGGGTAAAGACCCCCTTCTCCCTGCCTCGTACCGCCCAATCTCCCTTTTAACCCCTTCTTGACCCAGCCTATTTTGACCTTAAAGACCTTGCCATTTTTTGCAATTCTGACCAGTGTCCCTTTATGAGGCAATAACTCAGGAACGCTTCAACGGATCCTAGCGATTCTGAGAATGTTTTGTCATGACATATTGGGCTTCATGTTAGTGGTAAATTTAGGTCGATAATTTTTGCGTTTATTTGTGAAAAAAAATGGAAATTTGGAGAAAATTTTGAAAATTTTGCAATTTTCAAATTTTGAATTTTTATTCTGTTAAACCAGAGAGTTATGTGACACAAAATAGTTAATAAATAACATTTCCCACATGTCTACTTTACATCAACACAATTTTGGAAACAATTTTTTTTTTTGTTAGGAAGTTATAAGGGTTAAAAGTTGACCAGCGATATCTCATTTTTACAGCAAAATTTACAAAAAAAATTTTTTTTAGGGACCACCTCACATTTGAAGTCACTTTGAGGGGTCTATGTGGCAGAAAATACCCAAAAGTGACACCATTATAAAAACTGCACCCCTCAAGCTACTCAAAACTACATTCAAGAAGATTATTAACCCTTCAGGTACTTCACAGAAACTAAAGCAACGTGGAAGGAAAAAATGGACATTTTAATTTTTCCAACAAAAATTTTCTTTTAGCATCAATTTTTTCATTTTTACATGGGCAGCAGGATAAAATGGATCCTAAAATTTGTTGGACAATTTCTCCTGAGTACACAGATACCTCATATGTGGTCATAGACCACTGTTTGGGTGCACGGCAGGGCTCAGAAGGGAAGCAGCGCCATTTGACTTTTTGAATGGAAAATATGCTGGAATATTTAGCAGTTGCCATGTCGCATTTGGAGAGTCCCTGTGTGCCTAAACATTGGAGCTTCCCCACAAGTGACCCCATTTTGGAAACTAGACCCCCCAAGGAACTTATCTAGATGCATAGTGAGCACTTTGAACCCCCAGATGCTTCACAAATTGATCCGTAAAAAAAAGAAAGTACTTTTTATTCACAAAAAATTTCTTTTAGCCTCAGTTTTTTCATTTTCACATGGGCAACAGGATAAAATGGATCCTAAAATTTGTTGGGCAATTTCTCCTGATTACACAGACACCTCATATGTGGTCATAAACCACTGTTTGGGCGCACGGTAGGGCCCAGAAGGGAAGGAGCGCCATTTGACTTTTGAATGGAAAATTAGCTCCAATCGTTAGCGGACACCATGACGCGTTTGGAGAGCCCCTGTGTGCCTAAACAGTGAAAAAACCCACATGTGACACTATTTTGGAAACTAGACCCCTAATAGAACTTATCTAGATGTGTTGTGAGCACTCTGAACCCCCAAGTGCTTCACAGCAGTTTATAACGCAGAGCAGTGAAAATTAAAAAAATCATTTTTTTCCTCAAAAATTATTTTTTAGCTTGCTATTTTTATTTTCACAAGGGTAACAGGAGAAATTGGACCACAAAAGTTGTTGTGCAATTTGTCCTGAGTACACCAATGCCCCATATGTGGGGGGATCCACTGTTTTGGCGCATGGGAGAGCTCAGAAGGGAAGGAGCGCCATTTTGATGGAATGTTTCTGCGGGCGTCATGTTGCGTTTGCCGAGCCCCTGATGTGCCTAAACAGTAGAAACCCCACACAAGTGACCCATTTTGGAAACTAGACCCCCCAAGGAGCTTATCTAGATGTGTAGTAAGCACTTTGAACCCCCAAGTGCTTCACAGAAGTTTATAAACGCAGAGAAGTGAAAATAAAATCATTTTTGTTTCTCAAAAATCATTTTTTTAGCCCGCTATTTTTTATTTTCCCAAGGGTAACAGGCTAAATTGGACCCCAAACGTTGTTGTCCAGTTTTTCCTGAGAACGCTAGTGCCCCATATGTGGGGGGGACCACTGTTTGGGCGCACGGCAGGGCTCAGAAGGGAAGGAGCGCCATTTGACTTAATGGAAAATTAGCTCCAATCGTTAGCGGACACCATGTCGTGTTTGGAGAGCACCTGTGTGCCTAAACTTTGGAGCTCCCCCACAAATGACCTCATTTTAGAAATTAGAACCCCTAAGGAACTTATCTAGATGCCCAGTGAGCACTTTGAACCTCCAGGTGCTTCACAGAAGTTTATAACGCAGAGCCATGAAAATATTTTTTTTTTTTTCTCAAAAAATTATTTTTTAGCCCCCTTTTTTTTTATTTCCACAATGGTTACTGGAGAAATTGGACTCCAAAGTTGTTGTCCAGTTTGTTTTGAGTACGCTGGTACCCCATATGTGGGGAGGAACCACTGTTTGGGCACACGTCAGGGCTCGGAAGGGATATAGTGATGCTTTGAAATGCCGACTTGATGGAATGGTGTGCGGGCATCTTGTTTCGTTTGCAGAGCCCCTGATGTGCCTAAACAGTAGAAACCCCCCAAAAGTGACCCCATTTTGTAAACTAGATCCCAAAAGGAACTTATCCAAATGTGTGGTGAGTACGTTGAACCCCCACGTGCTTCACAGAAGTTTAAATGCAGAGCCGTGAACATAAAAAATCATTTTTTTCCTCAAAAACTGATTTTTTTAAACCGCAATTTTTTATTTTTGCAAGGGTAACAGGAGAAATTGGACCCCAAAAGTTGTTGTACAGTTTGTCCTGAGTACACTGGTACCCCATATGTGGGGGGGAACCACTGTTCGGGCACACGTTGGGGCTCGGAAGGGAAGTAGTGACGTTTTGAAATGCCGACTTTGATGGAATGGTCTGCGAGCGTCATGTTACGTTTGCAGAGCCCCTGATGTGCCTAAACAGTAGAAACTCCCCACAAGTGACCCCATTTTGGAAACTAGACCCCGCAAGGAACTTATCTAGATGTGTGGTGAGCACTTTGAACCCCCAAGGGCTACACAGAAGTTTATAATGCCCGGGCATGAAAATAAAAAAAATCATATTTTTTCCACAAACATGATCTTTTAGTCCCCAATTTTTTTATTTTTCCAAGGGTAACAGGAGAAATTGACACCAAAAGTTGTTGTCCAATTTGTCCTGAGTACACTGATATCCCATATGTGGGAGAAAACTACTGTATGGGCACATGTCGGGGCTCGGAAGGGAAGAAGTGACGTTTTGAAATGCCGACTTTGATGGAATGGTCTGCGGGCGTCATGTTATGTTTGCAGAGCTCCTGATGTGCCTAAACAGTAGAAACTCCCCACAAGTGGCCCCATTTTGGAAACTAGACCTCGCAAGGAACTTATCTAGATGTGTGGTGAGCACTTTGAACCCCCAAGGGCTACACAGAAGTTTATAATGCCCAGGCATGAAAATAAAAAAAATCATATTTTTTCCACAAACATGATCTTTTAGTCCCCAATTTTTTTATTTTTCCAAGGGTAACAGGAGAAATTGACACCAAAAGTTGTTGTCCAATTTGTCCTGAGTACGCTGATATCCTATATGTGGGAGAAAACTACTGTATGGGCACACGTCGGGGCTCGGAAGGGAAGTAGTGACGTTTTGAAATGCCGACTTGATGGAATGATGTGTGGGCGTCATGTTACTTTGCAGAGCCCATGATGTGCCTAAACAGTAGAAACCCCCCCAAGCGACCCCATTTTGGAAACTAGATCCCCCAAGGAACTCCTCTAGATGTGTGGTGAGCACTTTGAATCTCCAAGTTCATCACAGAAGTTTATACCGCAGAGCCGTGAAAATAAAAAATCTTTTTTTTTCTCCACAAAAATAATTTTTCAGTCCCCAATTTTTTTTTCCCAAGAGTAAAAGGAGAAATTAGACCCCCAAATTTGTTGTGCAATTTTCCTGAGTATTCTGATACCCCATATGTGGGAGTAAACCACTGTTTGGGCACACGTCAGGGCTCGGAATAAAGGGAGCACTGTTTGACTTTTTGAACGCAAAATTTGCAGCAATCAATGGTGCGCCATGTCGCGTATGGAGACCCACTGATGTGCCTAAATAGTGGAAATTCCTCAATTCTAACTCCAACCCTAACCCCAACACACCCCTAACTCCAACCCTAACCCCTACACACCCCTAACCCTAATCCCAACTCTAACCATATGTCACGCTGTATAGCAGATATATATATATGTGATGTAAGTAATCTATATCAAATGGGCAACATACTATATAACATGCGCATAGATATATGATAACATAGAATTACCTGACAGAATGTCCAGTGGGTCAATACGGAATCCGTTATACGCTGTCTCCGGCTAGAGGGTGACCGGGGTCTATGCTGACCCTACACTGGGGTCCTAACTAATCCCTCTACCTGGAGGTACTGTTAAAGGTACAGAGGTCCAGGCCACCAGGTAAACCCTGTCTCCTATCAATCCCTGCCAACTGTAATCTAGTCCTAAGAAGGACCCTGATTACCACCAAAGGAATGAACAGGTAACGGTTAATGAACAGAAAGACATACAAGAAATAAAGTAAATAAAGTCTTACATACAACACTCACACACAGTAGGAACACCTAAGGTCTCAGAGATAAACTATAAGCTGTAAGAGTAAAAACAACTAAGGAACTCTTAGCTTAAATATTCTCAGAACCGATCCAGTCTGCTAGACTACATGAATGCTTTCACCGGCATCTAACAAGCAGACTGGCAGGTATATGAAGGAATCTAATTAGAACATAATCAAAAGCAGCCGGGCGAGGCTGGACCTAGTCTTAGCAAAGAGCTAGGTAAAATTAACTCCCTCATTACCAAACACAAAGAAACAGCAACTCAGCTGTGAGAAGTCAGAGTGTGTAATCGCGACGATCCTTGTGGCGATACACCCATGACAGTACCCCCCCTCTACGAGGGGACTCCGGACCCTCAGGGCCAGGTCTGCCCGGGTGAGTTGTGTGAAAGGTCCGAACCAATCGATCTGCGTTAACATCAGACGCAGGGACCCACGTCCTCTCCACAGGACCATACCCCCTCCAATGAACCAAGTACTGAAGGGATCGGCGACTGAGACGTGAGTCAATGATTTTCGACCCATGAAATTCCACGTTATCATTGACCACCACTGAAGGCGGAGGTAGAGGTGACGGTATGACTGGTGCCACATACTTTTTAAGTAATGACTTGTGAAACACATTATGAATTTTAAACGTAGGAGGAGGTCCAGACGAAATGCCACAGGATTAATTATGGAACTGATCCTGTACGGCCCGATGAATCTGGGACCCAACCTCCAGGAGGAAACTTTAAGTTTTATATTCCTGGTAGACAACCAAACTAGATCGTTCACCTTCAGATCTAGACCAGAAACTCTCCCCCTATCAGCCATCCGTTTGTAACGGTTCCCCGTAACCTTCAGTCTTAACCGATCTGGAACTATCAGTCTCCCTGGAAGTCCCACCGGGCATCCCCCTGAGCCCCCAATACCTCCCCCTCAAGCTCAGAGCATACAGCTGACACTACAACTCCCTCCTGAGGAATAGGAACCGGATCATCCGTCTTCCCGGCCCCTGGGAAAGTACGAGATAAGGCATCAGGAAGCAACTTTATTGAGCAGTCATATGCGCGATGAGGAGGTAACTCTTTACACCCCTCCTCTGAGAACATCTCCCCAAAGTCCTCCAGAAAAGGAGACAAAGTCCTAGGCACAACCGCACCGATGACCGTGCTCATGCAGTTATTCCTGCAAAATTCACCCCACTGGCTTATCTTTCCGGATTGCCAATCAATCACTGGGTTATGTTTAGCCAACCAAGGAAGTCCCAACACAATAGGAGTAGGTAGACCCTCCAACACATAACAAGACAATTGCTCTTTATGTCTTGCCCCTACTCGAAGATCTATGTTATGAACAGCTTGTACCAAGCTACCTTGACCGAGAGGTCTAGAATCAATAGAGACTATAGGGACCGGTTTGGCCAATACACTCAGTTGCATACCATGCACCTGGGCAAACCGAGCGTCCACCAGATTAGCCCCGGACCCACTATCAAGAAAAACAGAAATCCTCTCAGTTCTAGTACCAATCACCACCTCCGCAGGCACGAGAAACTGAGAGGGATTTGGGGACGAAATACACACTCCCAGGTTAACTCCTTTGCTCAAAGAGGCCCGGGATGGACACCCCCCAACAAAATGTCCCTCTCTCCCGCAAAAGAAACACCTTCTAGTCTTGCGGTGCACCGCCAATTCCCTCCTACAAAAAGATGTCCCTCCCAACTGCATGGGTTCCTCAGAACAGACCAGGGGAACCTCAGTATAAGGGACTTTAGTAGTGGGTGGAGTCATCACGGGAGGCGGAGTTACCTCGCGTCTTCCCCGAATTCGTCTATCCATGCGAATAGCGAGGGCCATAGCAGCCTCCAGTGATGGAGGAGAATCATACTGAGCCAACACATCTTTTAATTTGTCAGACAACCCTTGACAAAACTGGCTCCTAAGAGCTGGGTCATTCCACTGAGTATCTGTTGCCCATCTACGGAACTCAGAAGAATATTCCTCCGCTGGACGATTTCCTTGCCGTATTTTACGTAACTTTGTTTCAGCAAGGGAAATTCGATCCGGATCATCATATACCAGACCCAGGGCAGTAAAAAATCGATCCACTGACTGGAGATCTGGGGAGCCTGGAGGAATAGAGAACGCCCAAGATTGAGGGTCCCCTTGTAAGAGCGAGATAACAATTCCCACCCTCTGCTCTTCACTCCCAGATGACCGAGGCCGCAGCCGAAAGTACAATTTACATGCCTCCCGGAAAGTAAAAAATTTGTCCCGCCCACCAGTGAACCTGTCCGGGAGAGCAACCTTAGGTTCAGATCTGGTTTGCTCCGGGGGAACAAAACCTTGGACTTAATGTCTGCAAACTCCATGGACAACCCCTGCAACTGCCAGGCCAGCTGGGCTACTGGATCCATGACAGCTGGAGAGAATCTTTAGTATGGCCGGTGAAAATGTCACACTGTATAGCAGATATATATATATGTGATGTAAGTAATCTATATCAAATGGGCAACATACTATATAACATGCGCATAGATATATGATAACATAGAATTACCTGACAGAATGTCCAGTGGGTCAATACGGAATCCGTTATACGCTGTCTCCGGCTAGAGGGTGACCGGGGTCTATGCTGACCCTACACTGGGGTCCTAACTAATCCCTCTACCTGGAGGTACTGTTAAAGGTACAGAGGTCCAGGCCACCAGCGTAAACCCTGTCTCCTATCAATCCCTGCCAACTGTAATCTAGTCCTAAGAAGGACCCTGATTACCACCAAAGGGAATGAACAGGTAACGGTTAATGAACAGAAAGACATACAAGAAATAAAGTAAATAAAGTCTTACATACAACACTCACACACAGTAGGAACACCTAAGATCTCAGAGATAAACTATAAGCTGTAAGAGTAAAAACAACTAAGGAACTCTTAGCTTAAATATTCTCAGAACCGATCCAGTCTGCTAGACTACATGAATGCTTTCACCGGCATCTAACAAGCAGACTGGCAGGTATATGAAGGAATCTAATTAGAACATAATCAAAAGCAGCCGGGCGAGGCTGGACCTAGTCTTAGCAAAGAGCTAGGTAAAATTAACTCCCTCATTACCAAACACAAAGAAACAGCAACTCAGCTGTGAGAAGTCAGAGTGTGTAATCGCGACGATCCTTGTGGCGATACACCCATGACACCATAACTCTAACCACAAACCTAACCCTAATCCCAACCCTAACCCCAAAACACCCCTAACACTTATCCTAACTCTAACCCTAACCACAAACCTAACCCTAATCCCAACCCTAATTTCAACCCTAACCCTAATTCCAACCCTAATCCTAATTCCAACCCTAACCCAAATTCTAACCATAACCCAAATTCTAACCAGAACCCTAACCCTAATGCTAACCCTAATGCTAACCATAAGGCTAACCCTAACCTTAGTTCTAACTCTAACCCTAAGGCTAGGTTCATATTGCGTTTTACCAGCCCGTTCAACACATAGCGTTGACGGTCTAGTAACGGTATAGCATAACACGATCGCGTTATGCTATACCCGCTAGCGCAGATGAATCAGCAGATGATTCATCTGTGCTAGCGGTGACGGAGCCCAGACGCTGCAGCCCGCGTCCGAGGCTCCGTCACTGAATGACGTCACTTCGCGAACGCATGCCGCTTTACGGCATGCATCGCGATGCGCCCGACAATGGGGGTGAAGGGCAGCGTTAACGGACTGCGTTACACCGCGTTATACCGCGGTGTAACGCAGTCCATTTAACGGACTGCCATAACGCAATATGAACCCAGCCTAACCCTAACCCTAAGGCCCCGTGCACACATTGCGGATTCATTTGCCGATTTTACCTGCATTTTACCTGCGGATTTAGCGCGGATTAAGGGCCTGTGCACACGTTGCGGATTTACTGCGGTTTTGCTGCGGTTTTTGTGCGGATTTGCCCTGCGGTTTTACACCTATAATGGAATAAGTGTAAAAACGCTGCGGAATCCACACAAAGAATTGACATGCCTCGGTTTTAAAACCACACCAAATCTGCGCGGAAAAATCCGCAGCATGTGCACAGCGTTTTTTTTTTACCATTTTTTTACATTGTACTGTACATGGTTTCCAGATCTGCTGCGGATCCGCAGCGCCAAATCCGCTGCGGATCCGCAGCAAAATCCGCAACGTGTGCTCAGGAAAAAAAAAATTCTTTATTTTATTATTTGTCCCTACCTATGGGGGTGATAAATGGGGCGTTTATTTACTTTTTTAAAATTTTGATCACTGTGAGGGAGTATCACAGTGATCAAAATAAATTTATGGACTCTGGAGGGCGCACTACGCATGCGCCCGCCATTTTCCAAGATGGCGGCGCCCATGAAGAATCCCGGACCGACACCGGGACGGACCCAGGGACATCGGAGGACAGGGAGAGGTGAGTAGGGGGGGTCGGAAGGTAAGGGGGGGATCGGAATGTGGGGGGAGCGGAGGCAAGGAGG
Source organism: Oophaga sylvatica (assembly GCA_033576555.1). Taxonomy (NCBI): domain Eukaryota; kingdom Metazoa; phylum Chordata; class Amphibia; order Anura; family Dendrobatidae; genus Oophaga; species Oophaga sylvatica. The sequence continues at coordinate 162,109,416 of JARQOD010000008.1, read as the reverse complement.
AGGGGAGCAGATAGTGATGGTGGCAACCGATCGCCGCCATTTATCGGTGTGGGGGGGGGGGTCAGATCTCGGTGTCCGGCCATGGCAGATGCTATTGCAGCATCGGCCATGGCTGGATTGTAATATTTCACCAAATTTTATTGGTGAAATATTATAAATCGTTCTGATTGGCTGTTTCGCTTTTAACAGCCAATCAGACCAATCGTAGCCACGTGGGGGTTAAGCCACCCCCACTGTGGTGATGCACAAAGGGTCTTGTGCCTGCGGGTCGGGTGACCTTTCAGTGACCCCGGTCACCCGACCCGCAGGAACATGATTTATACCATGACTCCTACGTAGGCGTCATGGGTCGGGATGCCACTGGTTTTCATGACGCCGACGTAGGCGTCATGGGTCGGGAAGTGGTTAAATGTGGATTTCAATTTGCTCACCAAAATTATGGCCAACAGATTACAATCTATTCTTCCTAATATCCTCACCACATCCCAAACGGGCTTTGTCCACGGCCGATCCATCACCTACAATATTAGAATGACATTAGCCGCTGTTATTCATAGTCATCAAACCAAAGCTAAACGAAACATCTTGGTTTGCCTTGACGCCGATAAGGATTTTGACCGGGTATCTTGGTCCCACCTCATCCGAACTCTCAAATACAGAATGTTTGGATTTTCCTTTTTCAATTTTATCCGGACGATTTGCACAACTCCTCAATTTGGCTCCATGGTATTCAGTCATCCCCTTTCTCAATTTTCAGAGGTACGAGGCAGGGATTTCCTTTATCCCCCTTATTGTTTAATATTGCCCTAGACCCTCTACTTAGATATCTGGAGATGATTCCTTCTTTTGAGGGAATTGGGATAGGCCATCTTACACACAAGTCCTTGGCATTCGCCGACGACATACTACTCATGATAGCCAATCCTACGGAGTTCATTCCTTTCATAATGGAGGCTTTCCATGAGTTTGGAGAAATCTCGGGATTCCGCATAAATTTTAACAAATTCAAGGCTTTAGCGATCTTAAGGGATGCTCGACAAAAGTGGCTCTTCCCTTTTCCATTTCAGTGGGGGCATGGTTCTTTACGATATCTTGGTATTCTTCTACCCTCCAACTCACATACTATTTACCAATTTAATATCCGACCCTTAATATCTGCCATTACTCGGGAAATACAATCTTGGACGTCTTTTAAATTATCTTTCAAGGGTAAATCTCACCTTATTAAAATGGTTTCATTTCCTAAAATACTCTTCCCTTTACAAACGCTACCTATTCTATTATCTAAAGTTGACGATCAACTCCTAAATAAGATTTTTCGACAATTTATACTATGATTAGTATTTTTAAATTGCAACAGGCTAAATCTTTGGGGGCCTCAATTTTCCAAATTTAAAATTGTATAGCGTTGCAGCCATTTTCAGACATTCTCTTGATTGGATTTGGGCCCATACTAAATTTACCCACACCCGATTAGATGACGCAATGTCTGGACCAGTCTTCCTGCATTACTCCATTTACAACAAAATAGAGTTCCCACTGCAATCAGGGATAATCCTCTGCTATGGTCCGTGGTATTGGCATGGCGTCATGCTAGAAGGATCAGCGGACTATACCCTTATACCTCAGTTTTTCTTCCCTTTCAAGGTAACCCTTTTTTGGAAGGCAGACCACCCCCAATTTACAGAGAGCTGGGAGAGAGAGGGTGCAGACTGGTCTGCTCTTCTGACAACTGTTCAATGTCCTCTTTCTCTGGAGGGTATTTTCTCCAAATATTCAATCTTAGTGGGTAATATTTTTATTACTACTCAGATTAAGCATTACGTTGACTCGGTCTTCCAAGGCATACCAGACAGTGTCATAACCTGTCCTCTCCATCTGATCTCCCTTGGCGCTCATGCAGGAGTTTATTTGCTAAGTCTTATCTATAAATCAATCAAACCTTCTATTTCTTGGTCAGATCCTTCACCAGGCCCGGGCAGATGGGTATCACAACTATCTAATTATAGACTGACTGATCTTTTGAAAGCCACTCTACGTTTAAACTCTTTATTGCCATATGACAGCTACTCAACTATAGCCCTCATGATTTTCCATAGGGCTTACATCTCTCCGAGGTCAAAGCTAGGATGTCTCTATCAACTAATCCCTCTTGTCCCAAATGTTTACACTCTCCAGCTGACATCTTTCATTGTCTCTGGGATTGTCCAAAGATACAGGAGGTTTGGGATATGCTTCTTCGCCATTTCACCAACAACTTCAACATTCGCTTTACATTATCTCCGGAATGGGCGTTATTTATTATTCTCCCACGGGATCATTAACTCGGACTCTCTGCTCAGCAACGAAGTGTTTTAACTATTTGGGCAGCAGCTACCTGCAAGAGTATTCTGCATTTGTGAGCACATGACGCAACCCCTTCACTAAATTTAATTTCTTTGAAGGTAACATATTTGTTTAAAATGGATTGGATTGAGTCCATACTTCATAAAGAAAGTCATACGGAATGTTTTTTCCTCACATGGTCCTCCTTTATTGATATGCAGCCACTATCGGTGCGTCAAGCATTACATGGTTGCTTTCAGTTCACCAATTGGTATATGAGAGAGCTTATATCTGGTAGACACCAATTAGGCTTACCTGATTAAATCTGCAGGGTTTCAGACGTCCTGGTGGGAGGGAGGGGAGTAGGGGTCGGGACTCACTGTTAAGGGTATGCCACACTAAACATATCGCTAAGGTCGCTAAAAAACGTCACTATTTAGCGATCCGTTAGCGATATTGTCAGTGCGGCAGCTTCAGCGACGAGCTTCTGCTGTGATCTCGCTCGTCGCTGGAATCGTCCGGACCATTTTTCGTCGGCGCTCCGCTGGTAAGTATTTAATCGCTGTGTGGCACCTTTTCTTAGGATTTAGCGTACTTTGTACGCTAAAGTCGTTAAGAAGATCGCTACGGCGTAGCGTCGTTAACTATATCGCTAATGTGGCAGCATTTAGCGTATAGAAACAATCCGCTAGCGATCGCATTATATGCGTCGTTACGTGATCGCTAGCGGATTGTTTAGTGTGCAGTACCTTAAGGCCGGGTTTACACGGTCAGTTTGGTCAGTATTTAACATCAGTATTTGTAAGCCAAAACCAGGAGTGGGACAATCAGAGGAAAAGTATAATAGAAACACGTCACCACCTTTGGATTTATCACCCGCTCCTGATTTTGGCTTACAAATACTGATGTAAAATACTGACCAAATACTGAACGTGTGAACATGGCTTTATACTGAATAACCCGGTCTTCTTTTGAATCTTTCAAGCTACACTTTTTGGAAATTGTTATGTCCTTTGTCTTTATATGCTATGTATGTTACTGATTCTTATCATGTTTGCAGACGGTTATAAATAAATATAAAAAAAAACCAAAAAACTTTGTGTAATTATTTCATTAAAAGAATTTTCAATTAATGTGTGTGTCTTTTTTAGCCCTTTACTACTATAACATTAATAATGGATAGTTGTCTTTTTGACACCTCTCCATTATTAACCCGGATTAATGTCACCTTTCAATAGCAAGGTGAAATTAACCCCTTATTAACCCATGAGCCACCTCTAAAGGCAATGGGAATAGAGCGGCTAAGTGCCAGAAAAGGCGCATCTAATAGATGCGCCTTTTCTGAGGTGGCTGGGGCCAGATGTTTGTAGCCAGGGTGGGCCCAAACGTAATGGTCCCTCTCTAGGCTATGAATATCTGTCCTCAGTCACTGGCTTTCCCTCTCTGGCGGAGAAAATACCGCAGGAGCCCACGCATTTTTTTCAATGAATTTACCCGTTAATTTAACACCTACATGTCCCAAATTTTTCACACATATGTACAATAATCTAATTAATAGTCAAAAACATATATAAAACTAAATGAAATGAAATGGGTTACTGTATGTAAACCATAGGCGTGGAGATGCATCCATATTCATTACTTTAATGAGCGGTACCACGTGACCGCTGAAAACAGGAAGTGCTGTTGGAAGCTGGGAAAACAGAGAGAGATACAGGAATGGTGCAGTCACTGCGCGAAGAGGACAGAAGAGGACCGGGGAAATTGAGTGAGGACTGGGGGTGTAATGTATGTAGTACAGTTCATATAGCGTCTTGTGCTTGGGTGCGATGAACATACATGAGACACAGGTTTGATATAGAAAAGTCCTGTATTACTTCATACAAGTTGGCAGAAATAGTCACACAGTTTGCAGACACAGAAACAGGAGACACAGCAGGCCAGAGTAATCCAAGCTCAGCAATCACTCTCCAATACAGATTCAGGATCTTCTTCTCTGTTACCGTAAGTCCATGCAAACGTGGGTCTTTCAAAGAGCAGGGTTCAGAGTCCACAAGTGCTTCAGAGTTCCTCAGTAGGAATAGCTGGAGTACAAGGTCCAAGGCTTACAGGAGTCAAGTCACAGGTTCACTGCAGGCTAGATTCTGAAGCACTGATTGCTCAGCTGTGGCTGCTTAAGAAGCAAAGGAGAGAATCAGGGCGGGAACATGCAAGCTGGAAACTCCATTTTGACTGAGGGCAAGATAGCTGCAGCAAGACAGAAAGTAAAATGGCTGACGAACAAACTGAGTTTCAGGAATATATACATAGAACCTTACATTACTCCCCCCTTAAGGACAACCTCCGGATGACCTCAGACCAGGCTTGTGTGGGTACCTCTGATGAAACTGACGGAGCAAGCGAGGAGCATTAACGTTATTGACCGGTTCCCATGAGTTGTCCTCCACTGGGTAGCCCTGCCATTTAATCAGATATTGTAACTGATTTCTATACAACCTGGAATCTAAAATCCTTTCCACCACAAATTCTTCCTGACCATCGACTAGCACTGGGTCAGGGCAAGGAGAAGAACGTCCAGGAAACGTATTGGGTGTCGCAGCCTTTAGTAGGGATACATGAAAGACAGGGTGGATTCTCATAGTTCTGGGCAGTTGAAGACGACAAGCAACGGCACTTATAATTTTACTGATTTTATAGGGTCCAATGTACTTATGTCCCAACTTAGACGATGGAATCCTTAACTTAAGATTTCTGGTTGACAGCCAGACCAGGTCTCCTACCTTGAAAGCTGGTGCAGGTTTACGAAATTTATCTGCTGCTTTCTTGTACCTTTCCTGAGCCGATTCCAGATTCTCCTTTAGAAGATCCATATTCTTCTGTAAAGACGTGATTCTTTCAGCCACTGCTGGTAAAGGCGTTTCTATGGGAAATCGTGGTAGAATGTTAGGATGATAACCTAGATTAGAGTAAAAAGGAGACTGTTTAGTGGAGGCACTCTGAGAGTTGTTATAAGAGAACTCAGCTAATGGAAGTAGATCCACCCAATCATCCTGTAGGTGGCAGATAAAGCAGCGGAGATACTGCTCCAGGGTTTGATTGGTTCGTTCGGTCTGTCCATTAGTCTGGGGATGAAAAGCAGAAGAAAGGTTTACTTTAATGTCCAATGCTGCACAGAAATTTTGCCAAAACCTAGAAGTGAATTGCACCCCTCGATCCGAAATAACCTCATCCGGTACTCCATGTAAGCGAAACACATCTTTAATCATCAAATCTGATGTCTGTTTTGCAGTGGGTAAGCCGACACAAGGGATAAAATGAGCTGCCTTTGTTAGACGGTCAACCACCACTAGAATGGTGTTCTTCCCCTGAGAGGTTGGTAACTCCACAATGAAGTCCATAGAAATGGATCCCCACGGGCGGGACGGGGTGGGAAGAGGCTGTAACAGACCAGTTGGTGAGGAGCGAGGTGTTTTGCATCTTGCACAGACCTCACATGAAGTGACATAATTCAAAACATCCTTCCTGCAAGTGGGCCACCAAAAGAAACGAGAAAGAAATTCCTGTGTCTTTAGAATTCCTCTATGCCCAGCTATCTTGGAATCGTGAATGAGTTGCAATACTCTCAATCTGACTGTTTCAGGAATATACAGGCGTTGTCCCTGAATCCACACACCATTCTTAAAGACAAGACTTACGTCCCTTGGGGGTTGTGCCAAAAAGGAATCCGCATGGTATGCTTCCTTGATGTCCTTAAGTAGGTCTTGATTATGAATTACTCCTAGGAATCTAGAGTCAGGAAGAATAGTCTTAGGAGGAGTAATTGGACGTGTCTCTGCTGAATGAATCCTAGAGAGTGCATCAGCCTTTCCATTGCGCGATCCTGGTCTATAAGAAATGATAAAATTAAATTGGTTTAAGAAAAGATTCCAGCGAGCCTGGCGAGGAGTCAGGCACTTAGCCGACCTGATAAACTCAAGGTTACGATGGTCTGTCAGGACGACTATTTGCTGTGCAGCTCCCTGAAGAAGGTGTCTCCATTCTTTGAAGGCGGCAATAATGGCCAACAACTCTCTATTGCCCACATCGTAGTTCCTCTCAGCCGAAGACAACTGCTGGGAAAAGAAGGCACAGGGATGCAAGACATTCTTCTCACCTGTTCTCTGAGAGAGTATAGCTCCAACGGCACAGTCTGAAGCATCCACCTCTATTATGAAGGCAAGCTCGGGGTTGGGATGTACTAGGATAGGTGCAGTGGTAAATTTATCTTTTAGACGGGAAAATGCTTCCTGGGCTTGGGGAGTCCAGGAAAACCTAGACTCTTTCCGGGTAAGTTGAGTGATAGGTGACACTACCTCAGAGAAATTTCTAATGAAACGTCTATAGAAGTTGGCAAACCCGATGAAGCGCTGTACCTCCTTCACATTTCTAGGACTTGGCCAATCCTTGATGGCTTGGGTTTTGCTTCCATCCATACTGATTCCTTGTGTAGACAGTACATACCCCAGAAATTTAATTTCGGTCCTATGGAATTCACACTTTTCAAGTTTGATGTAAAGATGATTTTGTCTTAGACGTTCCAAGACCATTCTCACATGTCCATGATGTTCCTCTGTGGAGTTAGAAAAAATTAGAATATCATCCAAATAAATTACCACGAATGTATCTAGGAGATCCCTGAAGATGTCATTCACCAAGTGTTGGAAAGTGGCTGGGGCGGTACTCAGACCAAAAGGCATAACTAGATATTCAAAGTGTCCATAGCGTGACCTGAATGCAGTCTTCCATTCATCCCCAGGTCTAATACGGACTAAGTTATAGGCCCCACGAAGATCTAGTTTAGAAAAAATTTTGGCATGTCGCACTCTCTCCAATAACTCAGGGATTAAAGGCAATGGATAACGGTTTCTAATAGTAACCTTATTGAGTTCCCTATAGTCTACGCATGGTCTCAGAGATCCATCTTTCTTCTTTACAAAGAAGATGGGTGCACCTGCAGGAGATGAAGAGGGGCGTATGAAGCCCTTGGCTAGATTTTCATCTATGTAATCCTTTAAAGCCTTTAGCTCGGGCCCCGCCAGGGGGTAGATCTTACCAAAAGGTATCTCTGCTCCAGGCAATAATTCAATTGGACAATCATATGGACGGTGAGGAGGAAGCTGGTCAGCGTTCTTCTTGTCACATAAATCCACATAGTCCTGGTATACAGCTGGTAGTTCAGGGACTGACATGATTCCTTTAGGAACAGAGCAAGCTGAAACTTTTGGACTCATCTGTTTCTCTGGAAAGTGTAATTCCTTGGTCTCCCAGTTAATGGTAGGATTCTGAGCCTGCAGCCATGGTAGCCCTAGAATAATGGGAAAGTGGGGAGAAGAGATAAGCATAAAGGACAGTTTCTCTTGATGATCTTTACCCATAAGAACCCTCAAAGGCTCTGTTTCCTGATCCACTGGTCCAGAGGTCAGCAGGGAGCCATCCACAGTTTCCATCTGTACTGGAGTAGCCTTCTTCACTGAACGTATCCCCTGTTTCAGAGCAAAGGAGACATCCATAAAATTTCCACTTGCCCCTGAGTCGATCATAGCAGAGCTAGACACCCAAGCTGAGTCAACCCAGAGTTTGATGGAAAGAAAGCAATGAGAATTGTTTTTCTTACAACTCAGCTGGGACACCGCTGAGGAAACTTGAAAAATGGCAGCGTTTACACAGTCAACGTCCTCAGAGGTAACGGAGTTTAAGTCCGAGAAATCAAGATCTGTTGCTGCAGATCTCTCTGGAGCCTGAGGCTCGGACCTGACAGATCCCCTCTCGCAACACTCACAATGAATGAGTGCTGCAGTAGTCTTACGAGAACGGCTGGGGCAGTTTATAATGAAGTGCCCTGACTTACCACAATAGAAACATAGATTCTCCTTAAAACGATGTTCCTTGCGTGCATCACTAACCCGTCGTTGTAAAGAGTCTACCTGCATGGGTTCAGGTTCAGGTTCCCGTGTAATCCTACTCAAAGGTTCCTTAGCTGGAGAGGAAGGTAGGAAAAGGTTAGTACGATTGCTTTCGAACCATCTCTCTTGCCTGCGTTCAGTCAGACGAGTATCAATACGGATGCAGTAGTTAATAAAGTCACCTAACGCAGTGGGAGGGTCGGCACGAGCAAGTTCATCCTTAATCAGTGGAGATAACCCCTTTCGAAAAATAGATTTTTTGGCGGAACTGTCCCAGGTGGTATCAAGGGCCCATCTCCTGAAATCCAAGGCATATTCAGCTACCGAGTGCTTACCTTGGCGCAAAGCTAACATGGCTGCTTCAGCTGTTGCACCTCGATTGGGGTCATCAAACACCTGCCCCATGGCTGAAATAAAATCATCAAGGTGATTCAAACAATCATCCTCAGTCTCAATCAGAGGGTTTGCCCACATCAAAGCCTTGTTGGTAAGCAACATAATTATAGTAAGCACCTTAGATCGTTCAGTGGGAAATTGTGAAGCATGTGCAGAAAAAAAAAGATTGCATTGATTAATAAATCCCCTGAATTTCTCACGTTCACCGCCAAAACGAAAAGGGGGCAACTTGGGAATCCCAGCACTCGGGGCTACGGCAGGAGCCTGGACTCGCCCCTCTAGAACCTCAATCCTGGCTCGCAAATCCTGGGTAGTCTGTCCAACCACTTGCAAATTGTGATTATTGAGGTCCTGTAGATTTGTAAAACGGGTCTTTATATTCTGCAAATCTGCAAGGATATTATCAGTCACTCCGCAAAGTTCCTTTATGCGGGCCTCCATTTTCCAGATCTTTTAAGACAGGATTACTGGAAGAAGAGGAGAGAAAAAAAAAACAATAGTGTTCACCTGTGGCAACACTGCAGAGAGAAAAAAAAATTAAGGGAACTGCTCACCTGGAATGGTTGTGAGAAGTCACAACCACTATCATCACAGAAAGTTTCAACCAGACATCTGATATCCAGAGTTACAGCAGACAAAAAAGAGAAAAGAAAGAGAAAAAAAAAAAACAATAGTGTTTACCTGTGGTAACACTGCAAAAAAGAAAAAACTTAAGGGAATTGCTCACCTGGAATGGTTGTGAGAAGTCACAACCACTGTCATCACAGAAAGTACAACCGGACGTCTGATATCCACAGTACAGCAGACACTAACGTTTTGGCTTCAGAATCTTGTAATGTATGTAGTACAGTTCATATAGCGTCTTGTGCTTGGGTGCGATGAACATACATGAGACACAGGTTTGATATAGAAAAGTCCTGTATTACTTCATACAAGTTGGCAGAAATAGTCACACAGTTTGCAGACACAGAAACAGGAGACACAGCAGGCCAGAGTAATCCAAGCTCAGCAATCACTCTCCAATACAGATTCAGGATCTTCTTCTCTGTTACCTAAGTCCATGCAAACGTGGGTCTTTCAAAGAGCAGGGTTCAGAGTCCACAAGTGCTTCAGAGTTCCTCAGTAGGAATAGCTGGAGTACAAGGTCCAAGGCTTACAGGAGTCAAGTCACAGGTTCACTGCAGGCTAGATTCTGAAGCACTGATTGCTCAGCTGTGGCTGCTTAAGAAGCAAAGGAGAGAATCAGGGCGGGAACATGCAAGCTGGAAACTCCATTTTGACTGAGGGCAAGATAGCTGCAGCAAGACAGAAAGTAAAATGGCTGACGAACAAACTGAGTTTCAGGAATATATACATAGAACCTTACAGGGGGAGCCAAGCCAAGGCAAGCCATGCATACAGGATGGGACCAGGGAGCCATACATACAGGAGGGGGAGCTACATATACCAGGACAGGGATGGGGGGAGCCACATACCAGGACAGAACAGGGAGGAGCCACATTCCAGGACAGGGACGGGGGAGCCACACATAGCAGGACAGGGACGGGGAGCCACACATACCAGGACAGGGATGGGGGGAGCCACACATAGCAAGACATAGACGGGGGAGCCACACATAGCAGGACAGCGACGGGGGAGCCACACATAGCAGGATAGGGAGGGGGGAGCCACACATAGCATCACAGCGACGGGGGAGCCACACATAGCAGGATAGGGAGGGGGGAGCCACACATAGCAGGACAGGGATGGGGGAGCCACACATAACAGGACAGGGATGGGGGAGCCACCCATAGCTGGTCGGGGATGGGGGAGAGACACACATAGCAGGAAAGGGACGGGGGAGCCACACATACCAGGACAGGATGGGGGGAGCGACACATACCAGGACAGGGATGGGAGGGAGCCACACATACCAGGACACGTGGGAGTCACACATAGCAGGACAGGGATGGTGGGTGCCACACATAGCAGGACAGGGACACGGGGAGCCACACATAGCAGGACAGGAATGGGGGAGCCACACATACCAGGACAGGATAGGGGGAGCCACACATAGCAGGACAAAGACGGGGTAGCCACACATAGCAGGACAGGGACGGGGAGAGCCACACATAGCAGGACGGGGAGAGCCACACATACCAGGACAGGGATGGGGGAGCCACACAAACCAGGACAGGGACGGGGAGAGCCACACATACCAGGACAGGGATTGGGGAGAGCCACATACCAGGACAGGGAGGGAGCCACATAGCAGGACAGGGATGGGGGGAGTCACACATACGAGGACAGGTACGGGGGAGCCACACATAGCAGGACGGGTGGGGAGCCACACATACCAGGACAGGGAAGGGTGGAGCCACACATAGCAGGACAGGGACGGGGGGAGCCACACATACCAGGACAGGATGGGGTGGGAGCCACACATACCTGGACAGGGACGGGGGAGCCACACATACTAGGACAGGACAGGGGGAGCCACACATAGCAGGACAGGAATGGGGGGAGCCACACATACCAGGACAGAATTGGGGGAGTCAAACGTAGAAGAACAGGGACAGGGGGAGCCACACATAGCAGGACAGGGACGGGTGGAGCCACACAGCAGGACAGGGACGGGGGGAGACACACATAGCAGGACAGTGATGGGAGGAGCCACACATACCAGAACAGGGACTGGGGGAGCCACATACCAGGACAGCATGGGGGGAGCCACACATACCGAGACAGGGACCGGGGAGCCACACATAGCAGGACAGGGACTGGGGGAGCCACATATAGCAGGACAGGGATGGCAGGAGCCACACCTAGCAGGACAGGGACGGGGGGAGCCATACATACCAGGACAGGATTGGGGGAGCCACACATACCAGGAAAGGATAGGGGGAGCCACACATAGCAGGACAGGACGGGATGCACACATAGCAAACATGGACAGGGAGCCACACATAGCAGGACAGGGATGGGTGGAGCCACACATAGAAGGATAGGGATGGGGAGCCACGCACAGCAGGACAGGGATGGGGAAGCCACACATAGCAAGTCAGGGACGGAGGGGAGCCACACATAGCAGGAAAGGGACGTGGGAGCCACATATAGCAGGACAGGGACGGGGGAGCCACACATACAGGACGGGGGGAGCCACACACAGCAGGACAAGAACGGGGGTAGCCACAAATAGCAGGATGGGGACGGGGAGCCACACATAGCAGGACAGGGATGGGTGGAGCCACATATGCAGAACAGGGACGAGGGAGCCACACATACCAGGACAGGGACGGGTGGAGCCACACATACCAGGACAGGGATGGGGGGAGCCACACATACCAGAGCAGGGATGGGGGAGCCACACATAGCAGGACAGGGACGGGTGGAGCCACACATAGCAGGACAGGGACCGGTGGAGCCATACATAGCAGGACAGGGACGGGGAGAGCCACACATAGCAGGACAGGGACGGGGGAGCTACACATACCAGGAGAGGGACGGGGGAACCACACATAGCAGGACAGGGATGGGGGAGGCACAAATTGCAGGACTGGAATGGGGGGAGCCACACATAGCAGGACAGGGAAGGGGGAGCTACACACAGCAGGACAGGGACGGGGGGAGACACACATAGCAGGACAGTGATGGGAGGAGCCACACATACCAGAACAGGGACTGGGGAAGCCACATACCAGGACAGCATGGGGGGAGCCACACATACCGAGACAGGGATCGGGGAGCCACACATAGCAGGACAGGGACTGGGGGAGCCACATATAGCAGGACAGGGATGGCAGGAGCCACACCTAGCAGGACAGGGACGGGGGGAGCCATACATACCAGGACAGGATTGGGGGAGCCACACATACCAGGAAAGGATGGGGGGAGCCACACGTAGCAGGACAGGGACGGGGGATGCCACACATAGCAGGACAGGGACGGGGGAGCCACACATAGCAGAACATGGACAGGGGGAGCCACACATAGCAGGACAGGGATGGGTGGAGCCACACATAGAAGGATAGGGATGGGGAGCCACGCATAGCAGGACAGGGATGGGGAAGCCACACATAGCAAGTCAGGGACGGAGGGGAGCCACACATAGCAGGAAAGGGACGGTGGGAGCCACACATAGCAGGACAGGGACGGGGGAGCCACACATAGTAGTATCACAGTATCTCCCCTTATTTTATTGTAAAAACAGACTTTATTATAACCATTAAAAATAGAACAATACTAAGCCAAATTGGCAAAAAGACATCATACAATAAATGAGTGAAAAACACCAGAGGGTCGTGCTTATCCCTACAATGGCCTATGTATCCCTACCTACCAGCGGAGGTTGGCACCCTATAACCTGCGCAGTGGCGCCCCCGCTCCTCGACGGCTAACCCTGCTCACCCTATAGGGCCCTAAGGTGGCTAGGGTGAGGATAGAGATGAAAATGGTAGGTGAGAAAGATAAAGAATTGATATTTTGTATCTTCATGAAGTGCAGGTTGATTTGAATAAGATGATTCTTATATATACAATATTAAATATTCAGATGTTCAGAATATAAAATGAAGATAATTATAAAGCAATAGGCCACAGAAAAATATGAGTGAAAGCCAAACAAAAAAATAAAAAATAAAAAAAACCAAAAAACACACTAGAACCCACCCAAAACAAGTGCTGATTCTTAGATTTACAATATTAATAACCAGGTATCCTATTAAAGAGTGGTATAGTTATATATATTTTAAATTCTCAATCATTAATATAGATGTACCAAATGGATGGAACCAATTGTGAAAAAGAATCAGAAAACTTGAAAAAAATCTATAAACACATGAAGATATTGATAAGTTTCTGAATATTCACAATGTCATTCTTATTGCAAGTACCGTATATACTCGTGTATAAGCCGACCCGTGTATAAGCCGACCCCCCTAATTTTGCCACAAAAAACTGGGAAAAATTATTGACTCATGTATAAGCCGGGTGTATAAACTGCCCTACTGCTCTGTGCTGCCCCCGTCCTGCTCCTTGCTCCCCCATCCAGCTCTGTGCTCCCCCATTCTCCTCTGTACGCCCCCCCTCCTGCTCCGTCCTCCGCTGTGCCCTCCATCCTCCCCTGTCCTGCTCCATGCTTCCCCTGTCCTCCTCCATGCTTCCCCCGTCCTCCGTTCTCCCCCGTCCTCCTCTATGCTTCCCCCGTCCTCCTCCATGCTTCCCCCGTCCTGCTCCAGCTTCCCCCGTCCTCCTCTATGCTTCCCCCATCCACCGTTCTCCCCCCCGTCCTGCTCGTGCTCCTTGTCCTCTCCTCCATCATACTCACCCCTCCCCATGCCATCGCTGAGCTCCCTGCAATCCTGCGTTCTCCCCGTCTTCCTGCAGCTCTCTCCAGCACTGAGCGGTGATGTAATACCGCTCATTAAGGCCATGAATATGGAGGCGACGCCCATGGGAGTGGCGTCGCGTCCATATTACATGACCTTAATGAGCGGGTATTATGTCACTGCTCAGTGCTGAAGAGCTGCCGGAAGACGGGGAGAAAGCAGGATTGCAGGGACGCTCAGCGATGGCACGGGGAGGGGTGAGTATGATCCCAGCCACCGGCTCCTGCCGCGGCATCCCCTCCCCCGCTGGTTTCTGCCCTATGACTCGTGTATAAGCCGAGGGGGCATTTTCAGCACGAAAAAAGGTGCTGAAAATCTCGGCTTATACACGAGTATATACGGTATTTGATAAATTTAGCCTCCAGAAATAGCACCAGACATGTATATTTACAATGACTCTATAATTCGGTACCACTAAGCTTAATAGGCCGGGGTCAGACACAACTACAAAAAATCGGACCGTTTTAGTCGGTCGATTATCGGAACAAAATGTAAACATCACACATCCGCCTGACATCCGATTTTCCTTCAAAGATGCGATTTAGTCGCATGTGTGTGTAGCTTGTAACATCCGATTTTCATCCGAGCACCGTTTTTTTGTTGCAGCTTACCAAAAAGGACCAATAACGGTTTTGAGGTCTGATACTCATTTAAATCATCAGGCAGAGTTATATTTAAGTGCTCTGCTACAGGTGTGACCCTCCCACCTTTGCACTGGTGTCATTTTGTTCCTTGTGCTTAGTGCTTGCTAGCTGCTTTATCCAAACATGAGCGACACACTCAGATTTACTCCCACTGAGCGTGTGCTGTTCCATTGGGTTATATCCAGACGTTTTGGGGAGCCATATCCTGTAATAGCAGATCCCAGAAGACGCAGAAGAATGTGGGTACATCCACTTTTGACAAGAAGGATAACTAAAGGCCATTTTCAGCGGCTATATTTGTCACTGCGTAGGCATGGAGATAAGTTTTTCCAATATTGTCGAATGAGCATAGCTACATTTGATATGTTGCTTGACATTGTGCGCCCTGGGATCACATTTCAGGACACCAGGATGAGAAAAGCAATTTCTGCAGAGGAACGCCTTCTCCTAACAATAAGGTATGTGTGGCAACGATATGTTGATGATGTTTTCCTCGACATAGTCACTTTGGAAGTGTTGGACAACACTTCTTGGAAAGTTATAATGTGAGTAATGTATTTCTCAAGCTTACCTATCTAAATTATTGCCTTTGGTGTATTCCACAGAAGCCATGGCTTGTAATCTAATTTCCAGCATGTGTGGTCTAACAAACTCAAGCATTGTAAGTGTTGTGCATGCTGTGTTTGTTGTTTTTGGTGCTGATTTCTCCATGTTCTATGTGTGTTACAGGTTCCTTTCTACTGGCATGTCCTACGCTGCTCTGCACTTAGAGTTCTTAATAGGCCAATCAACAATTTCAGGCATTGTGCGGTCAACTTGTGTTGAAATTTGGAACAGACTACATGAAGACGTGATGCCTGAGCCAAAAATGAGTGACTGGTTGAGGATAGCACAGGGTTTTGCCGAAAATTGCCAGTTTCCACACTGTATAGGAGCCCTGGACGGCAAGCACATACGTGTTCGTAAACCTCCTAACTCAGGCTCCCAATTCTTCAATTACAAACAATATTTTTCAGTAGTTTTGTTGGCCTTGGTCGACACAAACTACATGTTTATAATTGTAGACATTGGGGCCTATGGAAGGACTGGAGACTCAAGAGTCTTCAATACTTCCATAATGGGTAGGCGGATACGCAATAACCAACTGGACCCACCACCAGCAAGTCAACTTGCAGACTCTATTCCAGAACATGTGCCTTATGTTATAGTAGCGGATGAGGCATTTCAATTAAGCCGTAATGTAATGAGGCCATATCCCCGTCGTTATCTCACCCATCGGCGTAGAATATTTAATTGTCGCCTGTCACGTGCTCGGCGGCTGGTGGAGTGCACATTTGGAATTCTTTGTGCTAAATGGCGGGTACTTCAATCTGCAATTCAACTCAGTGAACAGAATGTTAATGTGGTCCTCAAAGCATGTGTGGTCCTACATAATTTTTGTAGAATCCATGAATGCTCCTCACAACATGTGGGTGAGTTAGCCTCTGTGAATGTGTCTTTGCCTATGTCACCACCCATCCATCCCCGTCGTCCCCCTTCAGGCCTAAAAGTACGTGATGTGTTGACTCAATATTTTGTGTCCCCTGAGGGTGCTACTGCCTGGCAAGAGGAGGCATTATTACACATGTAGTGTGCCTATGTTGCTGTGTCATAAAGATATTTATGCTCACTTAATTGTATATGTTGTGTTTGTTTTTGTGTCATATTGTGTGTAAGTTAGGCACACCATAACATATTTAACTAAACAGCTACATATTTAAATAATCACATACAATTAATGCGAGTACAAACAATTTTTTATGTAGTAGATCATGTTTTGTCGCTGTAAACATAATGAACAATTACAACTGGCTCATAAATTATTTTAAACATATTTCCTGAGAAAATTGAAGACTATAACAAACTATAATGTTCATAACTTAAAACAAATAGAACAAAAATACATTACACCTATAACTGGTGGTAGGTGTGGGGTGGTGAAGGTGGAGGGCCAGATTGTGAGGGCTGCCTTGACTGCTCTCCAGCCACTGTGTCACCATGAGTGGTGGCTGACTGTGTAGTTTTCTGTCTGCTTGTTGCTGGCTCTGTATGTGGGTTTGGGTAAGGGAAGTTTGGGAACTGTTGTGGGTAGTCATAATATGACTGGCCACTTACACTGTAGCCCCCAAAATGCCCATGTCGACCATACCCATGTTGTGGCCAGCATTGAACATTGGGTATGGTCGAGTGGGCATATTGTGAATGGGCACTCTGTCCCATGGCTTGGAGCTGGGGAGCTCCGTATAAAGGAGGAGCTGCAGTAGGATGAGGAGGAGGAGTTGGGTTCTGTTGGACACAAGGAGGAGGTGGAGGAGGAGGATGATGATGAGGAGAAGGATCAGAGGCTGAAGCAGATTGTGATGGATTTGGTCCAAACAACCTTAAGACATTTTCCGGACCAACCAGCCATCTTTCTAGATAATCTAGTAGGTTGCTTGGATCATTAGGCGCTGTTCCAGCATCCAAAACAATCTGCAGTCCGCTTCTGATCCGCAGTCTGTGCTGTCTTGGAATAGCCCGGAGGTAACGGGCCAGACTGCAGCAAAATCCCTCCTCCCCATCATCATTTGCTACAGTGGACAAATAGTCCAGAACTCCTCGGTCCACCTGCCTCCTTGTGCCAGAACCAACTCCTTCTCTTCTACGCCTGGCTCGCCGTGACACAACTGCAGGAGGCGATGCCACATCCAGGGGCCTACCAGGGCTGCTGCTGAGGGGAGGGTTTTGGGACTCAAGAGGCAAGCTCTCTGACTCCACTGCTGGTGGTGGTGGTGGTGGTGATGCTGCTGCTGCACTTGCTGCTGATGACGGCCCAGCCTCCTCCCCCACGGGGTCGATCACTGCCTCAGAGTCAGAAGCTGGGTCTCTCTCAGTAAGGTTTGACTCGGTGCTAGAGAATAAAAAAATTGTATTACAATTTATTCTTAAAAATAGCAATACACTTTGTACAGACATTAACTTACGGTCGCAAATCCATAGCTGGAGCCAGAAAATTCAGTCTATCATAATAGACATATTTGCGTTTACTGGTTGCTGCTGCCCCACTGCGCCCCCTCAGCTGTCTCTCTCGCCTGTAGCAGTCTCTACAGCTGCGCCAACGCCTTGTAACATCTGACACTGAAAAAGTAACGGATAAAATAAGAAATTATACTTATCTGCCCTTGTTATGTATTTTAAAAATAAATACCGTACAACAGCAATATTATATTTTTTTGGCGTGTTAGGGGTACAGAACACCACAACATATTGTATGTAGATAAAATAACAACTTAATATTACAAGGGGTCATACATACAAAGCTCTATGACATATGTGTCACAATAATGAGCATTTATTTGTGACACAGCGATGGGATTAACAAAAGGGACACATATTAAGTACTTCACCTAGGCATTTATTGCGTAGGCACACATTTTTAACTTGAAACTTGGCGACCATTGCAGTTGGAGCTAAATATCACACCACCACTGACGGCACCTGAACCTTCATCCTACCAGGACCTTCAGTTCGTCCCTGCCCTGTGGGATTCCCGTATATATGGGCTGGAGCCTTTTAAAGTTCTCATATCCCACAGTGGCCTCCTCTGTTCCTTTTGTGGTATCTTCCTTAAGGTTTGAGAAAGACCCATTGCAGGGTCGAAACGTTACCTCTACACCTAGTTGATGCTGTGCTGTTTTCAATTTAAACTTTTTGCACTTGCATTTAAAGATTGTTGGAGTGCGGCTGTTTTTCAAATTACAGGAGCTAAATATTAGATGTGCTTGGAGTACTCACATAGCACTGGGGGTTCAACAGGCATAAGTGTTTTTTTGGCACATTTATGTTTTACATATAAGGGTACAGGGACATTATAACACATTGTTGTTGGTACATACTGAGTAGTAATACAGTATTTTAAGCGTTTTCAAGACGTTACTTACTAATGCGTTCTTGGTCCTCCATAGACCTGTCGCCAAAATCTGGAAACATCTGTCCACATATTCTCCGCCAAGCCGCGTCCTTCCGCGAGCGGTTTGAATAATTTTGATCCCGCTGGTCCCAAAGTTCTGGTCTCTCCTGGACCAGAACGATCAACATCTCCACATTGATGTGACTGGCCATGGTTCTGGACTCCGTGGAGGCGGTTTCCTGTTTGGGTTTGAATTTTCGTAGCCTAATTAGCATGTGAGCCCTTCCTGGCAATTATCCTGATGCAATTTCCTGACACCTGGGATAGTGGTGCGATTTAATGGCAAGTCACATGTGCGGTCCGTTTGTAATCCGATTTTTCAGCGCTCCCATAGACTTGCATTGGCGATAGTCGACCCACAATCGGTGACAATCGCAGCATGCTGCGATTGCACTCGGACGATTAAAATGGACCACTAAAAATCGGATACTGGGAGCTGATCCATAGATCAACATAGGGCAGACTCCAATACAATATTTCATCGTATTGCAGTCGTCCGATTCTGTCGCCAGTGTGACCCCGGCCATAAGCTGATAACCACTCAGTATTTAGTTAGAATGTATAACTAAAGCAAAGGCTTTTAAGATATCATGACTGTGTTCTTATTAAAATATTAACTATCAGTCATGCAGCCACTCAGCAATTGCATGAGATATAACTCCAGATCATGTGTAACTCGACGCGTTTCTCCTCTTCCGAGGTTCATCAGGAGTATGATAACATATGGGAGTACTTAGCTTCGATCGCTGAGGATGCAGCCAGATAGTTAGGGACGATCCCCTCTCTTTGGTATGATGTCTAAAGCAGCTGTTCACTGCACCCATATATATATAGTTACACCCCTCCTCACATTAAAGCAAATGAAAACACTCCTCACATGTGATCAAACTGACCAGCATGTACAGAGAGTCTCGGCGTGCGTCTCAAGATGCGTTCCAGCGTCATATCTGTTACCCCTCCCACTTTAGTCATGTGACCAATGACACGTTCAGATTTTAACCGGTCATATAACTTCTAATCGACCGCCGAGATAAATATACTGCGCCATTACGGACTACATCTCATTTAACATCAGAACGGTTGAAAAAGATCATCTGTAAAGGATCTGGCCAGCATACACAGGAAGCGTTCAAAAGTCATATACCACTCCCACACTGGTCATGTGAGTAATGACTCGTTCAGATTTTCACCGATCATATATCTTCTAATAAACTGCTGATAGTCAGTGCAAATAGATGTACATAGCGCTTATTACTGACTACAGGTCCTTCTCAAAAAATTAGCATATAGTGCTAAATTTCATTATTTTCCATAATGTAATGATTAAAATTAAACTTTCATATATTTTAGATTCATTACACACCAACTGAAATTTTTCAGGTCTTTTATTGTTTTAATACTGATGATTTTGGCATACAGCTCATGAAAACCCAAAAATCCTGTCTCAAAAAATTAGCATATTTCATCCGTCCAATAAAATAAAAGTGTTTAAAACAAAATAAAAAAAAAAACCATCAAATAATAATGTTCAGTTATGCACTCAATACTTGGTCGGGAATCCTTTTGCAGAAATGACTGCTTCAATGCGGCGTGGCATGGAGGCAATCAGCCTGTGGCACTGCTGAGGTGTTATGGAGGCCCAGGATGCTTCGATAGCGGCCTTAAGCTCATCCAGAGTGTTGGGTCTTGCGTCTCTCAACTTTCTCTTCACAATATCCCACAGATTCTCTATGGGGTTCAGGTCAGGAGAGTTGGCAGGCCAATTGAGCACAGTAATACCATGGTCAGTAAACCATTTACCAGTGGTTTTGGCACTGTGAGCAGGTGCCAGGTCGTGCTGAAAAATGAAATCTTCATCTCCATAAAGCATTTCAGCCGATGGAAGCATGAAGTTCTCCAAAATCTCCTGATAGCTAGCTGCATTGACCCTGCCCTTGATGAAACACAGTGGACCAACACCAGCAGCTGACATGGCACCCCACACCATCACTGACTGTGGGTACTTGACACTGGACTTCAGGCATTTTGGCATTTCCTTCTCCCCAGTCTTCCTCCAGACTCTGGCACCTTGATTTCCGAATGACATGCAAAATTTGCTTTCATCAGAAAAAAGTACTTGGGACCACTTAGCAACAGTCCAGTGCTGCTTCTCTGTAGCCCAGTGCTGCTTCTCTGTTTCTGGTTCAAAAGTGGCTTTACCTGGGGAATGCGGCACCTGTAGCCCATTTCCTGCACACGCCTGTGCACGGTGGCTCTGGATGTTTCTACTCCAGACTCAGTCCACTGCTTCCGCAGGTCCCCCAAGGTCTGGAATCGGTCCTTCTCCACAATCTTCCTCAGGGTCCGGTCACCTCTTCTCGTTGTACAGCGTTTTCTGCCACATTGTTTCCTTCCAACAGACTTCCCATTGAGGTGCCTTGATACAGCACTCTGGGAACAGCCTAATTGTTCAGAAATTTCTTTCTGGGTCTTACCCTCTTGCTTGAGGGTGTCAATGATGGCCTTCTGGACATCATTCAGGTCGGCAGTGTTACCCATGATGGCAGTTTTGAGTAATGAACCAGGCAGGGAGTTTTTAAAAGCCTCAGGAATCTTTTGCATGTGTTTAGAGTTAATTAGTTGATTCAGAAGATTAGGGTAATAGCTCGTTTAGAGAACCTTTTCTTGATATGCTAATTTTTTGAGACAGGATTTTTGGGTTTTCATGAGCTGTATGCCAAAATCATCAGTATTAAAACAATAAAAGACCTGAAAAATTTCAGTTGGTGTGTAATGAATCTAAAATATATGAAAGTTTAATTTTAATCATTACATTATGGAAAATAATGAAATTTAGCACTATATGCTAATTTTTTGAGAAGGACCTGTATATCTCATCTAGCATCAGAACGGATAAAGAGTACTCATCTGAGAAGGGTCGGCATACATTGGAGGCGTTCCAAAATAATATCTGTTACCACTCCCATATTTGTCATGTGAGCAATGACGTATTCAGATTTTCAAATAGAATGCTAGTACTGCGTATCGACAAATATGCATATTGCGCCACTATACATATAATGCGCCTTTGTTGACTGCATCTCTGTGGACATTCATCAGAGATGGTCACTGTAAACATCATATAGTTAGAATATGTCAATCCTGTGATCGATCTAATAGGCATATATAGAGAATGTCTCAAAGTGCCTCTCAAGATATCTAAAAAGATAAATCTTCCTCCCATAGTGATCATAATTATTTTAGATGGCCGTCCAGATATTCTATATTCAAGATAGACAGGTGCATTTATATATCATTCGTTTCACGTCATAGCATAATTACGGATGTAATGAACATTATCCCATAATACCTAATCCGTATGTAGACGTTATTATGAGCAGTGTCTGTCCTCAAAATATTACAAATAAGGGAAGGAAGAAACATTTATTTTATGACATTATATATTTTGCAACTGTAATATATTAGATGCAGGAACAGCTATTGAAATAATGTATATATCTCCTCTTTTGTGATAGAGGAAATAGAACAGATGACCAGACCTATAATAAGGTATAATTTTAAAAGACAAGACCCATTAGGGTCGATTAGTCTCAAGGTTTTCATATTGTCAGAACTAATCAATAAAAGACAGGGAAGGAAAAAGAAAACACAGGGAGCATTTACATATAGCATAGAGAGTACCGAATCCCATTATAGAAAGCAGTTGAACTGCATTTGCTCATTAAGGCCCTTGGGAAAAACTGTTTCAAGCCTATAAATCCATCCCAATTCCTTTTGCAATATTCTCTTATTCCAGTCACCACGGTGTGTAGATGCCGAAATAACCTCTATGACACAGAATTTGAAAGAATTTAGGTCACTTTGATGTACTTCTCTAATATGTCTAGATATAGCAGTTTCCCTCTTATTTCTAATATCACCCACATGGTCACCAATACGTCTTCTCAGTTCCCTTTTTGTTTTTCCCACATAATTAAGTGGGCAGGAACAGGTGAATAAATACACTACACCACTAGTTTTGCAGTTAGCGAAATGTCTATTCTGAAAAATATAGACAAAAAAACCTGACTGGCACATCCAGACTAATGTGAACTAGGTGCAAACCAAGGGAAGCTACCCCCATGTAAAACATACAAAAAAGGCTGCACTCAAGCATACTAAAGCATGACAATATGGAATACATGAAATTTAGAATAGCAATATGGCTTTGGAATATAAGGAAAAATTTGAGACGCTTAGTATAAACATTTGGCCAAACATTTTAAAGCCCACCAACCATCGTCAAGGTGGTCTCAATACTGGTGAGTCCCTGACCTAATGTGAACATACCTCTATTAGGCTGATATCTGAATTTCTGGGTGAATATGCACCTCTGTCAGTAATGCCTGCATTTATGGGTAAAGTAGGGACTCACCAGTAGCCATATTGCTATTCTAATTTTTTTTGTATGTTTTACATGAGGGTAGCTTCCCTTGGTTTGCACCTAGTTCACAGTAGTCTGGATGTGCCAGTCAGGTTTTTTTGTCTATTGAATGTTTAGCTTGCTGACCAAGCACTCCGCCCCCACCAGGTGGTGATTTTAATTACACCAGGTCCCTACTTTACCCATAAATGCAGGCATTGCTGACAGAGGTGCATATTCACCCAGAAATTCAGATATCAGCCTAATAGAGGTATGTTCACATTAGGTCAGGGACTCACCAGTATTGAGACCACCTTGACGATGGTTGGTGGGCTTTAAAATGTTTGGCCAAATGTTTATACTAAGCGTCTCAAATTTTTCCTTATATTCCAAAGCCATATTGCTATTCTAAATTTCATGTATTCCATATTGTCATGCTTTAGTATGCTTGAGTGCAGCCTTTTTTTGTATATTCTGAAAAATATGACCTGTTGTTACACTAAAGAAGGTTTTACCAACTTTTATATAGTCGCAAAAGGAACAATTGCCACATCTAAATGTACCTACGGATCTCTTATCTAGCCAAGTACCCTTTTTAGGAGGAGGAGTATAGAGACTATGCATTATAGAGCCACACATACAGGGACGGTGGGAGCCACACACAGCAGGACAAGTACGGGGGTAGCCACAAATAGCAGGATGGGGACGGGGAGCCACACATAGCAGGACAGGGATGGGTGGAGCCACATATGCAGAACAGGGACGAGGGAGCCACACATACCAGGACAGGGACGGGTGGAGCCACACATACCAGGACAGGGATGGGGGAGCCACACATACCAGAGCAGGGATGGGGGAGCCACACATAGCAGGACAGGGACGGGTGGAGCCACACATAGCAGGACAGGGACCGGTGGAGCCATACATAGCAGGACAGGGACGGGGAGAGCCACACATAGCAGGACAGGGACGGGGGGAGCTACACATACCAGGAGAGGGACGGGGGAACCACACATAGCAAGACAGGGATGGGGAGCCACAAATTGCAGGACTGGAATGGGGGAGCCACATATAGCAGGACAGGGAAGGGGGAGCTACACATAGCAGGACAGGGACGGGTGCGCCACACATAGGACAGGGACTGGGGAGTCACACATAGCAGGACAGAGACAGGGGAGACACTCATAGTAGGACAGCGTTGGGGGGAGCCACACATAGCAGGACAGGGACGGGGAACCACACATACCAGGACAGGATGGGGGGAGCGACACATACCAGGACAGGGACAGGTGGAGCCACACAAGCTGAACAGGGACGGGGGGAGCCACACATAGCAGGACAGGGACAGGGGAGCCACACATACCAGAGCAGGGATGGAGGAACCACACATAGCAGGACAGGGACGGGTGGAGCCATACATAACAGGATGGGGAGAGCAACACATAGCAGGACAGGGACACGGCGAGCTACACATTCCAGGATAGGGACGGGGAGCCACACATAGCAGGACAGGAACGGGGGGAAGCCACAAATTGCAGGGTGGGAATGGAGGGAGCCACACATACCAGGATGGGGGGAGCCACACATAGCAGGACAGGGAAGGGGGAGCTACACATAGCAGGACAGGGACGGGGGTGCCACACATAGGACAGGGACAAGGGGAGTCACACACAGCAGGACAGAGATGGGGACCCACTCATAGCAGGACAGGGGAGCCACACATAACAGTGTAAAGGGACGGCCGCGCAACTGATATACTGGAAGCTTTCTGATGTTTTACCTCTGTCATATCAATGGCGTGAAGGTGTTCTCCTTCCGTGAGGAAGCGTACAGAGCAATTAGAGTCAGAGTCCAAAATCATGTCAAACAGTTCTGCTTTATTTTCCTCCAGGCGCAGCACATCCAAGACACAATAAGCATCTCTTACACGATACCAGCAATACATTCTTCACAAGGCTGCGTCTTCTCCACTGCCACACCAGAATGGACCAATAAGTATTGAGGGGACGAGGAGCCCATTGAAAACAGCACTTCAATTGCTTCCTCTGAAGACACTTCAATCCAGCATAAGAAAAGCACATTTACTTGGTCGTCCACCCCTCTCTGGTTATCCTGCCCGGATACGTCTAATGGCCCACTCACTTCCACGCTTCAGCACGACCTCTTCTGCTGAGCATTCTCACAGTGACACCTTCACTGGACTTCTCTGTGTAAACCCACTCTCTCTGGGTCCACACCACAGTGGTCTATTCTACTCCAGCTTCTTTCAGGTGTTGCTGGTCCCATATTCTTCCTACCGTATGTCTAGGGCCCAGGAACGTGGTCGTCCTTACCCTAGCAAGATCCACCCCCAACTGTCCTCCGCTACGAGGAGGGCTTCCTGACAGGTTCCCGCTTGGAGGCAATCCTTCCCTAGCAACAAGTCCCTAACTACTGTCACTAAACCAAAGGATGTGGCCAACCCTAATACTGTTCTGACGTACTTTTATAACTTCCTAACTAGATCCCTAATGTGCCCCCATTAGTGATCCCTCGCAGACAACAGTTACCCAATTATGTACACTATTCTCAAGTGCCCTCCTCTAATGACCCCAAGGATGCACTGACTATCTGTCACTAAACCCCACATAAATTCCTACATAGCAATTTACAAAGCACACATATTTATTTACATAGACACAATTAAAAGGGGATGAAACCTTAAAGGGTTAATCCCTAAACCTCCTTACAGCAGGACAAGGACGGGGGAGCCACAGATACCAGGACAGGATGGGGGGAGCCACACATTCCAGGACAGGATGGGGGGACAATGCATACCCGGCTTATACTCGAGTCAATAAGCTTACCCAGTTTTCTGTGGCAAAATTAGGTGCCTCGGCTTATACTCGGGTCTGCTTATACTCGAGTATATACGGTACACGTGTCTGCTATTCCCACGCAGGCGCAGTAACAGTCACGTCATTACTACGCATGCGTGGGAATAGCGGTGAGTGACGTGTATGTCACTTGCGCAGGCGCAGTTCGTGGCCGCAATTCCCACGCATGTGCAATAACAGTCACAACTGCGCGCTCTACACGCGCTGCTCCTGTCAGCACCACTAAGCATACACAGATGTTAATTTCATCTCACTCCCTTTTTCTAGTATACATATATATATATATATATATACAGTATGTGTCTCAATGACATCTACTATATAATCATCTAATTCTCTCTGTCTGTAATGGAAATCCCGCATCGCTGATTGGTCACGCCTGGAAGTGGTGTGGGCATGCCCCTTGGATACCCGTCCGCGGCCTTAGCAACATCACAGGGACTGTCACAGTACCTGTGCTAGAGAGCAAATGGAGGGGAAAATGAGCAAATGGAGGGGAAAATAATTATTGCGGCGTGATGGCACGATGTGTGTGGGCGGCGGTGGCTGCTGATGCCGGCCCTGCGTAGTTCACCCATGTTTACTAAACAAGTTCTGTCAGTCACAGTGTGATGTAGTTCAGTCATGTTTACTGGACAAGTTCTTCAGTCACAGTGCGACATAGTTCATTCACATTTATTGAACACATTCTGTCAGTCACAGTGTGACATACTTCTGTCACGTTTACTGAATACTTTCTGTTAGTCACATTGCGAAATAGTTCAGTCACATTCACTGAACACGCTCACTTCTTTACTGTACGCTATCACGATTTACGCTTCCTGTCTTCCAATGGGTCGTAAGCGAAAATACGCCACTGAGGAGGACAGAAAAGCGCAGCAGCAGCAGCAGCAGAGGCAACAACGTCGAAAGCAAGAGACACTTCAACAAACTACTGTCATACAAGCCCAGGATGCTGAATCTCACAGACAACATCGGAAACAGGAGACACCACAACAAACTGCTGTTAGGCAGGAACACGATGCGGAATCCCACAGACAATGTCGGGTGAATGAATCTCCACAATCCAGGGCAAACAGACAACAACACGATCGGCAAATTCACCAACTAGGCAAGCCCAGCTGAATATTCAACAACTTGCACGTTACGTAACAGACAACGAAACTACAATTATTGAACACTACTGTGGGAATATGATGCAGTTTGCTCTAAATGCGACTCTCTGAATTTCATTGATGAAAAACCATGTGACAATCTGTTTACTCAATGCTGCCAAAAAGGAAAAGTTATGCTACAGAGACCTCACTACTCAGATCTGTTTGAGCAATTGATGAAAGGAACACATCAAGACAGTAGAAATTTTATGGAAAATATCAGAAGCATCAACAGTTCTCATGCTTTTGCTGTGTATTCATTGCATTATTCTTAAATCTTCATAAATAAACTACATACATATTCTAGAATACCCGATGCGTTAGAATCGGGCCACCATGTAGTGTTATATATATATATATATATATATATATATACATATATACAGTATATTCTATGTATATATATCTATTCTTTCGATTCTTTATTTATATGGACGGGATAGTACGTCCAAGGCGATCAGCTGCGCTCCCGGGGGGAGCGCAGTTGATCGCCGCCGGGTGTCAGCTGATTATTACAGCTGACACCCGGTACTATGTGCCAGGAGTAGTCACAGACCGCTCCCGGCACATTAACCCCTGGCACACCACGATCAGACATGATCGTGGTGTTCCGGGGGCACAGGGGAGCATCGCGAAGGGAGGGGGCTCCCTGCGTGCTCCTCTGAGACCCTCAGAACAGCGCGATGTGACCGCGCTGTTCTGAGGCCTTCCTCCCTGCAAGGCCCCGGATCCAAGATGGCGCCGGGTCCTGCAGGGAGGCGGCTTACTCAGTGCCTGCTGAGAGCGCTGGTCTCACAGAGTGCTGTGCACACCGTGAGACCAGCGATCTGACCCCATATTGTGGTGTCCAACCCTGGGGCAAAGTAAAAAAGTAAAAAAAATAAAAATAATAAGTGTAAAAAAAATAATTCCAATATAAAAAAAAAAAAATATTCCCCAATAAATTCATTTCTTCCTGTAAATAAAAAAAACAAACCAATAAAAGTACACATATTTGGTATCGCCACGTCCGTAACGACCCCCCTATAAAACGGTCCCACTAGTTAACCCTTTTAGTGAACTCCTTAAAAAAAAAAAAAAGCAAAAAATCAATGCTTTATCATCATACTGCCGAACAAAAAGTGGAATAACACAGGATCAAAAAGACCAATATAAATAATCAGGGTACCGCTGAAAACGTAATCTTGTCCCGCAAAAAACGAGCCATAAAATAAAATAATTATTTTTTATATAAAATTGTTTTTATTGTATAAAAGCACCAAAACATAAAAAAATGATATAAAAGAGGTATCGCCGTAATCGTACTGACCCGAAGAATAAAACTGCTTTAGCAATTTTACCACACGCGGAGCGGTATAAACGCCCCCCCAAAAGAAATTCATGAATTGCTGATTTTTGTTCATTGTAACCTCCCAAAAATCGAAATAAAAAGCGATCAAAAAATGTCACGTGCTCAAATATGGTACCAATAAAAACGTCAACTTGTACCGCAAAAATAATACCTCACATGACTCTGTGGGCCAAAATATGCAAAAATTATAGCTCTCAAAATGTGGTGATGCAAAAAACTATTTTTTGCAAAAAAAAGCATCTTTTAGCGTGACAGCTGCCAATCATAAAAACCCGCTATAAATAGTAAATCAAACCCCCCTTTATAAACCCCTTAGTTAGGGAAAAATAATAAAATTAAAAAAATGTATTTATTTCCATTTTCCATTTAGGGTTAGGGTTGCGGATAAAGTTAGGGGTAGAGTTGAGGCTAAAGTTAGCATTAGGGTTGGGATTAGGGTTAGGGATGTGTTAGGGTTAGGTTTGTGGTTAGGGTTATAGTTAGGGTTGGGACTAGGGTTAGGGTGTGTTTGGGGTTAGGGTTGGAGTTAGAATTGGGGGGTTTCCACTGTTTAGGCACATCAGGGGCTCTCCAAATGTGACATGGCGCCTGATCTCAATTCCAGCCAATTCTGCGTTGAAAAAGTCAAATGGTGCTCCTTCACTTCTGAGCTCTGCCATGCGCCCAAACAGTAGTTTACTCCCACATATGGGGTATCAGCGTACTCAGAAGAAATTGACCCCAAGAGTTATTGTGCAATTTGTCCTGTTACCCTTGAGAAAATAAAAAATTGGGGGCGAAAATATCATTTTTGTAAAAAAAAAAAAGATTTTTTTGTTTTTACGGCTGTACGTTATAAACTTCTGTGAAGCACTTGGGGCTTCATAGAGCTCACCACACATCTAGATAAGTTCCTTGTGGGGTCTATTTTCCAAAATGGGGTCACTTGTGGGGGGTTTCCACGGTTTAGGCACATCAGGGGCTCTCCAAATGCGACATGACGCCCGCAGACAATTCCATCAAAATCTGCAATCCAAAACGTCACTACTTCCCTTCCGAGCTCCGACGTGTGCCCATACAGTAGCTTTCTCCCACATATTGGGTATCAGCATACTCAGGACAAATTGGACAACAACTTTTGGGGTCCAATTTCTCCTGTTACCCTTGTGAAAATAAAATATTGAGAGTGAAAAAATCAATTTTGTTAAAAAAAAAGGATTTTTTTTTTTTACGGCTGTACGTTATAAACTTCTGTTCAAAGTGCTCACCACTAGTGTTGAGCGATACGATACCGCAAGTATCGGGTATCGGCCGATATTAGCTCTATCGGCCTTTCGATACTTAGTTCCGATATTTTCGTCTTATCGGATACCGGAATCGGGATTGTCACTGTCACTGTCAGTGTCCGTCGGTCGGGTCTGTCAGGAGTCAGCGGCACTTACCTGGCAGAAGATCTCCGGCGGTCACGGGCTGGACTGCTTCATGGCCGCCATCATCTTTCCACGGCGGTCACATGCAGTTTCTCGCGATAACTGCAGTGACTGCTGGGTAATCCCGGCCGTAAAGCAGTCAGTCCGATGACGTCACCGCCGGGGAAGCAGGTAATCAGCTGTGCTGCGTCGAGATGACAGGCTCTGCCTGTCATTGCGATGTAGCAGAGCTGGATCGCCGTGGACAGTCGTTACTATGGACTGCGTCGGACAGGTGGTATACTGTTGTTTTTTTTGTTTTTTTTCTTTTTTTACAGGAGATCGATGGCGTCACAGGAATGAGAGTATAATAAAAGAAATGAAAACTGTGTTGTCTCTTTTATTTCATTAAAATACTTTTTTCTTGCTGTGTCTTTTTTTTTATACATTTAAAAACTTTGGGATTAATAATGGATCGGTGTCTTATTGACACCTCTCCATTATTAACCGGGCTTATTCTCACCGTGCAATCAACGGTGACATTAACCCCTTATTACCCCACTTGCCACCGCTACAGGGCAGTGGGAAGAGCCGGGTAAAGTGCCACAATTGGCACATCTTTTGATTCGCCAAATGTGGGGCTGCTGTAGCCTGGTATTATCAGGCTGTTGAGGGCCAAAATCCATGGGCCTTGACAGTCTTTTAATACCAGGCCTCAGCAGTCTGCATTTTACTTGGCTGGTTAACACAAATAGGGGGACCCCTACGCCTTTTTTTTTCGAGGGGATCCCCTATTTTTGTTAACCAACCAAGCTAAGCAAACTGCTGTGGCCTGGTATTATCAGGCTGGCAAGGTCCATGTATGTTGGCTCCTTAACAGCCTTAAATACCATTCCTCAGCAGCAGGGGCGTACATATAAATCATGGGGCCCCATAGCAAAAGTCTGAATGTTCCCCACCCCCCCGAAAAAAAAACCCAGAGGCATTGTAAATGTAAAGTGCCAGCACAGTGAGGGAAGTTGAGTCGCACAGAGACAGGGGTTTTGGGGGTACTCGGCACCGATCACGTCGACTTCTATGGGGGATGTCACGAGTAGCACAGCTCGGTCCGTGACCTGGGCGATCACTGGAATGTGGGATATTTCCAGGGGATGATAGAATGTTCGTGTAGTTTGTCGTGACGCCACCTGTAGTACCTGGTCAGGGTGTCCAGCGCTGCTGTGCAGGTCCTCTGGAAGGGATGGTGTAGTGCAGGTAGGTGAAAAGTCTTCTACAGGTAACACGCTATCCTTCCAGGGCAGATAGATGTGAGATAGAGCAATGGTGCAAAGTGATGTAGCAGAGTGGACTATGCGACGTAGTAAGAAAGCAGGAAACACTTCAAGTTAAACGTTGCATAATAAAATTTTTAATAATAACATTACAAAAGTGCAAATGGCTTATATTATGTGACATGTTTTATTACTGTTGATACCCTTGATATGTGTTATACATGTGTGTTAATAAATACATATTCAACAAAAGTTCAAATAGCATTAGTGCCGAAGTTCGTGGAGACTTCCTAGGACTACAACCCCACCGGGGTAACTTCACAGTGTCCTTTACTTGTGCTTGTGGAGGACCCGCTCCAAACCTCCAACTGTGGTCTTGGGTGGGCTGCAAGACTTTCCTTGAGCAGACCTCACTTTCGGCCACACCAAACGGGTTTTTAGTTTCTGAGGTAGTTGAAAATAGTGCACAGTAAAGTTTTTTGTAAAACCAAAATGGAGCACCGAAGTGCCAACTATTTACAGAAAAATTTGTGAGCCACTACAGTTCATGGCTTCAAAGTTGAACATTTTCATTACAGTGAAACACCATTACCCAACCTGGGTATATTAAGGCAACAATAAACTTGTTCTTCTGAACATTCACCCGTCCGGGTACATCAAACCATTACCCAACATGGGTATATTAAGGCAAAAATAAACTTGTTCTTCTGAACATTCACCCGTCCGGGTACATCAAACCATTACCCAACATGGGTATATTAAGGCAACAATAAACTTCTTTTTATGAACATTCACCCGTCCGGGTACATCAATAATTTAACTATTTACATACAGAGACCCTGTCCTGGTTATTTAGACTTCTTTGGCTGGCCTCTTCCAGGTACCACCTGGTACTGTTGTGGAGCTTGCCAAACATCCGAGACAGGAGGGTCCACCCAGACCTGATGACGTCGTGTGGCGTGTACAGTGACGTCGTGACCCGCTATCTGGGTCTGTGTGGCCACCTCTTTCGTCTCCCTCCGGGTCTGGAACCCTATGTCCCGGACTGTACGATCCCCAGGGGGCCTAACAGGCGCCGGGTACGGGCCAGCTATCATTATCATGTCCATAGCTGGGGCTGCTGAGGAGACCACTGAGGGAGGCTGGGGAGATTTACGGCGTGGGGTGGGCACTTGTGCAGAAGCCTGGTTGGGGGAGGCTGAAGGCTCGTAGGGTCTGTCAGTTTCCTGACACTCTGGGGAGTAGGGGTCGCACCTGGTAACATTTAGGGCGTACCATCCATTGTAACCCCAGTGTCGGGTGTAAGTCACCAAGTCTCCTGGCAACAGGTCCCTCCCCGGGTGTCCTTCTGGGAGGTGAGCCTCCACGTCCCGCCGGGTTACAAAAACTTCTAAATAAAGTCCAGGCTCCTGGATGAAGCCCCAACCACCTTTTAACTTAAAGTTCCGTACTGCACCTTTACGCCGCGGCTCCCTCACCGTACTTTTATCCTTTCTCATACGTGCCTTCTCTGCCAGGTCCTTCTCCAGGTGACGTTGCCGAAGCTTTTGGGATTCTCGCTGCTCCCTTTGTCGCTCTGCTTCCCGCTCCCGACGTCTCCACTCTTCCTCCTGACGCCGGTTGTAATTCTCCTCCACCAGCTGCTCCATGTCTCCACCATCAAATGCCAGCTTACGATGTCCGGTTTGCGGCAGCTCTCCTGGTGCCCCCAGTCCTGGCGGCGCTCACCTGTGGCGGAAGCAGCCGGCTCTGGAACAGATGACGGTCGGGGCTCCGGTACAGGCAGGTAGTGCTCTGGTGCCTGCGCGGCCTCCTCCATGAGGACGGGTGTCGCTTCTTCTGCCTCAGCGACGGGGGCAGACAGCGGGATCTGGGGTGCTGGTGCGGCGTTTTCTGCAGGAACGGGTGCCTCCACTGTGATACTGGCAACCGGTTCAGATTGCAAGGGCTGGGATGCCCGCACGGCCTTCTGTACTGGAATGGGTGCCTCCACTGAGATACTGGCAACCAGTTCAGATTGCAAGGGCTGGGATGCCCGCACGGCCTTCTGTACTGGAACGGGTGCCTCCACTGAGATACTGGCAACTGGTTCAGATTGCAAGGGCTGGGATGCCGCATGGCCTTCTGTACTGGAACGGGTGCCTCCACTGAGATACTGGCAACCGGTTCAGATTGCAAGGGCTGGGATGCCCGCACGGCCTTCTGTACTGGAACGGGTGCCTCACCTTCCGGTACAGACACTTCAGGGGGTAAGAGGGATTGGCGCTGCTCCAATTGTAGTTTTAGGGCCCGCCAGCTCGCTTCCATCCTGGCGACCTCCTCCGGTGGCCAGGTCTCTCAGGGTATCCTCTGCTTCTTCCAGCGTAGGAGGGTTTCCAGGCCGGGTGCCAAACGGTGGCTCCTGGCGATCGAGTCGCTTCCGTGGGGGGAGAGCTCTGACTCCTCCATCCCTTCCCACTTCTGCTCACGTCCATTCGCCATCTCAGCAAAGTCACATGTGTCATTAGCATCAGGAGAGGCGACAGCTTTTGTAGGGAGGCGGGACCTTCGCGTTCGTTTACGCCCACTGAGGAGGATGAGGAGGCGGAACTCCAGAGCTGTGGGGCACGATCTTACATTGCAGTAACATTTAGAGTGTGCGGACATCGTTTTCGCGCCACGGAGTGAGTGTACGCCCACGAGAGCACCCCCTTATTCTTCACCTGTGCCTCGTGGCGCAGATATGACGGAAAAATGGCAAATACAGTCTATGATGATTTTTGCAATTCTCAAGCAAAAAAACAGTTCAATTAAGGCACACAGGACACATATATATGTCACAATGACATGTATATATATATATATATGTATTCTAAGTGTGTATATTTTGTGTTTACAAGGAAAGAAAGTGTTTTTTTAGTTGCAATATTTTGTTCCCATAGACTTACATGGGACTTCCGGTATCGGAATCGGATATCGACGATATTTAGTGATATCGGCGATACCATTCCGATCCGATATTTTTAGATATCGAGCAGTATCGCTCAACACTACTCACCACACATCTAGATAAGTTCCTTGGAGGGTCTATTTTCAAAAATGGGGTCACTTGTGGGGGGTTTCCACTTTTTAGGCACATCAGAGGCTCTCCAAAGCGACATGACGCCTGCAGACCATTCCATCAAAGTCTGCAATCCAAAACGTCACTACTTCCGAGCCCCGACGTGTGCCCATACAGCAGTTTTCTCCCACATATTGGGTATCAGCGTACTCAGAACAAATTGGACAACAACTTTTGGGGTCCAGTTTCTCCTGTTCCCCTTGGGAAAATAAAAAGTTGGGGACTTAAAATCATGTTTGTGGAAAAAATATGATTTTTTTATTTTCATGCTCGGGCGTTTTAAACTTTGGTTAAACACCTGGGGGTTCAAAGTTCTCACCACACATCTAGATAAGTTCCTTGAGGGGTCTAGTTTCCAAAATGGTGTCATTTGTCGGGGGTTTCCACTGTTTAGGCAGATCAGGAGCTCTCCAAACACGACATGGCGTCTAACCAATTCTGCGTTGAAAAAGTCAAACGGCGCTCCTTTTCTTCCAAGGTCTGCCATGCACCCAAACAGAGGTTTACCCCCACATATGGGGTATCAGCGTACTCAGGACAAATTGCACAATAACTTTTGGAGTCTTGTTACCCTTGGGAAAATAAAAATTGGGGTGAAAAGATCATTTTTGTGGAAAAAATATGATTTTTTAATTTTACGGCTCTACGTTATAAACTTGTGTGAAGCACTTGGGGGTTCAAATTGCTCACCACAGATCTAGATAAGTTCCTTAGGGGGTCTAGTTTCTAATATGGTGTCACTTGTGGGGGTTTCCACTGTTTAGGCACATCAGGGGCTCTCCAAATGCAACATGTCGTCCAATCTCAATTCCAGCCAATTTTGGTTGGAAAAAGTCAAATGGTGCTCCTTCCATTTCGAGCTCTGCCGTGCGCCCAAACAGTGGTTCCCCCCTACATATGGGGTATCAGCGTACTCAGGACAAATTGGACAACAACTTTTGTGGTCCAATTTCTCCTGTTACCCTTGGGAAAATAAAAAATTGGTGACTAATAGATAATTTTTGTGGGAAAAAAATAGGATTTTTTATTTTCATGCCTGGGCATTATAAACTTGTGTGAAGCACTTGGGGGTTCAAAGTGCTCACCACAGATCTAGATAAGTTCCTTAGGGGGTCTAGTTTCCAAAATGGGGTCACTTGTGTGGGGTTTCCACTGTTTAGGCTCATCTGGAGCACTGCAAACGGAACATGACCCCCATCAATGTCTGCATTGTAAAATGTTATTACTTCCTTTCCAAGCCCTGCCTTGCGCCCAAACAGTTTCCCCCCCCCACATATGGGGTATCAGCGTACTCAGGAAAAATTGGACAACAACTTCTGGGGTCCAATTTCCTTGAGAAAAATCAAAAATTTGGGACGAAAAAATCTTTTTTGTGAAAAAAAATTTTTTTTCACACCCAGACATTATAAACTTTTGTGAAACACTTGGGGGTTCAAAGTGCTCACAACAGATCTAGATAAGTTCCATAGGGGGTCTAGTTTCCAAAATGGTGTCACTTATGGGGGATTTCCACTGTTTAGGCACATCAGAGGCTCTCCAAACGCGACATGGCGTCCAATCTCAATTCCAGCCAATTTTGGTTGGAAAAAGTCAAACGGCGCTCCTTCCCTTACGAACTCTGCCGTGTGCCCAAACAGTGGTTTTCCCCAACATATGGGGTATCGGAGTACTCAGGAGAAATTGCACAACAACTTTATCTGTCCATTTTCTCCTTTTACCATTGTAAAAATAAAAAAAGTTTGCAAAAGATCATTTTTGTGACTAAGAAGTTAAATATTCATTTTTTCCTTCCACGTTGCTTCAGCTCCTGTGAAGCACCTGAAGAGTTAATAAACTTCTTGAATGTGGTTTTGAGTACCTTGAAGGGTGCAGTTTTTAGAATAGTGTCACTTTTGGGTATTTTCTGCCATATACAGTCATGACCATAAGTTTTGAGAATGACACAAATATTATATTTTCACATGATCTGCTGCCCTCTGGTTTTTATGTGTGTGTTTGACAGATGTTTTTATCACAGACAGAAATATAATTGCAAACATATGAGTAACAAAAGCTTATATATTGACAGTTAGAATGAGTTAATGCAGCAAGTCAATATTTGCAGTGTTGACCCTTCTTCTTCAGGACCTCTGCAATTCTCCCTGGCGTGCTCTCAATCAACTTCTGGACCAAATCCTGACTGATAGCAGTCCATTCTTGCACAATCAATGCTTTCATTTTGTCAGAATTTTTAGGTTTTTGTTTGTCCACCCGTCTCTTGATGATTGACCACAAGTTCTCAATGGGATTAAGATCTGGGGAGTTTCCAGGCCATGGACCCAAAATCTCTATGTTTTGTTCCCTGAGCCATTTAGTTATCACCTTTGCTTTATGGCAAGGTGCTCCATCATGCTGGAAAAGGCATTGTTGATCGCCAAACTGCTCTTGGAGGGTTGGGAGAAGTTGCTCTTGGAGGACATTCTGGTACCATTCTTTATTCATGGCTGTGATTTCAGGCAAGACTGTGAGAGAGCCGATTCCCTTGGCTGAGAAGCAACCCCACACATGAATGGTTTCAGGATGCTTAACAGTTGGCATGAGACAAGACTGGTGGTAGCGCTCACCTTGTCTTCTCTGAATGAGGCATTTTCCTGATGTCCCAAACAATCGAAAAGGGGATTCATCAGAGAAAATAACTTTACCCCAGTCCTGAGCAGTCCACTGCCTGTACCTTTTTCAGAATATCAGTCTGTCCATGATGTTTTTTCTGGAGAGAAGTGGCTTCTTTGCTGCCCTCCTTGAGACCAGGCCTTGCTCCAAGAGTCTCCGCCTCACAGTGCGTGCAGATGCACTCACACCTGCCTGCTGCCATTCCTGAGCAAGCTCTGCACTGCTGGTAGCCCGATCCCACAGCTGAAACACTTTTAAGAGACGGTCCTGGCGCTTGCTGGTCTTTCTTGGGCCCCTGGAGCCTTTTTGGCAACAATGGAACTTCTCTCCTTGAAGTTCTTGATGATGCGATAGATTGTTGACTGAGGTGCAATCTTTCTAGCTGCGATACTCTTCCCTGTTAGGCCATTTTTGTGCATTGCAATGATGACTGCACGTGTTTCTTTAGAGATAACCATGGTTAACAGAAGAGAAACAATGATGCCAAGCAGCAGCCTCCTTTTAAAGTGTCCAGTGGTGTCATTCTTACTTAATCATGACAGATTGATCTCCAGCCTTGTCCTCATCAACACCCACACCTGTGTTAATGGAACAATCACTGAAAAGAGGTTAGCTGGTCCTTTTAAGGCAGGGCTGCAATGATGTTGAAATGTGTTTTGGGGGATAAAGTTCATTTTCTAGCCAAATATTGACTTTGCAAGTAATTGCTGTTAAGCTCATCACTCTTTATAACATTCTGGAGTATATGCAAATTGCCATTAGAAAAAGTGAAGCAGTAGACTTTGTAAAAATTAATATTTGTGTCATTCTCAAAACTTTTGGCCATGACTGTAGTCCCCTCAAAGTGACTTCAAATGTGAGGTGGTCCCTAAAAAAAAGGCTTTGCAAATTTTGTTGTAAAAATGAGAAATCGCTGGTCAAATTTTAACCCTTATACCTTATTCCTACCCAAAAAAAATTTTGGTTCCAAAATTGTGCTGATGTAAAGTAGACATATAGGAAATGTTATTTCTTAACTATTTTTGTGTGACATATTTCTCTGTTTTAAGGGAATAAAAATTCAAAGCTTGAAAATTGCTAAATTTTCAAAATTTTCGCCATATTTGCATTTTTTCAAAAATAAAAGCAAGTTATATCGAATAAATTTTACCACTATTGTGAAGTAAAATATGTCACGAGAAAACAGTCTCAGAATCCCGAATATTGGTTGAAGCGTTCCAGAGTTATAACCTCATAAAGAGACAGTGGCCAGAATTGTAAAAATTGGCCCGGTCATTAACGTGCAAACCACCCTTGGGGGTGAAGGGGTTAAACATGTCAGGGTGATTTTACAGTATACCGCACTGAATTGCCAGATTTTCTAAAGGACACCAGTGCGTATTTCAGGCTAGTCACATGTGTGGGCCGTGTGTAATCCATATTTTTCTCGCCCCCATAGACTTGCATTGGCGTATTATGGGCGTAATATGGTGACAATGGCAGCATGCTGCGATTTTCTCAGCCTGTATAATACGGCTGAGAAAAATGCGCTGATCGGAGCTTCCCCATAGATTAACATTGGTCCGAGTGCAATGCGATTTTTTTCTACGTAGCACTCGTCCGTGTTTCTTGCTAGTGTGACTCCGGCCTTACACACAGCCTTTACTTGCCGTATATGGGGTGGGCTTACTTTGTGAGTGCACTCCATACATCGGCTGCTGACTTTTGTCGTCCATGCATGGTGGAACTCGGTAAGATGTTAGAATGCAAAATTAATCCTTAATCCTTAATTCCTTACACACCGGCACTAATTGTCCAGAAACACGATGTGAATGCAGGGTGCCGATGAGTTACCAAGGCAGCACAGGTCATGCTGGAGACCTCCATTGTTGCCACATTCGTTTCATACAAGATTGGCAATTTAGCTACATACTGCTATGCCCTAATTTGTAGTACATAGTATAGGCAGTCAATTGTTCGCAGATTCAAGTCCCCTAAGGGTCGTAAAAAATTACAAAATAAAAAATATAAAAGTTTATATAATTCCCATTTTCCGACCTAAAGATGAAAGAAATAAAAAAAACTAAAAACAAACCTATTTGGTATCTGTGAAAGTCCAATCGATCAAAATACAAAATTAATTAAACCATACAGTAAATTCAGAAGTGAAAAAAAAGAATAGAAACACAAGAATCAAATAAAAAAGAATCAAAACACTGTAGTTTTTTGTTGCTGTGCTACTGACAAAAAAGTGCAACAAAGCGCAAACATCATATATTCCTCAAAATGTATCAATATAACCATCATCTCGACATACAAAAAACAAGCCTCATACAGCTCCATCAATGGAAAAATAAAACAGTTATGGGTCTTAGAAAATGGAATCACAAACCAAAACTTTTTTACAAAGCTTAATTTATTTTTGATTACAAAAATATAAAAAAAGAAAACTATACGAGTTTGCATCCTTGTAATCACAATGACCTGAGAAATTGTGTCACCAGATCTTTTTTTACTGCACTATGAACACAATAAAAACAAAACTCAACAATAATGGTGGAATTGAGTTTTTTCACTATTTTTCTGTACGATATGTAGTAAATTAAATAGTATCATTCAAAACTACAACTCGTCACGTAAAAAAACTGAAGTTCATTCGGCTGTCAGAGCTAAAATAAAAAAAGTTATGGTTCTTGGAAAAAGAGTAGCAAAAAAGGAAAAACGCAAAAATGGAAAATCGCCAGTCATGAAGGAGTTAAACTACTTAAACAAGATGAAGCAAATATCCTCCTCCAAGAAATCCATTTGAACCTTTTCCAAACTGTTCAATTTTCCTTTTTGTACTGTCAATATTTTCTCCTCCTCCATTCAAGAGTCATAACTTTTTTTTATTTTTCCATCATAATAGCCAGATGAGGGCTTGTTTATTTTTTGTAAAAGGATTAATTTTTATCATAAAACATACTGAAAAACAGGAAAAAATATTCCAATTGGAATGAGATGGTGAAAAAAACATGTAATTCTGCTATTGTTTTTTTAATTCTTTTTTTTAATAGTGGAAAAGAGTAGTTATTAAAATTTTTATATTTGTTTTATTTTTTTAACATCTTTAGAAACATTTTTTTTCAATAGTCCCTCTAGAGGACTTGAACCTGCGATTGTCTGATTGCTTATACTGTGAAAATCATGGCCACCCATAATGCTCTGCCTGTGGCTGAGCTTCAAAGAGTACCTAGATTGCAGTTACAGGGAACTTTAGCAGGCCCTGTCTAGCAATGGTAACCAATCAGTTATCATTGTGGGGGGGAGCGATGGGATCCGGTGCATATGAGCACCGGCTATAACTTCATTTAAGTAGCAGTTATTTACAGTGTCATCTAAATGGCTAACAGCAGCGGCCAAAGCTGAGCTCCAATTGCTACTGTTAGCCACTTAAATGACACTATAAATAACTGCTATTTAAATGACACTTTAATATAGGCATCATCTACTACATGTGGACAGAGCTCAGTTCCTGAGCCCCCTCTACACTTGGGACCCTCAGCATAGTATGTATAGTTAAGTGAAGGAGTTAAAGAAGGTGAACTTCCCAAATTGCCAACAAATTATTTATCAAGA
The DNA here is from genome assembly GCA_033576555.1 of Oophaga sylvatica. Taxonomy (NCBI): domain Eukaryota; kingdom Metazoa; phylum Chordata; class Amphibia; order Anura; family Dendrobatidae; genus Oophaga; species Oophaga sylvatica. The sequence goes on along the minus strand of JARQOD010000008.1, from coordinate 162,068,968 downwards.
TTGTATCATAGTTGTAGCTTGAATACAGACTGTAATGGTGTATTGATTGAACTTCACAAAGATATATATTTTATGTTTCTAGATCAACATGTGTTAAGAGATGATGGAGGAATTTTGTAGGAGGTAAAATCAGCAATGTTACTTACACCTTAGAAAATCTATATGTTCCCAACACCACACAGGCTAAATAGCTTCCCAAAGGTTTGGAGGAATTACAAGATTTTGATGAAGGGGTTGTAATGGAGCACAGTTGGTGGACACGCGGCAACTAAGGCTTCCACAGACAAGCCACTCCATGTAGCAGCTCACCCTTCACCCTTTAAGCCCTATATAGGAATCTGGACTTAAACTGGGCCCTCTGTCCAAAAAATGCAGGAAAATGGTAGATTGCACCATCCCTAATTATCCTGAATTACCCTTACGTATAAGATGTTCCTGATCGCCGAGGTTGGCACCATGAAAAGCAATATGCTGCTCCTGCTTCTTTTCTCTCTCCCCATTCATAACTCTATGTTTACCTAAAGTACAGTAAAAGGTAAAGTAGAAAAAATGTTTTAACCCCTTAACGACCGCCGATACGCCTTTTAACGGCGGTCATTAAGGGTACTTAAACCACATCGCCGTTAATTAACGGCGATGTGGAAAAAGTGAATAGCGCCCCCAGAGGCGTATTTTCTCCGGGGTCTTGGCTACCGGGTGTAGCCGAGACCCCAGAGAACATGAATCGGGTCGGTTTTTACCGACACCGATGTTGCGATCGCCGTTATTAACCCTATAACGGCGACCGCAACAAAAAAAAAAAATCTGATGTGCCATTTAATTTCTCTGTCCTCTGATATCATCGGACATCAGAGGACAGAGAAAAAGGGTCCCCGATCCCCCCCTTGTGTCCCCCAGTGTCTCCGTTGTGGCCCGCGGGCCCACCTTCCTCCTCCGGTGGGCGCCGCCATCTTGAATGGCGGGCGCATGCTCAGTGCGCCCGCCGCGTTCTGCCGGGGGGGGTGGGCAATTTTCTCTGGGGTCTCGGCTGCCGAGGGTAGTCGAGACCCCAGAGAACATGATCGGGGTCGTAGTTACCGACGCAAAAAAAAAAAAAAAAAAAGATTTCTCTCCCCTCTGATGTGATCGCACATCAGAGGGGAGAAAATGAGTGTCCCCCGGTCCCCCGATCGCCCCCCTCTATACTTACCGGTGTCCTCCGTCCTCCTCAAGGCCCCAGGAAACCGGCGTCTTCTTCCTGCAAAAAATAAATGGCGGGCGCATGCGCAGTGCGCCCGCCGATCTGCTTGGCGGCAGATTCAAAAAAGTTTCCTTCATTCTCACAAAAGTGCATTTTGATCACTGTGATAAACTATCACAGTGATCAAAATAAAAAAAACAATACATAACCCCCCCCTTTATCACCCCCTTAGTTAGGGACATATAATAAAATATAGAAATTATATTTTTTTTTCATTTTTCTGTTAGGGTTAGGGTTAGGGTTAGGCTTAGGGTTATAATTAGGGTTAGGGTTATAATTAGGGTTAGGGTTATAATTAGGGTTAGGGTTAGGGTTATAATTAGGGTTAGGCTGGGTTCATACTGCGTTATGGCAGTCCGTTAGACGGACTGCGTTACACCGCGGTATAACGCGGTGTAACGCAGTCCGTTAACGCTGCCATTCACCCCCATTTGAGGGCGCATCGCGACGAATGCCGTAAAGCGGCATGCGTTCGCGACGTGCCATCATTCAGTGACGGAGCCTCGGACGCGGGCTGCAGCGTCTGGGCTCCGTCACCGCTAGCGCAGATGAATCATCTGCTGATTCCTCTGCGCTAGCGGGTATAGCATAACTATGCTATATGCTATACCGTTACCAGCCCGTCAACGCTATATGTTGAACGGGCTGGTAAAACGCAAAATTAACCCAGCCTTAGGGTTAGGGTTATAATTAGGGTTAGGGTTACAATTAGGTTTAGGGTTACAATTAGGGTTAGGGCTACAATTAGGGTTAGGGTTACAATTAGGGTTAGGGTTACAATTAGGGTTGGAATTAGGGTTGGGATTAGGGTTAGGATTAGGGTTAGGGTTGGGATTAGGGGTGTGTTGGGGTTAGGGTTGGAGCTAGAATTGAGGGGTTTCCACTATTTAGGCACATCAGGGGGTCTCCAAACATGACGTGGCGTTCAAAAAGTCAGATGGCGCTCCCTCCCTTCCGAGCCCTGCCGTGCGCCAAAACAGTGGTTTACCCCAACATATGAGGTATCAGCGCACTCAGGACAAATTGCCCACCAATTTTGGGGTTCTAATTTCTCTTGTTACCCTTGGGAAAATAAAAAATAGCTGGCTAAAAAAATCATTTTTGAAGAAAAAAAATTTTTTTATTTTCACGGCCCTGCGTTTATAAATTTCTGTGAAGCACTTTGGGGTTCAAAGTGCTCACCACACATCTAGATAAGTTCCTTAGGGGGTCTAGTTTCCAAAATGGATCACTTGTGGGGGTTTTCCACTGTTTAGACTCATCTGGGGCACTGCAAACGGAACATGACCCCCATCAACGTCTGCATTCCAAAACGTTATTACTTCCTTTCCAAGCCCTGCTGTGCGCCAAAACAGTTCCCCCCCACATATTTGGTATCAGCGTACTCAGGACAAATTGGACAACAACTTTTGGGGTCCAATTTCCTTGTGAAAAATCAAAAATTTGGGACTAAAAAATCATTTTTGTGGAAAATTGTTTTTTTTTTTTTTTCACACCCAGGCATTATAAACTTTTGTGAAACACTTGGGGGTTCAAAGTGCTCACCACAGATCTAGATAAGTTCCTTAGGGGGTCTAGTTTCCAAAATGGGGTCACTTGTGGGGGTTTTCCACTGTTTAGGCTCATCTGGGGCACTGCAAACGGAACATGACCCCCATCAACGTCTGCATTCCAAAACGTTATTACTTCCTTTCCAAGCCCTTCTGTGTGCCAAAACAGTTTCCCCCACCCACATATTTGGTATCAGCGTACTCAGGACAAATTGGACAACAACTTTTGGGGTCCAATTTCCTTGTGAAAAATCAAAAATTTGGGACTAAAAATCATTTTTGTGGAAAATTGATTTTTTTTTTCACACCCAGGCGTTATAAACTTTTGTGAAACACTTGGGGGTTCAAAGTGCTCACCACAGATCTAGATAAGTTACTTAGGGGGTCTAGTTTCCAAAATGGGTCACTTGTGGGGGTTTTCCACTGTTTAGGCACATCTGCGGCACTGCAAACGGAACATGACCCCCATCAACGTCTGTATTCCAAAGCTTTATTACTTCCTTTCCAAGCCCTGCCGTGCGCCCAAACAGTTTCCCCCCCCCACATATTTGGTATCAGCGTACTCAGGACAAATTGGACAACAACTTTTAGGGTCCAATTTCCTTGTGAAAAATAAAAAATTTGGGACTAAAAAATCATTTTTGTGGAAAATTGTTTTTTTTTTTTTTCACACCCAGGCATTATAAACTTTTGTGAAACACTTGGGGGTTCAATGTGCTCACAGCAGATCTAGATAAGTTCCATAGGGGGTCTAGTTTCCAAAATGGTGTTACTTGTGGGGGGTTTCCACTGTTTAGGCGCATCAGGGGCTCTCCAAACGCGACATGGTGTCCAATCTCAATTCCAGCCAATTTTGGTTTGAAAAAGTCAAACGGTGCTGCTTCCATTCCAAGCCCTGCCGTGCGCCCAAACAGTGGTCCCCCCCCATATATGGGGTATCAGCGTACTCAGGACAAATTGGACAACAACTTTTGTGGTCTAATTTCTCCTGTTACCCTTGGGAAAATAAAAAATTGGGGACTAAACGATCAGGTTTGTGGAAAAAATATGATTTTTTATTTTCACGCCCGGGCGTTATAAACTTCTGTCAAGCACTTGGGGCTTCAAAGTGCTCACCACACATCTAGATAAGTTCCTTAGGGGGTCTAGTTTCCAAAATGGGGTCACTTGTGAGGGGTTTCCACTGTTTAGACACATCAGGGCCTCTACAAATGCGACATGGCGTCCAGCCAATTCCGCGTTGAAAAAGTCAAACGGAGCTCCTTTCCTTGCGACCTCTGCTGTGCGCCCAAAAAGTGGTTTACCCCAACATATGGGGTATCGGCATGCTCAGAACAAATTGCACAAAAACTTTTGGGGTCTTGTTACCCTTGGGAAAATAAAAATTGGGGTGAAAAGATCATTTTTGTGGAAAAAATATGATTTTTTATTTTCACGGCTCTACGTTATAAACTTGTGTGAATCACTTGGAGGTTCAAAGTGCTCACCACACATCTAGATAAGTTCCTTAAGGGGTCTAGTTTCCAAAATGGGGTCACTTGTTGGGGGTTTCCACTGTTTAGGCACATCAGGGGCTCTCTAAACGCGACATGGCATCCAGCCAATTCTGTGTTGAAAAAGTCAAACAGCGCTCCTTCCCTTGCGACCTCTGCCGTGCGCCCAAAAAGTGGTTTACCCCCACATATGGGGTATCAGCATACTCAGGACAAATTGCACAAAAACTTTTGCGGTCTTATTACCCTTGGGAAATTAAAAATTGGTGTGAAAAGATCATTTTTGTGGAAAAAAAAATTTTTTTTTTTTCACGGCTCTACGTTATAAACTTGTGTGAAGCACTTGGAGGTTCAAAGTGCTCACCACACATCTAGATAAGTTCCTTAAGGGGTCTTGTTTCCAAAATGGGGTCAGTTGTGATGGGTTTCCACTGTTTAGGCACATCAGGGGCTCTCTAAACGCGACATGGCATTCAGCCAATTCTGCGTTGAAAAAGTCAAACGGCGCTCCTTCCCTTGCGACCTCTGCCATGCGCCCAAAAAGTGGTTTACCCCCACATATGGGGTATCGGCGTATTCAGAAGAAATTGCACAACAAATTTTGTGGTTCATTTTTTCTTTTAACACTTGTGAAAATAAAAAAACTTGGTTCCGAAGTAAAGCTTCTGCAAAAAAAGTTAAATGTCAATTTTTTCCTTCCACATTGCTTCAGCTCCTGTGAAGCACTTGAAGGGTTAATAAACTTCTTGAATGTGGTTTTGAGCACCTTGAGGGGTGCAGTTTTTAGAATGGTGTCACTTTTGGGTATTTTCTATCATATAGACCCCTCAAAGTGACTTCAAATGTGATGTGGTCCCTAAAAAAAAATGGTGTTGTAAAAATGAGAAATCGCTGGTCAACTTTTAACCCTTATAACTTCGTAACAAAAGAAAATTTTGTTCCCAAAATTGTGCTGATGTAAAGTAGACATGAGGGAAATGTTATTTATTAAGGAATTTGTGTGACATATTGTGATGAACGGGCACACAGTCCGCCACACGGTAGCCCGGGGGTCACGGCTTGTGATCCCACCGCTGCCACCACATGTGATGGAACGTGCACACACACGACGGCTGCTGCCGTCCAACCCAGTAAACTGCAGGGATTTATAACTATCCCACTTCCACTTAGGAACTTGCAGCTCTCTGGCGCCCCCTTACCCTCAGGTCAGTCAGGGAACTGCACCTAGGATAATTAGTCGCCAGACGGGTCACTTGGATGTGTGCTGGCTATTGGGCACGCTGCAGTGAGGGAATTATAATTACTCCTGGCTGCAGCCAGGCAGTACCCTTATAAACCCCGCTGCGTCACTGCCAGCGTCACCCAATAGATTAACACTTTACACCCCTTTCTTTTAGCTGCCACCAGCTACGGCTTTTGATGAAAAATTTATCAAGAGGGTCCGTAGCAACCCCAAAACAGTAGCGTAGTACGTCAGGCACGTGAAAATTAGTTTATAGAGCAGGAGAAACAAACTAATAAATTTATAGGTTTATTCCTTAAAAACAGGCAGTGCTTATATAATATAAAAAGATGTAACAAACTGAGACAATATCGTTATGTACAGATGCAGTTATAAAATAAAATAGGATTAAGAATGAAAATCACTCACATGGTTGTTAGATCATATACAGGCAAGCCAGGCTGGGGAAGGAGCCACACGTCATAGTTCATTGGGAGATCTCTTACTCAGCACATCCCAGCAGAAAGAATACTACTAAGGAACATCACTGTAAGACTTATGCATGTCAGCTTCTGACCTCACAAAAAGGGCTGGTCCTCTGGCCACCTCCCCTGGCTGCAAGCTATGGTTTGAGCTCTGCAATATCATAAGGTTCATAACTCGGCGGGGAACTCTAGCAGAATAACGGCAGACCTATCAATGATCTTGCTTTGAAATAATGGTTCAAATGAACCCAAACTTGGGTGACATAGCTCATGGGGCACCCGAGAATTCCATTTCTCGGGCTCTGTTGGAGTTACGGGTTCACCGGTACCACGGGAACGATGCCCGTCGGCCATGGTTCAACACAGCGACGTTCGTGTTTCTAGCGAATGCTCCCACCGTGTTATTAACCAAAAAAGAATGAATACTCCAACATGGCTGCTATAGGAAGAAAGCACGTGTTCGGACAATGCAGGACTCCTGCGGTGAAGCGGGAAAACTTCCAGCACTGGCAGCTCACATTACACTGCCTGAGTGCAGGCTGACAGGGGGGAAGGGAGAAGTATGAGAGCTGAAGAGAGAAGGAGGGCTTTCAGCAGTACAAAAAAAAAAAGAGATGAGGACAGCAATTCCAGCACAGCACTCATCACACCTCCCCCCCTTTGAGGGCGCTACGGAGGCATGACCTGTCGGTAATCCGACATGCGCACCTCAGCGGGTTCGCCACGTCGTGATAACCCATCAGCATTCCCATGATCACTGCCTTTCTTGTGTTGTACGGCAAAATCATACTGCTGCAGGGCAAGGCTCCAGCGTAGCAACCTACCATTGGTTCCGGACACTGTGTGCAGCCAGCTCAGAGGGTTGTGGTCGGTGACCACCTTGAAGGTGCGCCCGTACAGGTAGGGCTGCAAACGTTGCAGTGCCCAGACCATGGCCAGGCACTCCTTCTCGATGGTGGAGTATGCCACTTCCCTTGGCAGAAGTTTCCGGCTCAGGTACAACACGGGGTGCTCCTGGTCCCCCGAATCAACCTGGCTGAGTACAGCACCGAGGCCAAATTCGCTGGCATCAGTCTGTACCAGGAAGGGCCGACTGCTGTCGACGGCTCTCAACACTGGAGAGCTGCACAGGGCTGTTTTCAAAGCTCGGAATGCCGCCTCACAGCCATCTGTCCAGTTGACTGTTTGGGGTAGACCGCCCTTGGTGAGGTCCGTCAAGGGTTTTGCAATGGCGCTATAGTTCGGTACGAAACGCCTATAGTACCCTGCAGTGCCCAGGAAGGACTTCACCTGCTTTTTGGTCCTGGGGGTGGGCCAGGACACGATCGCGTCCACTTTCTCGGGCTCTGGACTCATGGAACCCCCGCCTACCCGGTGCCCCAGGTAGTGGACCTCCCTCATGCCCATCTGGCATTTTCCCGGCTTGATGGTCAGACCTGCCTGGTGAATACGCTTGAGCACCTCCTGGAGATGCTGAAGGTGTTCCTCCCAGGTGGAACTGAAGACGGCAATGTCGTCCAGGTACGCCACAGCGTACTCCTCCAGTCCCTGAAGCAGGTGGTTGACCATCCGCTGAAAAGTGGCAGGGGCATTCTTCATGCCGAAAGGCATGACCGTGGACTCGTACAGTCCAAAAGGGGTGATAAAGGCAGATTTCTCCTGCGCCGCAGGGCTCAGGGGAATCTGCCAGTATCCCCGGCTCAGATCCATGATGGATATGTACTTGGCATTCGCCAACCGCTCCAGCAGATCCTCGATGCGTGGCATTGGGTGCGCATCAGAGGTAGTGATGGCGTTGAGCCCCCTGTAGTCCACGCAGAACCGGGTGGTCAGATCCTTTTTTGGCACGAGAACTACAGGTGAGGCCCACGCGCTTTTGGACGGCCGGATCACCCCAGCTGCAACATCTCATGGATCTCCTGGCGCATAATCTGCTGCACTTCCTCAGAGATCCGATAAGGTGTCCGCCGTAACGGGGCGTGATTCCCGGTGTCCACCTCGTGGACTGCCAACTCGGTCCTTCCGGGTCGGTTCGTGAACTCGGCCCGAAGGGTTCCAGAGTGGTCAGCAACTGCAACCGCTGGGAGACGGTTAGCGAGGCATTTACCTCCATGTCCTCAATGGACCCATTGGCATTAGCTTGGGCCAGCATGTCTAGGAGGGGATCCTCTTCCCCGTCCTCGGGCAGATTGCAGACCGGTAGGACGCAGGCTTCACGTTCGTGATGGGCCTTCATCATGTTGACGTGAAAGGCCTTGCGCCTACCCCGAGTGTGGTCAAGCGTGACCATGTAGGTGGCTGGGTTGAGCTGTTGGTGCACGACGTACGGGCCTTCCCAGGCTGCCTGAAGCTTATCCTTTGGTACGGGGACCAGCACCCACACCTTTTGACCCACCTGGTAGGTCCGCTCCCGGGCGTTCTGGTCGTACCAGTGCTTCTGGTCAGCCTGAGCCTGCGTCATGTTGTCATGCACCAACTGCGTCAAGGTCTGCATCTTGTCGCGGAAGCGCATGACATAATCCACGATGGACACTTCCGTGGGGTTTGGCTCATCTTCCCAGGATTCTCTTATCAACCCAAGGGGTCCCCGGACTTGCCTACCATACAGGAGCTCGAAGGGGGAGAACCCCGTCGAGGCCTGCGGGACTTCTCTGTAGGCAAATAGCAGGTGTGGGAGGTACCGCTCCCAATCGCGTCCCTGGGTCTCAACCAGCATGCGGAGCATCTGTTTGAGGGTACCGTTAAAGCGCTCACACAAACCATTGGTCTGTGGGTGATACGCACTCGATACCATACGCGTCACCTGCATTTTGCTGCAGAGAGCCTTCATTAGGCGAGACATAAATTGGGTCCCTTGATCGGTAAGCATCTCCCTGGGAAATCCTACCCGTGAAAAGATGGTCACCAGTGCATTTGCCACCTTATCTGCCCTAGTTGAGGACAGAGCTACCGCCTCCGGGTACCGGGTAGCGTAGTCTACCACAGTCAGGATGTATTGCTTTCCAGAGCTGCTGGGGACGGCCAGCGGGCCCACAATGTCCACCGCGATCCTCTGGAAAGGCTCCTCTATCACTGGCAACGGGATCAGGGGAGCCTTAAGAGCAGGCCCCGCCTTCCCCACTCTTTGACAGGTGATACAGGAGCGGCAGTAGTTAGTCACATCTGTCCCCATCTTGGGCCAATAGAAGTGTTGAGACAGCCGTGCCTTAGTTTTGCTAATCCCCAAGTGTCCAGCAAGTGGAATCTCATGGGCAATCCTCAACAACTCACCTCGGAACTGGTGCGGGACGACCAGCTGTTTTTCCCTCAACAACTCCTTTTGGGAACCTCCGGGTACTGTCTCCCGGTACAACCTTCCTCGTTCCCAGAACACCCTCTCCTTATCAGTCACGGAGGTGGGCGTCTCGGCGAGGTGCCTCAAGTTCCCCAGGCTCGCATCTGAGTGCAGAGCGGCCTGGAACTCCTGGCTGGAGGCAGCCAGAAGTGACGTCAGGGTTCCTTCCTCACTGGGACCCTCTGGGACCGGCTCTGGGTCCACCTCTGGTTCAGTCTCTCCTGTAGCGGAGGAGGGTCCAGATGGCAGGGCGCTACCTGCGATCCGGGCACTCTGACTGCGGGTGACAGCAGCTACATATGCAGTCTCCCCGGGGATTTCTATAGACCCATCAGCCTGCGCTGCTATGGGCTCTACCTCCCCATCCACCCCAACACTTCAGGAGCAGTGCTACTTATGGGCCAGTTACCTTCCTCGGTGGCACTGGTCAGTGTCATGGCGTCACCTTCCTCCCGGTTCCCATGCACCTCCCCATTTCCTTGAGCATTGTCGCTTGCTCCTGCTAGGGGTTCCTCAGCCGTCTCACTCCGCAGAGCGACGGGACCGAACGCTCCTGTACCTGTGGACACATCTACCACTTCAGAGAAAGGGTTAACAGATTCAGATGGCACAGATACATCACTATCAACATCAATCCTAGGAAAGAAAGGTTATCAGTTGCATCATCACTCCGCGAAGCATTAACAGGTAACACAATCAGTTTCCCATCATCATCAACATCAACATCATGGTTAACGTTAACCTTATCATCAGATTGGGAAGGGGTGTCAGGGACATAGTACGCCACCATCCTCCCCAGATCAGTCCCCAATAAAACATCAGTGGGCAGGTTTTCGGACACCCCCACTTCCTTCACCCCGCTCCCGGCACCCCAGTCAATGAAAACTCGGGCTATCGGCAAGGGGTAGTGGACACCCCCAATCCCTGTGACAGTTAAGGTTTTCCCCGGAATCAACTCTTCAGGGGCCGCCAGTTTGGGTCGGATGAGGGTTCGTTCAGCCCCGGTGTCCTTGAGGCCTGTAGCAAGACGGGCCCCCACGCGGACGGGCTGCACGTTGTCATCAACCCTCCCCACCACACCACCCACCAAAAGAACAGAGGCGTTGGGCCCGGAGGCCTTGGCTGGGGGGTTCTTCTGCCTCTCCGGACAGGTGGCGCTGATGTGTCCAGTCCTTTTACAGGAGAAACACTGGCGGGGGTCTGATGTAGTTCTGGCGCTGGCAAAGGGGATAGTGCCTCCAGAGGGACGACTGGCAGGGGCACTGGGGTTTGTTGCAGGCTTACCCCCTCCCCAGCAGGTGGCGACGGGCTTCCGCACCTCGGGTTTCCGGTTGGCCTCATAGCTGTCGGCGATCCGGGTTGTTGTGACCGCGTCCTCTGGTTCTCGGTCCAGGATGAACTGTCGGCCTCAGCTGGGCACAGATGCAGGAACTGGTCTTTGATCATCAGGTCTTTCAGCTCCTCATAGGTGTCAACTGACAGTCCATGGATCCACTGGTCAAAGTGGTTCCTGAGTCCTTGCACCACATCGCTATAACTGTCGTGTGGGCCACGTTGGAGGTTCCGGAACTTCTTTCGGTATACCTCAGGGGTTAGCTGGTACTTGGCAATCAGGGCCTGCTTGATGGCCTCATAGTCACTGTCTTGATCTGGCGCGAGGGAAGCGAACGCCTCCAAAGCTTTGCCCTTTAGCCCGGGGTCAAGTACCTGGCCCATTGGTCGGCAGGCAGCCGGTACTGTCTGCAGACTTTCTCAAAGGCCCGCAGAAAAGTGTCCAAGTCTCCGTCCCTTTCCAGCACGGGAAAGTGCTCCGGCCGGGGCTTGGGACTCTGAGTGCTGCTGGGCACACTGCTCTGAGCTGTGGAGGGCACTGCCCCTCGCTGAACCATCTCCAGCTCATGGGCTCTCTGCGCTTGGGCTTCCCGCTCGGCTCGGGCTCTCTCAGCCTCCCGCTCGGCTCTCTCAGCCTCTCGCTGGGCTTGGCGCTCGGCTCGGGCCTCCTGCTGGTATTGCTGAATCAGCTTCAGGCGCTCCCCCCGGTCGTCGGTGGGGAGTTCCTCCAGGGCCGCCTGCAGGTAAGGGTCCATCCCGCCCTGGTTGTAAGCCTGCAGTGTTTGGGCCTCTGCTGCCGCCCCACCTTGGCTTGGGCCGGCTTCTGTGCCCTCCTTGCTCTCAGCGTGGTCCTGCGGCATCAGGACCTTGATCAGTTGAGCTTTGGTTTGGCCCCTGGGTCAAGGCCTCTGGAAATGCATATTCCAGCAAGAGTGTCCCTTTTCTGCAGTTTGTACCAACTTGCTCCTATTGTAGCCATGTTTGCCAAATAAAAGATAGGATAGAAAAACAAAGAGAAGGGAGGGGTAACCGCAAGTACACACAATTGTCTCAGGACTAATAAACACTGAGTCTGTTCTCCAAAACTTTAGTTGCAGGGTCGCTGAAGAACCGTGCAAGTTTTTTAGTGAATGGAATGATTGCTCAAACCAGATCACTAATGCTCTATAATCCCACCGCTCTGCCACCAATATGTGATGAACGGGCACACAGTCCGCCACACGGTAGCCCGGGGGTCACGGCTTGTGATCCCACCGCTGCCACCACATGTGATGGAACATGCACACACACGACGGCTGCTGCCGTCCGACCCAGTAAACTGCAGGGATTTAAAACTATCCCACTTCCACTTAGGAACTTGCAGCTCTCTGGCGCCCCCCTTACCCTCAGGTCAGTCAGGGAACTGCACCTAGGATAATTAGTCGCCAGACGGGTCACTTGGATGTGTGCTGGCTATTGGATACGCTGCAGTGAGGGAATTATAATTACTCCTGGCTGCAGCCAGGCAGTACCCTTATAAACCCCGCTGCGTCACTGCCAGCGTCACCCAATAGATTAACACTTTACACCCTTTCTTTTAGCTGCCACCAGCTACGGCTTTTGATGAACAATTTATCAAGAGGGTCCGTAGCAACCCCAAAACAGTAGCGTAGTACGTCAGGCACGTGAAAATTCGTTTATAGAGCAGGAGAAACAAACTAATAAATTTATAGGTTTATTCCTTAAAAACAGGCAGTGCTTATATAATATAAAAAGATGTAACAAACTGAGACAATATTGTTATGTACAGATGCAGTTATAAAATAAAATAGGATTAAGAATGAAAATCACTCACATGGTTGTTAGATCATATACAGGCAAGCCAGGCTGGGGGAAGGAGCCACACGTCATAGTTCATTGGGAGATCTCTTACTCAGCACATCCCAGCAGAAAGAATACTACTAAGGAACATCACTGTAAGACTTATGCATGTCAGCTTCTGACCTCACAAAAAGGGCTGGTCCTCTGGCCACCTCCCCTGGCTGCAAGCTATGGTTTGAGCTCTGCAATATCATAAGGTTCATAACTCGGCGGGGAACTCTAGCAGAATAACGGCAGACCTATCAATGATCTTGCTTTGAAATAATGGTTCAAATGAACCCAAACTTGGGTGACATAGCTCATGGGGCACCCGAGAATTCCATTTCTCGGGCTCTGTTGGAGTTACGGGTTCACCGGTACCACGGGAACGATGCCCGTCGGCGCATGGTTCAACACAGCGACGTTCGTGTTTCTAGCGAATGCTCCCACCGTGTTATTAACCAAAAAAGAATGAATACTCCAACATGGCTGCTATAGGAAGAAAGCACGTGTTCGGACAATGCAGGACCCCTGCGGTGAAGCGGGAAAACTTCCAGCACTGGCAGCTCACATTACACTGCCTGAGTGCAGGCTGACAGGGGGGGAAGGGAGAAGTATGAGAGCTGCAGAGAGAAGGAGGGCTTTCAGCAGTACAAAAAAAAAAAGAGATGAGGACAGCAATTCCAGCACAGCACTCATCACACATATCTCTCTGATTTAAGGGCATAAAAATTTAAAATTTGAAAATTGCTAAATTTTCAAAATTTTCGCCATATTTCCGTTTTTTTCATAAATAAACACAAGTCATATCAAAGAAATTTTACCACTAACGTGAAGTACAATATGTCACGAAAAAACACTCTCAGAGTCAGCGGGATTCGTTAAAGCGTTCCAGAGTTATAACCTCATAAAGTGACAGTGGTCAGAATTGTAAAAATTGGCCCGGTCATTAAGCTGCAAAATGGCTCTGTCACTAAGGGGTTAAAGAGCTTTAAAGTTACAGATAACAGCTCACAGTTTACAGACAGATCATTTGTATGTAATATCAGGTTTGTGTGATATGTATGTTTATGTATCTATTTTTCAATAATTCCAATACAGTATAACCTAAAAAATAGAATTAAACATAATCATGGCCTCAATATGAAAAAATGGACACACACAAAACCAGTGTCTAACAGCACAAGAAGAATATAAATCTCCATAAACCATGTGTCCCACTATTGTTACTGGTCAATACATTGTGTCTTGACCGTTTTCACCTCCAAATCGGAGTTAATCAGGAGGCCATAGGCAGAGAAAGTAACAGATCATTCAGGGTCAGAAATGACGTGTCTAGGTGGTAGTGTATGAATCAATCTCATATCATGGAAAGAAGCACAGATGCCCCATCACATCACATTCTCCTTCCTATACCTATAATTAATGTTTGATGTTAGTCACAGTGAGGCACAGACTCACATGACAGTCGGGTTATCAGAAAAATATGCCAAAATCAGGAACTAGAGACCAGAAAATTCAGGAAACAAGGGCCAGATAAAGCAGCAGACAAAGGTTTTAGGAAACTATGACTGGAAGCTAGATATTAGCTCCTGGAAGTTTAAATAGGGAGTGGCTCCACCTAAAGGGTATGCCACACTAAACAATATCGCTAACGGGATCGCTAAAAAACGTCACTATTTAGCGATCCTGTTAGCGATGTTGTTCAGTGCGGCAGCTTCCAGCGACGAGCTTCCTGCTGTGATCTCGCTCGTCGCTGGAATCGTTCCGGACCCTATTTTCTCGTCGGCGCTCCCGCTGGGTAAGTATCTAATCGCTGTGTGGCACCTTTTCTTAGCGATTTAGCGGTACTTTTGTACCGCTAAAGTCGTTAAGAAGATCGCTAACGGCGATAGCGTCGTTAACTATATCGCTAAATGTGGCCGCATTTAGCGATATAGAAACAATCCCGCTAGCGATCGCATTAGTATGCGTCGTTATCGTGATCGCTAGCGGGATTGTTTAGTGTGGCAGTACCTTAAGGCTCTCAGCAAGGAGTTGAGAACAATGGATAATCTTCACTGTCACAGCGGTAACTTGCATAACTCCTCAGTGCCATTCTACTCACCGTGGTCACTGCGTGGCTTCACCTCGCGTCAGGCCAGCTCGCTGAGTTATGCCTCTGCAACACTCCTCAGCACTGCTGCATCTGAATGCGGCTTTTGGGGCATGACCGATATCAGCAGGAATTTAACCCTCCTGTGTCCTGCAAAGATTAGGATCCCTGGCCTATCCCGAGCCAGCAGGCTTTATATTAGGCAGAACCTCCCACAACTCTTGGCCCCAACATTGGTTCCTATCCTGGTAGCGCATAGTTTACTCATTCCTCCATATTCTGTCTCCCGTTACTGACCTGGCTTGTTCACCCGACCTGTCTGACCTCTCTGCTCCTGACATCAGTATGCGTGTCAAACCTATACTGCCTGCCCTGACCTTGGATTGTATGACCACATCTTTGTCCTTGCCCTCCTGTATCTCGTACCCACATTTTTGACCCTCCAGTCAGCTTCTGCAGTTCTGCAGGGACGGCCCTGAAGTGGTACCTAGTGTCTACAGGCAGCACAGCCTATTCCCACCATCAGAGGCCCTATTGAAAACCCAGTAGGCACTTAGTTGCGCCTCTGCAGGGTAAGCACGTAAGTGGTGCAGTGGGTCCACACCCACCGGGCTACATTCACTCTGCAGAAGGACATAGACTTCCCTGTCAAGATGGGACCACAAGTCCTAGGTAGACCATTGTAAAATGTGACCACGCCTGCATTCCCCAATGTACACCTATATGCAGAGGTCATAGGATAGGATTCAAACACTGACATTACTGTAACCCTGCTTTTAAGAAGGGGCATATGGACATTTCGACCAGGTTTATCAGAGAATCAGGTGAAATCTCCTGACCTCAGACCAGATAAGCTTTAAATTCTTCAGAGACTTGTCCACTTCTGAAGTGTCTATCATCTTGGAGGCTGAAAAGGAACTGAAACTAGGATGATACACAAGATTAGAGAAGAATATAGACGTTTTAACAGACTCTTGAAATTGATTATTAATTTCAGACTAGGCTAGTAGAAGATGTTCTAAACAATCAGTCTGATGATCAATTACTTAACACTGAAGATATTGTTTGAGTGTCAGCACGTTCAGTCTGACCATGAGTCTATGGGTAGTAGTCAGAAGAAAAGGACAATTCAGTATGAATCTTATTACAAAATGCTCTACAGAATTTGGAAACAAACTGAATTCCCCTGTCAGAAACAATATTTTCCAGAATACCATGTATTCATGCAATGTGTTTGATGAATAAGTTACACAAGGTTTGGGAGGGAGGTAATTTAGAGGGACAAAGTGATACTGTTGAATCTGTCAACCATCACCTAAATAACAGTTTTCCTCTCAGGGGATGACAGGTCAAGTAATGAAGTCCATGGAGAAGTGTTTCCAAAGACGTTTAGGAGCAGGTAAAGAGAAGTCTGTCAGGACAGATTTGGGATGTTTTGGATCAGGCACAGATTTCACAGGTAATCATGTACTTTCTATAATCCCAAACAATGGTTGGCCACCAAAACTTCCTAGTCACCAGTGAGATAATATTGTTAATCTCAGGGCAGTAGTGTAGCTACCACTGGGTCAAAGGGTGCAGTCACCCTGGGCCATGTGCTCTGAGGGACCCACCCAGAGCTATTGTATTTTTAACTGTATTGGCGTGCGTGGTGTGCCGGTACAGTTAATCTCTGCAACAGAGAAGAGAGACACGCTCTACCTGCATTGCCGCAAGTTACGCAAGCCAGCACAAGCACCAGGCCTCCCCGCCCATCATCACGAATTCAGTTGATGCTCCCTCATACATCATTCTCCCTCGGTGTCTGACAAGTCAGCACAGTGGGCGCGATGATGTCACTATATGACGTTCGCTGTGCTAAGATGTGAGAGGTCTTCAGAATGCTCTCAGCAGATACCGGAGCAGAGGGGGAACAAGGAGGAGAGGTGAGTATTGTATTTTTTTTTAGAAAATTGTGGTGATCAGAATACTGTATGGAGTGCATTAGACTGTATGGAGAATTATGGGGTGCATTATGCTGTTTGGAGGACTATTGGGAGTGCATCATACTATATGGAGGACTATGAGGTGTACAGTATGCTATATGGATGACTATGGGACTGCAGTATATGAGAAGGAGGACTATTGGGAGTGCATTACACTATATGGAGGACCATGGGAGTGCAGTATTTTACATGGTGGACTATGGGAATGCAGTATACTATATGGAGGATAATGGGGAGTGCTCTTTACTACATGGAGGTCTATGTGGTGCGTTATACTATATGGAAGACTATGTGGGGCTATTATAATATTTAGAGGGCTATTTGGGAGCCTTTATAGGAGCCTTTATACTGTATGCAAGCAACTATACAGTTTGAAGGTTTGTGTGGGGTCCATCATACTGTGGAGGGCCGTGTGGAGGCAATTATACAGTGTGGAGAAGTGTGGGGCCATTATATTGTATATAGGCACATTATGCTGCATGGAGCATTGTGTGGGGGTCTCAACTAAGGGATCATACTTTGTTGGGGTTGGCATACTTTTCCGGGGAAGTTAAGGGGTACGGTACAGTAGGGTCATCATACTGTGTGCGTGGTGTGTACTGTGGAGGAATTCACTCAGAGGGTATATTACAGTGTTTGTGAGACACGTTTGTTGATATTATACTTGTGCAATGAAAGGGGAATCTGCAAGGTGTTTGTATGTTCTCCCCATGTTTGCGTGGGTTTCCTCCGGGTACTCCGGTTTCCTCCCACATTCCAAAGACATACTGATAGGGAATCTAGATTGTCAGTCCAATCGGGGACAGTGCCAATAATGTCTGTAAAGCGCTGTGGAATTAATGGCGCTATATAAATGAGTAAAATAAATAAATAAATAAATCTATGGTTCCAGTAGGAGGAAATTAGAGGGCACACAGTACCACACAGCAGGTGCAGTAATAGCGATACATACGCCAGCAGCGCCTCAGTACTGGGTATCAGCAGGATGAGGAGTTTGTACAGGTTGGAAATAGATGGGGACGGTGCAGGAAAAGTAAGAAGTCAGATGTGTCTTTGTTGTAATCTCTTCAGATGAGCCCTGGCTCAAAGAAAAGATGGGAAAAGTGAATGACCCCATCAGAAATAATGTCAGCTGTAAGTCACCATCTCTAACTGTACTGTAATCTCTTACATGTTCTGTAGGACTGGTATCTATCTACCACTATATGGTCACCATATGGCGGTAATATCAGTACTGGTCTTTGTATAGAGATGTTTTTTAGTTTCAGCACGGTCATCTTCTAAGGTTCTGCTACATCCACTGTTTGGGTGGATCACCATAGTTGTAATCATGTTTACCTGGTTACCGGCCACTCAGAAGTTTCATGCCACCTGAACAAAACCCTTAGCTACGCCGCTGTCTCAGGAGGACCTTGGAGGATCAAATCATGGTATTCCTCAAGTGAGAAGAACAACTATTTTTTAGATAGGGGTATTGCCAGGGACAAACTTCTGATATCTATGGTTTACCTAAACAAGATCTATGGAAACTGACGAATTGCACAGGGGAAAGGGGTGTCTACTTCGCTCACCTCGGGGGAGGGCAGAGGACCCAGCAGGGATCAGCACTCCGGCACCACCACTTGCCCAAGGTCAGTCAGGAACTGAACCGAGGCAAATAGTCACCGGAAAGGCTTCCCTTATAGGTACGAGTTAATTAGGCGCACTCAGTGAGGGGGATATATATCACCAGTCCAGGCTGCGGATATATATATAAACCTCCCGGCCATCACTGCCAAAGTTCCTCACTAGAACAGTACAGTTTGCTGCCACAAATTCCTCATTCGACATAAGCCCCGTCCGACAACAGGCTTATATCAGGTCAGAAACCAACCCGGGTAGTGTGTAATATACACCATGTTCCAAATTATTATGCATATTGGTTTTAAGTGTCATAGCGATTTTTTTTTGTAAATTAAACCCATTGATGGTATTGTGTCTCAGGGTTCTTTGGATCACTGAAATCAATCTCAGATACCTGTGATAATTAGTTTGCCATGTGAGCCCAATAAAAGGAAAACTGGATGTTCCACACTATTAACCCCTTAATGTCCAATGACGTGCACAGTCCGTCATGGCAAGGTGTTAGTTCCGGCACCAGGACGGACTGTGCACGTCATGCCTTTGATCTACCACTGCGTGTAAACACGCAGTGGTAGATCAGTGCCGACAGCTGTCACAGACAGCTGACAGGCACGGCAAGCGGTGCGGGGACCTTTGCCGTTGGTCCCCGCACCTACAGCGCTGTGCTTGGTCAGTCAATCTGACTGACCAAACACAGCAGCAATCGCGCAGGAGAAGCTGAAATTTCAGCTTCTCCAGCGCGATCAGCTGCAGTGGCCGAGCTTCCTGCACTGACAGCCAGGAGTGGCGCCCCCGCCGCCCCTGGCTGTTAACCCCCTGACTGCTGCGATCGAGCGCGATCGCAACGCTCAGGGGGGGAGGCAGAGGGTCGGGAGCTCCCTCTGCCTCAGATCGGCGCCCTGCAATGTATTTGCAGGGCCCGATCTCTGCCTTGATGACCCGGGGGTTGTCATGACAACCTCCGGGTCATCTAGCTACGGAAAGCTGCTGTGATCATGCTCACAGCAGCTTTCATCATAGGTACAATGCATTGCAATGCTGGAGCATTGCAATGCATTGTAACTTCAATAAAAAGTAAAAAAAGTGAAAGTCCCATAAAGGGACAATTTAAAAAAAATCATTTTTTTAAAAAAATTGTAAAAAAAATCTTAAAAAATAATTAAAAAAAAAATCCCCTAAAAAATACACATTTTTATGTAATAAAAAAATAAAAAACAAAAAAATACACGTTTGGTATTGCCACGTCCGTAAAAATCACATCTATAAAAGCGTAACCCTAGTTAACCCCTTCAGTGAAAGCCGTAAAAAAAACACAAAAAAGTATTAAATTATACTTTTTCCAAGCGGTATCATCATACCGCTTGGAAAAAGTGCAATAACACGCGATCAAAAAGTCAGATATAAATAATCATGGTACCGCTGAAAACGTCATCTTGTCCCGCAAAAAACAAGCTGCTATATAGCATCATCAGCGAAAAAATAAAAAAGTTATAGCTCGTGGAATAAACTGATGCAAAAATAATTATTTTTCTATAAAATTTTTATTGTGTAAAAAACGCCAAAACATAAAAAAATATATAAGTGAGGTATCGCTGTAATTATAGTGACCCGAAGAATAAAGCTGCTTTATCAATTTTACCACACGCGGAACGGAGGAAAAAAAAAAAACAATTCCTGAATTGCTGGTTTTTGTTCATTCTGCTTCCACAAAAATCGGAATAGGAAGCGATCAAAAAACGTTATGTGCCCGAATATGGTACCAATAAAAACGTCAGCTCGTCCCGCAAAAAATAAGCCCGTAAATAACTCTGTCGGCCGAAATATGGAAAAATTATAGCTCTCAAAATACGGCGATGCAAAAATTTCTTACAAAAAATTATTCCAAAAAAACGCATCTTTTAGTGTGTGACAGAAGCTAAACATGAAAAAAGGGTATAAATCTGGTATCGCTGTAATCGCACCGACCCGAGGAATAAAGTCGCCTAATCACTAATACCGCACGAGGAACAGCGTAAAAAAGAAAACCAATTCTTCACCTTTTGTGGATTTGTTCATTGTGCCTCCCAAAGATCACAGTAAGGCGATCACAGTGGTTCCCTCCCACATATGCGGTATCAGCGTACTCAGGACAAAATGCACATCAACTTTTGGGGCCCTATTTCTCCTGTTACCCTTATAAAAATAAAAATTTGGGGGCAAAAAGGTCATTTTTGTGGAAAAAAATATGATTTTTTTTATTTTCACGGCTCTACGTTATAAACTTCTGTGAAGCCCTTGGGGGTTCAAAGTGCTGACCACACATCTAGATAAGTTCCTTGGGGGTCTAGTTTGCAAAATGGGGTCATTTGTGGGGGTTTCTACTGTTTAGGCACATCAGGGGCTCTCCAAGCGCGACATGACACCCGCAGACCATTCCATCAAAGTCTGCATTTAAAAACGGTGCTCCTTCCATTCCGAGCTCTGCCATGCGTCAAAATAGTGGTTCCCCCCCACATATGGGATATCAGCGTACTCAGGACAAATTGCACAATAGCTTTTGGGGTCCTATTTCTCCTGTTACCCTTATAAAAATAAAAATTTGGGGGCAAAAAGATTATTTTTGTGGAAAAAAATATGATTTTTTTATTTTCACGGCTCTACGTTATAAACTTCTGTGAAGCACTTTGGGGTTCAAAGTGCTCACCACACATCTAGATAAGTTCCTTGGGGGGTCTAGTTTCCAAAATGGAGTCACTTGTGGGGGGTTTCTAATGTTTAGGCACATCAGGGGCTCTCCAAACGTGACATGACACCCGCAGACCATTCCATCAAAGTCTGCATTTGAAAAAGGCGCTCCTTCCCTTTCGAGCTCTGCCATGCGTCAAAATAGTGGTTTACCCCCACATATGGGGTATCAGCGTACTCAGGACAAATTGCACAATAACTTTTGGGGTCCTGTTACCCTTTGGAAAATAACAATTGGGGGTGGAAAGATCATTTTTGTGGAAAAGATATGATTTTTTAATTTTACTGCTCTACGTTATAACCTTCTGTGAAGCCCTTGGGGTTCAAAGCTCTCACCACACATCTAGATAAGTTCCTTGGGGGTCTAGTTTCCAAAATGGGGTCACTTGTGGGGGGTTTCCACTGTTTAGGCACACAGGGACTCTCCAAATGCGACATGGCATCCAATCTCAATTCCAGCCAAAAAAGTCAAATGGCGCTGCTTCCCTTCCAAGCTCTGCCATGCGCCCAAATAGTGGTTTACCCCCACATATGGGGTATCAGCGTACTCAGGACAAATTGCACAATAACTTTTGGGGTCCTGTTACCCTTTGGAAAATAACAATTGGGGTGGAAAGATCATTTTTGTGGAAAAGATATGATTTTTTAATTTTACAGCTCTACGTTATAATCTTCTGTGAAGCCCTTGGGGGTTCAAAGCTCTCACCACACATCTAGATAAGTTCCTTGGGGGGTCTAGTTTCCAAAATGGGGTCACTTGTGGGGGGTTTCCACTGTTTAGGCACACAGGGGCTTTCCAAATACGACATGGCGTCCAATCTCAATTCCAGCCAAAAAAGTCAAATGGCGCTGCTTCCCTTCCGAGCTCTGCCATGCACCCAAATAGTGGTTTACCCCCACACATGGGGTATCAGCGTACTCAGGACTAATTGCACAATAACTTTTGGGGGTCCTTTTATCCTTTGGAAAATAAAAATTGGGATGAAAAGATCATTTTTGTGGAAAAAATATGATTTTTTAATTTTACGGCCCTACGTTATAATCTTCTGTGAAGCCCTTGGGGTTAAAAGCTCTCAAAACACATTTAGATAAGTTCCTTGTGGGGTCTAGTTTCAAAAATGGGGTCACTTGTGGGGGGTTTCCACTGTTTAGGCACACAGGGACTCTCCAAATGCGACATGGCGTCCAATCTCAATTCCAGCCAAAAAAAGTCAAATGGCGCTGCTTCCCTTCCGAGCTCTGCCATGCGCCCAAATAGTGGTTTACCCCCACACATGGGGTATCGGTGTACTCAGGAGAAATTGTACAACAAATATTGTGGTTCATTTTCTACTGATACCCTTGACAAAATGTAAAAAAATTGTGTCGAAAGAAAAATTTTGGGAAAAAAAGTTAAATGTTCATTTTTTCCTTCCACATTGCTTCAATTCTTGTGAAGTACCTAAAGGGTTAATAAACTTCTTGAATGTGGCTTTGAACACGTTGAGGGGTGCAGTTTTTAGCATGGTGTCACTTTTGGGTATTTTCTGTCATATTGACCCCTCAAATTCACTTCAAATGTGAGGTGGTCCCTAAAAAAAATGGTTTTGTAAATTTTGTTGGAAAAATGAGAAATCACTGGTCAACTTTTAACCCTTATAACTTCCTAACAAAAAAAAATTTTGGTTCCAAAATTGTGCTGATGTAAAGTAGACATGTGGGAAATGTTATTTATTAACTAATTTTTGTGACATATCTCTCTGATTTAATGGCATAAAAATTCAAAGTTTGAAAATTGCAAAATTTTCTAAATTTTTGCCATATTTCCATTTTTTTCATAAATAAACGCAAGTTATATTGAAGAAATTTTACCACTATCATGAAGTACAATATGTCACGAGAAAACATTCTCAGAATCGCCAAGATCCGTAGAAGCGTTCCAGAGTCATAACCTCATAAAGAGACAGTGGTCAGAATTGTAAAAATTGACCTGGTCTTTAACCTACAAAATGGCTTGGTCGTTAAGGGGTTAAGCAGGCCAGAGTTACTGTAATTTTCAAACAGTCTTGTTTACTGATGAGTGTCGAGCAACACTGGATGGTCCAGATGGATGGAGTAGTGGATGGTTGGTGGATGGCCACCATGTCCCAACAAGGCTGCAACGTCAGCAAGCAGGTGGAGGAGTCATGTTTTGGGCCGGAATCATGGGGGAAACAGCTGGTAGGGCCCTTTAAGGTTCCTGAAGGTGTGAAAATGACCTCTGTAAAGTATGTAGAGATTCTGACTGACAACTTTCTTCCATAGTATAAAAAGCAGAAACGTGTCTTCAGGAGCAAAATCATCTTCATGCATGACAATGCACCATCTCATGCTGCAAAGAATACCTCTGAGTCATTGGCTGCTATGGGCATAAAAGGAGATAAACTCATAGTGTGGCCACCATCTTCCCCTGACCTCAACCCTATAGAGAACCTTTGGAGTATCATCAAGCAAAAGATCTATGAGGGTGGGAGGCAGTTCACATCAAAACAGCAGCTCTGGGAGGCTATTCTGACTTCATGCAAAGAAATAGAAGCAGAAACTCTCCAAAAACTCACAAGTTCAATGGATGCAAGAATTGTGAAGGTGATATCAAAGAAGGGTTCCTATGTTAACATGTAACTTGGCCTGTTAGGATGTTTTGGAGTTAAATAGCGTTTTTGTCCAGTGAATGTGACCTCCTAATGCTGCAAATTCCACAAATGAGCATTTTCAGTTCTTTAAAACAGATCAAATGTTTAGAAATTCTGCTGTGCCTAAAAATTTGGAACAGTGAATTTTGAGGTTTTATTCATTTTGGAGATTATACTCTTATCATTGGGAGGTTTCTTCAATAAAATTTGATGTATACTCTAACGGGTGACGACTTTTATTAGACTGACTGTCATTTGCACTGACCACTTAGGAAAATCAGAGAAAAATATAATTTGCATAATAATTTGGAACATGGTGTAAACAACTGAGCGTGCAGATGTGGGGATTCGGGTATCGAGGTAAAATAGCAGCCCAAGATTAATTTATATTTAATCGCTGAAAAGGCGCACTAGAAATATACAGGTATATATTTACAAGAACAATATACAGGTATGCAGTCAAGAGTGTAGTACAAGGATAAGGTATAGATAGGTTGCAATTACCGTGTTATGTTGCATATGACCACACGAAGGCGCTGATGGATCACAGGTCCAAATCTTAGTTACGTGGTTTTCCTGGCTGCATCAGCTAACAGATCCTCCTGCCAGTAGAAAAACTAAGCTCAAAATGAGCAGCTGTCTCATATCTCCTAGGCTGTTCCCTCCCTCACTCTGTTGCCACACCTGGGCTGTGCAGCCTCTCTCCTCCCATCTCTGGGTATATGATTTTCTGTCCAGAACCGTGGATGGCTCATAACTTTCCATCTGAAGCTCTGAATGGGTCGGCGCCGCTGCCCCTGGGTTTCTGCTGGATTTTATCTGCGCATAGAGACTAAAAATGCCTACATTATGTAATTCCTGGTAGGTATGCTTTATAACTCAATACCGTAGAGTGCTACAGGTGGCTATCAGGCAACGGCATGTGGGGGGAAGAATGCCGATTCCAATTATGTGCTCGGCTAGGCTCAGATATTGCATTCTGTTATTATAGGTCATTTTGCAGATGCAATACCTCAGAGCCTTGCTGTGACTTGTGCCATGTTGTCTCCATGTGCTTCAGTCAGACAAAAGAGTTCAGTTTGCTGTAGCCACAGAAGAGTTCACACCCTTGTGTTAAGAGCTTCAAAGAGTTTGTTCTTGGCATTTTAATTAAAAGAAAACAATGATCCTGTGGAATCCCAAGGTGGGGGCACATTTCAGGAGGGAGAAGACATTTACTTTGTCCCTAACAGAAACAGAAGACACAACTTTACCTTCAACTGTGAAGGAAACTTATTCAGAGTTCTCGGTGTAAGATGGGCAGAAACTTTGGGAGAGATCATCAGCTTTAATGATTCTTGTACCAGGTCTAAATGTCTCCAGAAACTCAAACATAGAGAAGAATAAAGCCGAAGTAGCTTGTCTAGGGATTAACCTCTTGGCTGCTTCTAGATAAGAAAGATTATTATGGTCCTTGATAAGAATGCTTTTACATTTCTCACCTTCCAGGATGTGCTCTATTCCTCGAAGATCCACTTGATTGCTAACAGATTTTGATTACTTATATCATAATTTCTCTTGGTAAGTGAGAATGTCATGAAAAGAAGGTGCAGGGAGGGAGCTGAGTAAGAGCTGATGTACCCTGTGATAATACTGCTCCAACTCCAACCGGTAAGGTATCAATCTCCACTGTAAAAGGACACTGCAAGTCATTGTGAACTAATGCAGGGTCTGGTGAGAAGCAGTGATGTACACTTTCATTTATAGATTGCAGCCAGAGCATTTCAGAGAAAATATAAAATCCAGAGACGAGACAGGTCCGGCTACACCCCTGGCCGTCTCTTCCCAGCTCCCCTGCAGGTAACTGACAGATCTCTTACTACGTACATGTAAGGAAGAGACTTGTCAGTCACATAGAACAGCGCTGGAAAGAGCTGACCGGGGTCAGCACCAGATTAGTGTCTGACCATTGTCCCCAGCCAGACTTTTACAGTATAACAGTATAATCAAAGAATATTATACCTGGCTACACTTGTGCGGCCAAGCTGTGATTCATGCTGTCCGTGCTTTGGGCAGGATGCATCGCCTGACCGCTTCCCTTGTCCTTCAAAATCATGTAATTCCACAGTACTATATATACATGTATAGTTATTTCTTTATATCCCATCTCTAACAGTGCAGAGGTATCAGACCACTTGTTATATGTCTCTGTCCCCACTAGATGGCGTTCTAGCATTATTTTTTACTATTTTCATTCCCCCTGTCCTGAATATATGAGACACTGTAACACTGTACTAAGATTCTTACTTATTACTAGAGTTGAGCGATACTTTCCGATATCCAAAAGTATCGGAATCGGAATGGTATCGCCGATACCATTAAAATATCGGCGATACCCGATACCGGAAATCCAATGTAAGTCTATGGGAACAAAATATCGTAACTAAAAAAACCCCATTCTTTCCTTGTAAACACTAAATATACACATAGAATACATATATATATATATATACATGTCATTGTGACATATATATATACATATATGTATAGTTTATACACTTCTACATAGTAAAATATCCTCTGATTCAATTGCCGGGTAAAGCCGGCTTCTGTGAAAAGACAGAAGCACCCGACATGAAATGACACTTGGTGTACATAGGGTTAACCATGTCTTTTCATGTCGTTTGCTATCTGATTTGCACAAACAATTACATCAGTCTATGTGTGCAAAATTTCACACCTGTAGGGGTTAATTAAAGGTGTAAATTCGTTGTAAAAAAAACGGACTTTTTTGCTACGAATTTACACCTTTAATTAACCCCTACAGGTGTGAAATTTTGCACACATAGACTGATGTAATTGTTTGTGCAAATCAGATAGCAAAGGACATGAAAAGACATGGTTAACCCTATGTACACCAAGTGTCATTTCATGTCGGGTTCTGCATTTTCACAAAAGCCGTCAATTGAATTAGCGGCTATTATACTATGTAGAAGTGTATGAACTATAAATATAAATATATATATATGTGTCACAAATTCAATGACATGTATATATATATGAGGTGTAAAATTGCTGAAAAAAAATGCGTGGGCTCCCGCCCTATTTTCGCAACCAGACAGACAAAGCCAGTGAGTGGGGGCAGATAATAATAGCCCAGAGAGGGACCATTATTTTTGGCCCCTCCCTGGCTATTAACATCTGCCCCCAGACACCCCAGAAAGGGCAAATCTCTAATTAGATTTGCCCTTTCTGGCACTTTGCCCGTCTATTCCCATTGCCCTGTAGCGGTGGCGAATGGGTTAATAAGGGGTTAAAATGACCTTGCAATTGAAAGGTGACTTTAAGCCAGGTTAATAATTGAGAGCTGTCAATTAGACAACTATCAATTATTAATCCTATTTGTGATGAACGGGCACGCGGTCCGCCACCCGGTAGCCCGGGGTATCACGGCTTGTGATCCCTCCGTGCTGCAAATGTGACGAAAACGCGCACACACACGACGGCTGCTGCCGTCCGACCCAGTAAACTGCAGGGATTTATAATTATCCCACTTCCACTTAGGAACTTGCAGCTCTCTGGCGCCCCCTTACCCTCAGGTCAGTCAGGGAACTGCACCTAGGATAATTAGTCGCCAGACGGGTCACTTGGATGTGTGCTGGCTATTGGGCACGCTGCAGTGAGGGAATTATAATTACTCCTGGCTGCAGCCAGGCAGTACCCTTATAAACCCCGCTCCGTCACTGCCAGCGTCACCCAATAGATTAACACTTTACACCCCTTCCTTTTAGCTGCCACCAGCTACGGCTTTTGATGAACAATTTATCAAGAGGGTCCGTAGCAACCCCAAAACAGTAGCGTAGTGCTTCAGGCACGTGCAAATTCGTTTATAGAGCAGGAGAAACAAACTAATAAATTTATAGGTTTATTCCTTAAAAAAAAACAGGCAGTGCTTATATAATATAAAAAGATGTAACAAACTGGGACAATATCGTTATGTACAGATGCAGTTATAAAATAAAATGGGATTAAGAATGAAAGATAACTAACATGGTTGTTAGATCATTACAGGCAAGCCAGGCTGGGGGAAGGAGCCACACGTCATAGTTCATTGACAGATCTCTTACTCAGGACATCCCAGCAGAAAGTGACTAAGGAACTTCACTGCAAGACTTATGCATGTCAGCTTCTGACCTCACAAAAAGGGGCTGGTTTTCTGGCCACCTCCCCTGGCTGCAAGCTATGGTTTGAGCTCTGCAATATCATAAGGTTCATAACTCGTCCTGTGAACCTAGCAGAATAACGGCAGACCTATCAATGATCTTACTCTAAAATGACGGTTCCAATGAGCCCACACTTGGGTGGGCTAGTACATGGGGCACCCGAGAATTCCATTTCTCGGGTTCTGTTGGAGTTACGGGTTTACCAGTACCACGGGAACGATGCCCGTCGGCGCATGGTTCAACACAGTAACTTTCGTGTTTCTAGCGAATGCTCCCACCGTGTTATTCCAAAAAAGAATGAATTCTCCAAAATGGCTGCTATAGGACTTTTGCAGGGTTTGCGAAGACAAAGGAAAATTCCTGAGGTGGGAGGGATGAGAGATCGAGTGCGCTGCAGAGAGAAGGAGGGAGGGGTACTTTGCCCTGTGCTTGCAAACAGTGGGGGTTGTAGTTCTAGCAACAGCACAAGACATGAAGCTAGCAGTATCATCACACCTCCCCCCCTTAGAGGGCGCTACGGAGGCATGACCTCTCGGTAATCCGCCATGCGCACCTCAGCGGGTTCGCCACGTCGGGACAACCCATCAGCATTCCCATGATCACTGCCTTTCTTGTGTTGTACGGCAAAATCATACTGCTGCAGGGCAAGGCTCCAGCGTAGCAACCTACCATTGGTTCCGGACACTGTGTGCAGCCAGCTCAGAGGGTTGTGGTCGGTGACCACCTTGAAGGTGCGCCCGTACAGGTAGGGCTGCAAATGTTGCAGTGCCCAGACCATGGCCAGGCACTCCTTCTCGATGGTGGGGAGGTTTGGCACGAGAACTACAGGTGAGGCCCACGCACTTTTGGACGGCCGGATCACCCCCAGCTGCAACATCTCATGGATCTCCTGGCGCATAATCTGCTGCACTTCCTCAGAGATCCGATAAGGTGTCCGCCGTAACGGGGCTGATTCCCGGTGTCCACCTCGTGGACTGCCAACTCGGTCCTTCCGGGTCGGTTAGTGAACACGGCCCGAAAGGAGTCCAGAGTGGTCAGCAACTGCAACCGCTGGGAGGCGGTTAGCGAGGCATTTACCTCCATGTCCTCAATGGACCCATTGGCATTAGCTTGGGCCAGCATGTCTAGGAGGGGATCCTCTTCCCCGTCCTCGGGCAGATTGCAGACCGGTAGGACGCAGGCTTCACGTTCGTGATGGGCCTTCATCATGTTGACGTGAAAGGCATTGCGCCTACCCCGAGTGTGGTCAAGCGTGACCACGTAGGTGGCTGGGTTGAGCTGTTGGTGCACGACGTACGGGCCTTCCCAGGCTGCCTGAAGCTTATCCTTTGGTACGGGGACCAGCACCCACACCTTTTGACCCACCTGGTAGGTCCGCTCCCGGGCGTTCTGGTCGTACCAGTGCTTCTGGTCAGCCTGAGCCTGCGTCATGTTGTCATGCACCAACTGCGTCAAGGTCTGCATCTTGTCGCGGAAGCGCATGACATAATCCACGACGGACACTTCCGTGGGGTTTGGCTCATCTTCCCAGGATTCTCTTATCAACCCAAGGGGTCCCCGGACTCGCCTACCATACAGGAGCTCGAAGGGGGAGAACCCCGTCGAGGCCTGCGGGACTTCTCTGTAGGTAAATAGCAGGTGTGGGAGGTACCGCTCCCAATCGCGTCCCTGGGTCTCAACCAGCATGCGGAGCATCTGTTTGAGGG